>CM076581.1:14359891-14719353 GCA_034641835.2 Pinus albicaulis | reverse complement strand
AAGTAAAAAAAAGAAACACTAGAATACACAAATGTCTTTAAAACCGAAAAGAAAATGCTATATTTACAACTGTTCTTAATTACAGAAAAGAAAATGCTAGGATTTCAAGTACAAGAATTAAATATGGTTAAACACTAGTATCAGAATATAAGAAAAAGGAATGCTAGCTTGGTACTGTACTTGTATCACTAAAAAAGAATGTAAGAATTTCCCTATTTTTATATTCTGTAATTTGGGTTACTGTCACGAATATACATATATAAGATGTAAAAACCTTGTCTTTTAGCTGTAGCTGAGTTTTCTGGAAAACATCGAAAGAGAAAAAAATTGGATTACAAACTAAACTGTATATTTTCGCATTTCTCATGAATAGAACCTTGTATTCCTAACCGTATACATTGGCCCTATTCACAGCATGTACAAAAATGGAAATACATATATAAATTGAATAGTAAACTTATGATAAACATATTATCTTATACTGACAATAATAAAGGAGAATAGGCTGAGGGTTTAGAACCAAGACCCTTGAGGAGGGTCGAGATTTCGGTCCCTTTCCGCCTATTTACGAGTGCACCATAGGAAGACAACAGTACTCATTCAACCAGTAACAAGAAATAAAACTAATCCGTAAACGATCTAAATAGAGGGGTGCTCAGCAATTTCCACTAACCAAATAATAAAGCAGGAAAAACAAATAATGCATCAAATACAAATAGCATAAGTTATCCAAGATAAAAACTAGGAAAAACCCTCGTAAAAATCCTTTAGGAAAACTTGAGTAATAGATTGTATATCAGTCACTTAAAAATATCAGAAGATGAATTCTGGCATGCTAACATGCTAATAGTCCAGAGTATTAAAACAAACAATTCGGACATTTGTAATACAGTCCAGAGTACTGAAACAAAAAATTCAGACATTTGCAATTTAGGAAAAGGGCTAAGCCCAGATAAAATTTTAGTTACTTATTATAGAGTATAAATACAAAGCCACGGTTGGCTTGCAACCGCCCCCGAGGATTTGAACCCCTACCTCCAATAATAAAAATGGGGAACAACTGAGAAATGATGAAAGGGAATACCATGGTTGTCAGGCAGAGTTAGCCGAGGAAGGACAGGAGATGAGCATACTGGCGTCTGTGGTAAGGAAAGACTCAAACGAGGCCCGAAGCTCCAACTTGCTCTGAGGTTCTCGAGCCTGGAACCACATTTTATCATGGGGTTACAATTTGGAAAAAAAAATTAAAACCTTAAGATTATAAAAGGGACAGAAAAAGAGAATTAGAATCGTAATTGAATAATAACAGTGTCAACCACTCACCACAGAGCCGAGGAGGTCATAGGTTGGTTGGAACTAACACGGTAGCCCTTCCACATTTTTTTTAGAACCCAACTGGAGAAAATGAGCAGGCTTGGGAAGGAGGGCAGGAAATTGTGTGAATTCTTTACGCCAACGACCTGTGCCATAAATAAAAACATTGTAAGCAAAAACAAATTGCCCCCAGTATCGAAAGGAAAACCAAGGAAAGTAAACAGAGAATTTCCACATGAATTCAAACAAAAATTACCTTCCTTAGCTATAAATTGATTAGAAACCCTTTTGTCGGGGGCGCCATGATCATGAAGGAAATCCATAAGGGTAAGCCTGTGGGCTAACAGATTTGCAGAGCAAAGTTTTCGGACCCCGTGGTGGGAGGAATGAGACTTTTGCGGGAGGTTTGTGGTGGGTAGTTACCCTAACCATCCTCCCTGGCCAAATCCACCATCAATTTCGCGTAGGATGGATCGAACGATCTAGAACCTGCCAACAAGGGCGGTTTGGATAGGTGGGGATTTTCGCATCTCTCGAAAGATGTGTTAATAATATTCAATGTAGAAAACCTTTAATTACATTCAATCACAGTAATAAACTATACCATCAAATAGATATGGGCCAGTACAGTGTATATCCACAGGTCATCAACACCAAGTCGTCATATTAAACAATAAAGACAATGGTAAAGATCCAGACCCTAGTTAACATAAAATTTATTTCGAAGTCTTATATGGGAAAGTTATGTCGATTATTATGCTAAGATTTTTCAATGTGTTAATTCATAAGGGAGGAGTTTGAATAATATAGTTTTTGTTTATTGGTTTAAATATAGTTTTTGTTTATTGGTTTAATTTTCACATAAGTGATACCTTTTGTTTTTTGTAATTGTTTCTTTAATTATGGTGTAAGTATATGTAATTAGGGGGTAGTTGTTACAACAAATCTTTTTGTAGAATCTCTTTCTTTATGCATATCATTTTTCTGTTTTATTATATTTTTTTTAGAAAGAAAAAGGCTCATATTTACACTTCCATGACAACGACACCAAAATGTTTGTCAATTTAATGGTCTTAAATTGCTACATAAATTATCGAATGGAGTTGGTAAACTTGTGAAGTGAAAGTGCACTATATGTGCTAGAAGCCTCTTTTTATTAATTCAGTTTATTGATGTAATGTTTGAGTTTTTAGAAATTACTTCTAAAGATACTTTTTATTCTTATGTTTCCTAATGAAATTGATGCATTCAAATCACAATCAAGTTCCTAAAATTTTCTTACTCCTAATGAAATCTACATGCTCTTTACTTTTGCAAAATAGAACTAAAGCAAACTCTCACTATTTCATTAACAAACTTAACCAATCTATTTTTAGTCTCTAAGAACATAATTACTTGGCCATTTTTCTAACAGGCATTTGAATAAAGACAAAATTGAATTCGAGAAATGGAAATCACGCATCTTCTTATTCCTACGTTAAAATGAAATATTCTAGAAATGAAAACTTGTAAAGAAATCACTCAATGCTCTGAAATAAATCACTCATAAACTTGAAAGGAAATCACTCAATGCTTTGAAATAAAACTATGAAGAAATATGTAAAGAATGATTACTCTGCATTTGACAATTCAAAAGGAAAGGCGAATGAATCTATATCAAATGATAAAAGGAAACTATGTAAACAACTACATCAAATGATAAAATAAAATTTTGTAAACAACTACATCAAATGATAAAATAAAACTGTGTAAACAACTACATCAAATGATAAACTAAAACTGTGTAAACAACTACATAAAATGATAAAATAAAACTATGTAAACAATAAAATGAAAACATAAAAATTCAGAACCTTCATTGTTTTCCGGGGCCCTCCACAAATAGGCGGTCTTAGAGCTTCACATGAACAGTCAGCTACGCATCAAATCTTCAAAGCACTTCTCCATTAAAAGGATAAAACCATATTTTTAACACATCATTGTCACATAAGAAATTAAGCACCACATATCTATCTTCAGTATTTCTTGTGCAATATTTATAAAAGCCCATGGTCATAACTGTTAGAGGATTTCATGCGTACCTAAGATAAAAAAAACTCTTATTTGACTTCTAAAAATAACAGAATATCATCTATTCATGATTTTCTATTTGGCAAAGAAAATCGTGAATGCGTGAATGTCTCAGACTCTTGCTCATCTATTCAGAAACGTGTTGAACCGCACTTTTGACCACACAATCGAATGATTTCCTTTGTGATATGGCTCAGATGAATAGGAGGAAATCCTTGTGAAGACAAATCCCCACCTGTCCATATACTTCTTCGCTTAGTTGACACCTCAAAGTCTGCTAAACCATGGAGTTGGCTACAAAAATGTAAATTATCTGCAAAATCATGTCAATTTCTTAGCTTATACAAATATTAACTTAATAATAAGGAACATTATTAAATATGAAAGATAAGACAATTAAATACCTTACCATGTCAAAAACCTGTAGTTTGATGCTTATTTGAGTTGATGATGGTAGTCAAAAAGAGTAAAAATAGGTAAGAGAGAGTGTCAAAATGAAGCAATCATGAGGCTCTACACCACCCCACTTGGAATGTTTTGGATGTTTATAAGCGATGGAAAGAGAAAAACTTTCACTCATAAAATACCTCTAAATCTTGAATCATTAACATGTTTTCTTACATATAAAAAAACAAATATTCAACTAAATAAAATAAATTAAATATCAAATAATATTATTAAACAAATTAAACGTGTACAAATATAAATAAATAATTTAACTTTATAAATATTATATAAACTTTCTTCCCACATTTTATAATTATAAACTACTTTAATATATCATAATTTATAAGAAAATATTTTTAAAGTGTAAAAACTATTTCACTACTTTCTAATATGCAAATTGTAAAATATTTGATAATATTTTTGAAAAAAAAAAAAATTCTAATAGTTTATGTAATTTTTGCAGTAGTTTTAAGATGTATTTCGTGCAGAGATTCTAGAGTTTCCTCCTCACGGATAGGTGGACTTTTCTATTGATTTTATGCCGGGAGCAACACCAACATCTAAGGCACCGTAGAGAATGAGTACTTTGGAATTGGTGGAACTGAAGTTGCAGCTTAAGAAAATGCTTGATAAGGGATACATTAGGCTAAGTGTATCTCCTTAGGGTGGACCAATGTTGTTTCTAAGTAAGAAGGATGACACTCTTAGATTGTGCATTGATTACAGGTAATTGAACGAAATGACTATTAAGAACAAATATCCATTGTCATGGATTGATGACTTGTTTGATCAACTAAAGGGAGTCGTAGTGTTTTCGAACATTGATTTAAGATCAAGATATAATTAGGTGCACATAAAATTATCCGTAAATTGAAATGGATATTCCACTGGATAGTTCGTCACAACATATCTAATAATAACATATTAAAATACTGAAATTTTACACTACTACAATTTTATTTAAATTCTAGATTTGTAGATTTAAAAGTAGTTAGTGCATGCATGTGAATGGAAATTATGCAGAAAAGTAGAGAATGATAAAATAAGCTCACACACACACATAAGACACAAAATATGCTCTATGTGAAACCCTTTTGGGAGAAAACCCAACTAGAAGGTGAGGTCGCTTCACTCTCTTTCTCAGTTTGGAAATAGGGTTGCAGGTACAAAGAAGTAATGCCTATGGTTCATGAGCAGCTACAATGAACAAATCCTCTTTGTGTGCTCTACCTCCTATCTCTCCTTACTATCTTTTCTCAACTATGGAACAAAATTCTCTTGAAACCATGGAATGCCTCTTCCTCCTAGTGGCTCGGTTATAACATAACTTAATAACCTACTAGTGGTTAATTTTGAATACATCAAATTCTGATTAGAGTTACAATATAAACTCTTATAGAGTCCTTTACATCATAATCACATGGACATCCCATTTTCCATGAATAATGGGGGCTGACATGTCATCCTCTCGAACTATAGGTGTGAAAATAGGAAGGTCAACTTCTGAGTGGCATAACTTTTGCATATGGACTTTGATTGATGCACTTCTTGCGTCATTGGAAAGATATGTGTGTATAATAGTGATAAATGGTGTTTTGATAAAGATGAAAAAATTTACCCTAAAAAAAATCACTTTATGCCTCAAAACGCTCCTGAAAGGTTTCAGACCTCGTTTTTCCAAACTAGGTCCCACCGGTAAAAACATCCCATGAGCTAATTCCTCCTCTTCTTCCACTCCAAATGCACCGAGATGGATGAAAAAAATATAATGATTCAATACATACCATCAAAGAATAATACATATACAAGACTACATTTCGCACAAGGTATAGGCATTATGAGTTTGTGGTGGTTCCTTTTGGTCCTCCCAATGCTCCAACCACGTCCATGTGTTTGATGAACAATGTGTTGCGCCCTTATCTGGATAATTTTGTGATAGTATTTTTTTATGACAAAACAGTATATTTGAAGAATGAGGAAGAGTATGTAGATCAATTGGAAGCATTGTTGATATTTTTGAGAGAGCATCAGTTTTATGCCAAGTTCAACAAGTGCATTTTCTTTTAGACTCAGATTCATTAATTGGGACATGTTGTTTCCAAGGAAGGGATAGTAGTGTATCCAGAAAAGATTAAATCTATCAAGGAGTGTCCAACTCTTGGGAATGTGGATGAGGTCATATCGTTCATGGGATTAGTAGGTTACTACAAGTGGTTCATCAGGATCTTATCAAATATGGGCTATCCTATCACATCTCTGCAAAGGAAAGGAAAGAAGTTTGAATGGAGCGAGGACTGTGTAGCTATTTTTGAGCAGTTGAATCATTTTCTTACAAATTCTCCAGTTTTGAAGATTGCAGTTCTTGATAAGGAGTTTGTGGTTGTAAAATTTCTTGTAAGGAAGGACTTGGTGGTGTCCTGATGTAGGAAGGACAGGTGGTTTGTTATGAATCAAGGAAGTTGAATTAGCGTGAGAAGAACTATGTGACTCATGATCTTGATTTCACAACTATCATTCATGCACTGAATATGTGGAGACATTATCTCCTTGAAATGAGGTTTGTTTTGATGAGTGATCATAGTGGACTGAGGTACTTGTTTGACCAACCCAATATGAATTACAGGAAAGTGAGATGGTTGGCTACCCTTAGTGAGTTTGACTCTGAGATCAGTCACATTAAGGGAAAGGAGAACAAGGTTATATATGCTCTCAGTAGGAGAGTGTAAGTGAATCACATTTCAGCAGTGATCTCTTATGGGACATATTTGCAGGAGTGAATCTTGCAGGCAGGTCAATATGATGAGAAATACCAGCAACTGAAATAGAGATTGGAAAAATAGGGTGAAGGTGATAGGGATGAGGAGTATCACCTCATGATAGATGGCTTGGTCAGATTCAAAAACATGATTTATGTGAAAAACAACAGTGATCTCAATAATCTTACCTTGAGGGAGTTTCATTTCAAGTGATATTTAGGCCACCCAGGATACCAGAAGACTTTGAAAAATGTTAAGAATTTCTATCATTGGTCAAACTTGAAGAAAGATGGTTGTTTTGGTTGCAATATGTTTGGATTGTCAGTAGGAAAAAGTTGAATGTAAGCATCCAAGTGATTTATTGTATCCTATTATGATTCCAAAATGGAAATGGGAGGTCATTTCCATGACCTTCATTACATGTTTGCTTAGGACACCAAAGGAGCATGATTCCATGATGGTTTTTGTTGATAGGTTGAGCAAGGTAGCTCACTTCATTGTGGTGAAGTATACTAATTCAGCTAGTGATGTAGCTTAGATTTTATCAGGGAGATAATGAGGTTGCACAATGTTCCAAAGAAGATCATATTAGACAGAGATTCCAAGTTGACTTTCAAGTTTTGGAAGGATTTGTTTGCAGGCTTGGGGAGAAAATTAGCATTTAATAAAACTTATCATCCATATATAGATGGATAGACATATAGGGTTAATAAGATTCTTGAGGATATGTTGAGGATGTATATCATGCATCAACAAAGGAAGTGGGAGGAGTATATTCCACTGGTGGAGTTTCCTTATAATAATGGGTATCAAGACTATTTGAATATGAGTCCATTTGAGGCTCTCTATGGGCGAAGTTACAAAAATACTATCAGTTGGAGTGATCGAGTGAAAAGGGTGATGATTGGACCATACATGTTGGCTAAGATGGATCAGGAGATGCAGGTTATTAGAAGGATTTTGAAGGCAGTGCAAGCCAAGAAGAAGCATTATGCAAATCAACATAGAGCATTCAAGGAGTTTAAGGTTGGGGAGCATATGTATTTGTGCATAAAGCCCAAGAGGAGCTCCTTTAGGATTGGGTCATGTGCCAAGTTGGAAACTTGATATTGTGGGCCTTTTAAGATCCTTGAGAGGATTGGACCCGTGGCCTACCAACTTACATTGCGACCAAAAATAAAAGTCCATAATGGTTTCCATGTTTCATTGCTTAAGAAATATGTGCAAGATGTTGATCATGTGATTGATTGGTTTATATTGCAAGTGGAGCCAGAGGGAGAGTTACATCCAAAGCCACAATGGAAACAAATCATGCTCCAAAATAGAGCAATAAAGCAGATTAAAGTGCAGTGGAAGCACGTTGGGCCCGATGAAGCTACATGGGAGATGGCTAATCAGATGTAGGATTTGTATCCTTCCTTATTTGCTGGTTGAGAAAATGTGTTTTTTATATGAGTTTTTGGTGTATATATATATATATATATCATTGTAAATATTGTATCAATTTGTGTCATGAAGATCTAATAATAGGTATGTTTGTCATGTTGGTCATGGTTTTTAACAATTGTTTATTGTAAATACTGCATCGAACTATGTTATAAAGCTCCATGGCAGTGTGTTTTGCTGGACATAAGTGTCAATGAAAACTGATGATGGTGTTCCCCTAAGGGGGAGGGGTTTCTAACATCCCCAGATTCATATTTCATGTAAATAAAATAAAACCAAGGTCATGGGAAACGTGTTCCAAGATTAATGGTGGGAAAACATTATAGTGGACATCACTTGTGGTTTAATAATGGTTATGGAAATTGACAAAGGCATTGACAAAGGAAAAGGGGCAGTAAATGACAATTTAATATGAGAAATAAAGGAAAATAGGAGAAAAGGAAGGTGAATAGGCACAAATATGCATGCAAGAAAAATTAGAGAAAAATTAGATGAAAATCAAAGAAAAAGAGACATCAATGATACAAATCCATCAGAGAAACAATTCACAGCTTTTGTCAATTTAGATTTTCACTCTCTTCTTCCATACTCTTACACTCTTGCACACTTAGAGATTTCTTGGATCATCCTAGTGTTCACTTGGACTTGGAGAGAAGAAAGCAAAGAACAAGCAAGGAATTGGAGGAAAGCAAATAATAAGGTTGGATCAACAACTATGACTGGAGTTCATTACAGGTAATATGTTGCATGTATAATTTACTTGTTGAGATTTGGATGCATGGTACATGCATGTGGTTATTTGGTTATTTTACTTTCATTGGAATGAGATTTTTCTGAATTGATAATGGTTTCAGCCTTGCCTTTCCATTTCCTGGTTACCCATGATGTAGTGGGTTTTTTATTTGATTTAAATTTGGATGGTTGCTAGACTTGGATCCTGGTTGAGGGGGTCTCCAGAAATTCCCAAGAGTCTTGGGTGGAGATGGGTTTTCTCTTAGATCTCTTGAAAGATGGGTGGATATAGGAAAATTCCTATGAAGATGGTGAAGGAAGTCAGAGGCTGCCAAGCTTGTTTTGGAATTAGTGATTTTTGGACCGGTTAGGTGAAATCACTATGTTTGAGGGTTGAGGTGGCTTGGCCTCTAGAATCCCTGGTTGGTTCTATTTTAGTTTGACCCATATGATCCCACATTCATGCTTGGAATATTGCATAGGGGTGGTTGGCCAAAAGAGAGATTTGGTTCAACCCAATCTATGGTCAGGTGGTACATGGAAGTACCTGACTTGGTTGGTATTTTCATATGTTAATATGAACTATTTTCTTATTGTGATTAATGAGCACATGGACTAGTTATTATGTTGATCTTATGGTTGTTTTTTCATGGTTTATATTCTAGTTATATTTTTTTATATGCTTGGTTAGATGATGTGCTCTTACTATGGATTCCATTCATGATTTGATAAGTTATTAAATGATTGATGAATGCATGGGCTAACAAGTGTTGTTGTAGATACCTCGAGAGGGAATTGCAAATTCTTGATAATTATTTGATGAATTTCATGTGTTTATGATCAAATATGCATTCATGACCTATAACATCTATGTTTATTATATATTTGACTAATTTGTGTCATGTATTAGGCATGTACCTGTCAAGATATTGCTTGAGTATTGGTTGTTTATACTTGTTATCACCTTAGACCCAATTCTTGAGAGATTTGGGAATTTATAGGCAGTGGCTTGTAGGTCATCCCTGAAAACATGGCATAGATCTCACGACCACATGCACAAAATAAGGAAATCTCGGTCATAACCTCATGCAGGAAGGCTTATGGGTGTAGTTGGAGCCTCATAACAGCATGCACAGTGTGTCAAGTGTGCGGTTGGGGTGTCAAGATTGTGAAAATGAGTTCCAAATCATGGATTGATCTCCAAGTGTGGTTGTCAGGCTCTTGAGTGCTATGTAGTCCCTGAGGAATGGTAATATGTGTTCTGGTTTGTAGGCCCCACTTTCGTAATTGGAACTTGGATGTTGGGTCATGTTATATTAGCTCTTCGCACATGTTTACCTTTGAGAGCTTATAAAAGTGGGTAAATGTCGGAGGAGATGGTTACAATGTCCCCATGTATCTCAACCACAATGGTTCTATCATTTAGAGTGGTCTACAAAATCCAACCACCCTTGACAACACAACACATACTTTGCATTAAACAATTTTCCTTTTCTTTCTTATGGTTGGAGCTGAAGGACGCTTGGACCAATATTCCCTTTTTTAGTTAATTTATTGCATGATTATCACATTTAATTCTTTTCATCCAACCAAGATTGATATTTAAAAACAGCCAACTCCTCAGACAACCTCCTTCCTCAAGAAATGGAATATGTGTCCCTCTCTTAGCCATTTAAAATACTTACAATTATTTATAAAAGAGAAATGTTAACCAGGGAATGTCACACTCTATTCGTTGAAGATAATGTTAAATAGAGGCGTAGAAGGGAGGATTTTCCTTGATGCTTTGTAAGATCACGGTATCGAAACTAAGGGATGAGGACAACCATAATCGCAGACACACCCCTAGCGTAACTTTCCCGATCTATGGTGTCGACATTTAAGGCCAAACATTCTTGACATAAGTTTAAGCTTTGGTGTTGCTCATTTTTTTTTTAATTACATTTTGGTTCACTTTATAAATTTTCATACAAATTGTAAGTACTTATGAGGGAAGTCCTCATGTATAAATGCAAGTTTATTCATTATTGACAAATATAAAAAGACACCATAACATTATTGCGATAAAGAGTTTGTCAAACATGGTCAAATCTACATTTTACAGAGATTTAATCATGTAAATATTATATACATATTTTACACCAACCGAGATCCATCTTAACTCCAAATCTATCAAGCGTTGAGGAGGATCAAATCTCTTGATCTGCAAATCTTTCCTTAATTTTTGCACTCAAAAAAGAGGTTTGCAACTTGAGAGATTTGATCCCTCTCGAGGCTTGATAGATCGAAGTTAAGATGGTTCTAGGTTGGTATTAAAATGATTTAAAATTACAATATTTGAATATATTATTCATGTTAAAGTTTATTAAAATGATTTAGCAATAAAATATTTAAAAATGTGATTGATGATATATATTTTTAATAAATTATTACCAGCTACTATTTAAGAATGGAGATTGATTCATCAATGAAACCACCCCACTTGGAATGTTTTGAATGTTTATAAGAGATAGAAAGAGAAAAAATTTTACTCATAAAATACCTCTAAATCTTGAATCATTAACATGTTTTCTTACATAAAAAAAACAAATACTCAACTAAATAAATTAAATTAAATATAAAAAAAAATTATTAAATAAATTAAACATGTAAAAATATAAATAAATAACTTAATTTTATAAATATTATATATATTTTCTTCCCACATTTTATAATTATAAACTACTTTAATATATAATAATTTAGGAGAAAATATTTTTAAAGTGTAAAAACTATTTTACTAATTTCTAATGATGCAAAGAGTATGATATTTGATAATATTTTTGGGAAAAAAAAAAATTTGTAATAATTTATGTAGTTTTTATAATAAATTTGGCGATTTTTAATTTAACATATTTTTATCTTCTATGATCTAGGTGGATATTGGTGGCCGCCCGCCTATTCCACCTATACCTCCAGTCGGTTTCATCATTTTCCTTGATTATAGCATCATTTACTAATTTTAACAGCTTTTCAAGTCCTGAACTTCTAGAGCAGTTTTGACCCCCTAAACGACATTTCTTGAGGTCCATAGTAGGCCCATAATCATGTTTAGGGTTTTCCTCAAATAATGTAGTCCTTAGAGAGATATTTCCAACGAGGTATCGTGCGCACCCAACGGAGATCATATGGCCAAGTTACGACCTCGAGATATTGGTTGTCCAACTAACCCCAACCGGGACCACAAACTCTTGACATTCCATCTCCTAGGGTCGCTTGACTTATAGCATCAAGCCCTTTTGCAGATGAGGTATTGTGCGACGTAGCCCCTCTTAAATTATGTGATGTTTTATTAGGTAAACCATACCTATTCAAAATTCATGTTGTATATGAATCTAGACCTCATTTTGTTATTATGAATTTGGGTCAGAAGTTGTACAAGATACCAAAGGTAGCGCCGCTTACCACCTTTTCTTTGATCTCTGCTAAATAATGTAGTAAGATCATTCCTAGACTGGGAAATTATTCTTCCTTATAATTTTACCTCAGAATAAGAGGAATATTGTAGCCACATCCACAACCTGTAGATAAGGGTCCTCCGCACGGAAACAACAGATGGACAAGGTCATGAAAGAGTACAGGGATATCTTCACCTTGCCCATAAGGGTACCCCTACACTGTTAGGCCAATAACTCCATCGATCTGACCCCGAGCATGCTGCTACCAAATGGAATGATCTATCGATGCTTTGTTCTAGAGAATGATGAAATCAACAGGTAGATTCAAGAGCTATTTCATAAAGTGAACATCAGGCCAAGCTCCTCACCCTGTGGAAGCATGCTTGTGTTGGTATAGAAGAAGGATGGAACATGGAGGCTTTGTATTGACTATTGGCCATTGAATTAGATCATTGTCTGAAATAGGTATCCAATCCCATGGATCGATGACCTTCTGGACCATCTCAAGGGGGCCAAATAGGTGAACGTTGTCCAATAGGATTCCAACGAGTGTTGGTCTTTAAAATGACTGAAACAAGGTGTTTTCAGGTATAAACTATGGGATATGAAAGTGTCATGCATAGGGATTTGTACAATGATGATGTTAAGGGGTAAACAGATGTTGATTGATCCAGTTTATAGGTCGACTAACCAGATGTGACAAAATGGCCTATAACGGATTTCCCCCTAAAGCGCAAAGTCATGAAATGTGACTGATGACTAAAGTGCTTTAACTCATGACAATTCAAGATCAAGAACAACTAGTGAGAACATATTATGTTACAATACATTTACATCATGATGTATTTGTTGAGGGAGGCATACCCATACTTAACAAATAATCTAATATTACATGTACAATGATCAAAAGACATGTCCATTGATGAAAAATGGTGGACCCATGACTAGATGACTATCTGTGTGGCCTAGCCATAATACATTGTGATCTTGTATTTATCCTGAAATCGCAACACAAATGGATGAAACTAGATCCAGGGTCTTCTACCTCATTCACACGACCATCCAATGTATGATTCTAACCATGTGATTCATCGAGATGGAGTCAAACATGGGAGAAACCATATGATTATTGACCAATAATTTAAGCCATTAGTAGACGCAAGAGAAACCATCGTTGATGTTAATGGCTCTCAAGGTAATGCAGTACAATCCATATGGTTTGAGTAAATGAGTTGATGTCAAACACCACACAGAATATTTCAATCGAAGGCCAATGATTTAAACTTGTCACTGAGATCGAGGAAACTTGCCATTGATGTATGTAAGCACCAAGGTACCAAGGGGTGTTTCTAAGTCAACTTCCTAGATAATGAGTTGATGTCGACAGGAAGCAACCCATCGCAGGAGGGCCTTGAAGCATCCCCCATCAACGACATGAAATGGGTATCATAATTTTGAGATAGAATGATGATGATACAGAAATAGATCTAGAATTAAAGACATGGAATGAAGGCTTAAGATAATTGTATCAGATATCGGCTGAATGACATCTCTTGAGCACAAAGGTGATAGTGAATGGAGTTGGTATCAATGACCCAAAACCGAAAATGTAGGCTTTGAAAATGGTATGACAACCAAAAGACAAGAAGATTACCCAAACCAACATCCACAAAGATGAAGTGGAAGAGTGTCATGTTCAAGAGCGACTCACTGCCATTAGCAAATGGAGTTCTTTGTTTTCCCAATTCCCCTAACCATACTAGTCAATGCCTCTTTATTTTTTAACAAGCTTGAGTAGGATAACATATGCTTGATCTATAAGTTCATCCTTCGGATGAATCCCTCCGAGTATGTTTAATGAGCCTTAAGAAGGATTTGTTTGGTGTTGTTTTGAAAATTTCTGAATATTACTTATGCAAAAATCTACTGTTAGATCTAGTTATACTTCTCCTACTTAAGAAAGTTACTAAATTTGAAATCATCAGATTAACATCGAAGTAAACACATAATAGAATTTCATAGATTCAAATCTAAAACAGAAAATTACATGCACAATAGACAAAGTGACACACAAGGTTTTCTGGACAATAGTCCCCGGAAAAACCCAATGCAGAAAACCGGTATTTTGGCTGCTGGAGGGTGCTTATTATTAAGTATTTTTCTGAATGCAGCAAATCTGGGCACCTTACTAGTTAACCCAACATATAAAAATATAGATCAGCAAAAAACATGTTGTTTTGAGATCAAAATCTTGACTAATCCACACCCTCAAACGAGATTTACAAGACTTAACCAAATTTTGGCCCTAGAAACCCTAGCACTGCCCCTGAAGCCCTTGCGTCAATCTCTTCAGCCACTGCGTGCCTCTATGCTAGCCTAGAGAGGGATGTGTAACCCTATAATAGGTGACACAGACCCTACGCTGCCCCTGAGGGTCTCTACGTAACCCAGATGGGTCTCTTGCTGCCCAATGCTACCCTAGGAGGGACTTCGTAGCGCCTACATAGTTGAAGTTGCCTCTGCATTGCATAGTTGTTGCCTCTACTTCTCTTTGTTGCCTTTGGAAGCTGCTCTCTGCCTCTTGCTGATTCTAGGAATTGGGATCAGACCATCCCCTTTGCCTAAACTACCCCTCTTTGTAGCTGAAACACTTCTGGAAATTCTTAGCAAACCACACCCTATAATTCCAACTTAGCTTCAGTGCTCTGCCTCTGTGTGTGTCCTCCAAATTACCCCAAGCCTCTCCTTTATACTTTTCTCGTTGGGAAACCAACAACCATGATCAGATCTTGAATCGATGGTTAATATTAAAAGAAATCTTGATCTGTGTGACTTAAGACAATTACATCACATGTTTTAATTAATTACCTTTAATAATTTAATATTCCTTAGACTTAGGTTAGACTTAGGGTCCTTAATTAAAATTATTAATTAATTAATTATCTCCCAAACCAGATGAAATTTCCCAAATCCCTTTCTAGGTCTTGGAGATCTCACGTACTCTAGTCCCTCCACAAATTTGGGAGCTAGAGCACATCCGATGATACCCCATCACTCAAGAAAACTCAACACTCCCTCTTAGCGAGGAATGTGCTCTAGTACAAACTCTACTTCACCCTGAATCTCTACACTGATCTCTGGTGTATGTCTCTGCATTGATGTTGGACCTGCTTCCCTTCATCACTGTGCTTCTACTGCCATTATTTATTGTTGCCCATGACGCTTCCCTCATCACTGCCACATATGTACTGCAACTCTCTCTCAATATGTTGCATCCGTGTTGCCATCTGCAGCACTGCATCTTCAGTTGTTGAGAGAAACAACTGAATATACTGCCCAATATTTGACAGACAAGTCAATTGGGTTGCATCCTCATCACTGATGCTCCATTAGCTATTGATCTGTGTTTTCATCTGGAGGATGATGCACAACTACAGCTCTGCATTGCATAAAAAGAGTCCCTCTGCACTATTTAAGTCACACCAGCCTGTTGTGCTGAAATCTCTCACGCTGCTACTGCGCTACGCTGTCCTCCTGAAGCCTCCACGTTGTTGCAGCTTTGCTCTGCGCTATTGAAGTCACATCAGCCACTATGGTGCTGTTGTTGCATCTGCATTGTGCTACTACCTTCAGTCTTCAGATCTGCCTCTGCTTCACCTGTGATTCTCCAAGTTCTCCACTTGTTAGGCTACTGTCTTAAGGCTCTCGTAGCTCGGATGTGAAATAAGAGATGAGTTTCTCAAGGATCATGCCCCACTCTATAGCTTCTCTACAGATCCATGTCGCCCCACTTTTGTGGTTCATGAGCGCTCATGGCTACGTCATCTTATGACCCATATTCTGACACAACAGCCTTGGAAGTAGAAGCTTCCTTGTCCTTTTTCTTCGGTTGACAATTTCTAGTGAAATGTCATAGTTCGTCGCATTAGAAACACTTGATCTTGGATATATCACGCTTCTTCTTCCCTTTCTAGCTCTTTGATGCTAAGGCTGCATCATCTTCATCTCCTTCTTCACCTTACTAGATCTTGTGTTGTACTGCTTCTTGGTGAATCTGCGGAGTTCTTCTCGACGTAATATTTCCCACAAGTTATCCCAGTCAAGAAAGTCCGCTCTACCCAAGACACTTTGGACAAAGGTTTCCCACTCTTTAGTGACCACATTGAGTTCAGTCCTTACCATCACATCATCCTCCACCTTTTCTCTCGTGGTAGTCAACTCATCTATGATTGTCTGTAATCTGAAGAGGAAGTGCTCCATCTTTTCCCCCTTGGTCATCATGGATGACCACAGTTGATTCTCTAGAAGCATCTGCCTCTGGATGGACTTCCCCTCATATAGTGTTGTTAAGGCCTTCCAAATATCATTAGTTGTTTTCTTCTCAGCTATATGTGGAACAATATGGTCCTTAACCCTGTTAGCGCTAGATTCAGCACTTGGATTGTGACAAGCATCTGACCAGACACATCTTGAGCTCAAGGGATTTTCTCGTAATTTGATTTGATTTTTTTGGAAAGTGGTTGAAACTCATACATACTGAAATGTGTTTTTCCAAGATAAGAATCTCTCACACATATGAGGGCACTGGTGCATGATGTGGTAGCAAGTTTGAGTTTGTAGCCTGATGGTTAGAAGAATGGAAGACAAATAGTGGATATGCAAAACAGAAGCCCACTACTAAGAGGAAAGGGTAACACAAATTCTAGATCTAAAATGTATAGTGAAAGAATGCTTTTAAAAGACTTACAAGAATCAGACTTTACATTTTAAGAATCACATTACAAGGAATTCTTCTTACTAACATGACCTCATGAATCAGGAATGCTTGATGAATCAAGACTGAAAAAAACAAATAATGAATAAAAAAAAAAATTAAAATTAAAAAAAAAAAAAAAATTAAAAAAAAAAAAATAAATAAATAAAATAAAATAAAACAGATTAACATGCATGCTAGATCGAACGACTTATAAAAACATGAAACAGGATTTAATTCCACCTCAAGGAATCTTATGAACAATCTTCAATTCATACTGAATCAGGAAAGCTTGGAACAAGACTTACAAAAATAGATCCATATGTCTTTGAGGTTCACAAGACTAATAAGAACATAATATATAACTTTTATGATAAATCTAGAAAGACAGATAAAGTATGTAAAAACATAAGGGAAAACAATACACACACCACATAGTTTGTGTGTCCTCAAGAGTGCATCTGGATATATTATATACTCAATATACCACACAGTATGCCATGAAATAGACAACCCATGAACCCCGTTTACTTTGCATTATACAGTATATATACAAAAAAGGATTTATGTAAAAAGCCTCCATAAAAAGTGCAAATTTGTTTCTGAGACTTTATTACAACCCTCTACATATAGTAGAGCTTATCCAAAACATAAAGAGAAAAATGAAATAGAAATGAATACAGATCATGGCAGCATGGAGCTCGAGGTGGTTGAGTGCTCCTCGTTGCTTGGAAAAAACTGCCTCCACAAAAAGTGCAATCTACCAACTTAAAAGAACACTTGTACCCTTATCTGCAAAAGTGTAGGAGCAGCTAACTAAAAGGAGTAACCAACTGGAAGATAACCACCTTTCAGATGAGAAACACCTCTTGTTTTAACAAGTCTTCAATATTCAAATAACAATAAATACCCTGACCAAGATAAGAGATATTTCTTTGGTCTTTGAGCAGGTGTTGTTATACTTACTGATAGATATCAAAATATTTTAAAACAAGTGTTGCCAGAAATTTCTGAAAAACCTGTAACTACGTCTGAAATCTTGCCTATGCTTTCGGAAGCGTGTTGATACTGGCCACGTATGGAGATGATAGTGGAGGGGAGTGAGGTGAAGTGCGGGAATGGAAAGTAAGCGAAAGGCGTGGGAATGGAACAATAAATGGGAGGAGTAAGTGCATTAAAATGTTTCACAATCACAACCACAAAGTGGAGCGGAGTGAATACATTATCGGGGCAGAATTACAATGCGATATATCGCAATCACAAGATGGAGGGGTTATCACAAATCGAGGATCAGAGCTTATCACATATCAGGGATCGGAGGATTATCACATTTCGCAAGCGAAGTGGGCAACATGAATAGTTATCAATAGGATTTGTGATATGCGATAAGAAAGGTGACGTGGCAGTAAGGTGGGTCCCACCAATCGCATCGGGGGTTTTTAGGAGCGGGCAACATAAAGAGGTAACAAAGTGGTGGAATTTCAATGTGATATATTGCATCAAGGTATCTCAATTGTAGGAGGGAGTAGGCAACATGGAAGGTTAGTAATAGGATTTGCAATATGCCATAAGCGAAGTGACGTGGCAGGGAAATGTGTCCTAGTGTTATCGCAATCGGGGTTTTTTTGGAAGTGGCAGCATATGATAACAAATGGATTTCGAAATGGCGATTTCGAAAGAAGGTAAGGTGGGTCCATAAAACAATATGATAGTGCGGTATGACATGGCGGTAAGCGGGTCCCACTATTATCACAATCGAGGATTTAAGGAGGCAGGAGTAAGTGAATGCACCAAGAATTTGTAATTTGCGATGAAGTAGGTCCTATTAATGGTTTTAAATCATAAAAGAGATATATAAATAAAGAGGCCCAAAGCGTAACAAAGGATTTTTGAAGTGTTTAAACGCTACAAGAGCATAACAAATGAACTCGACAGTGAGATAACAAAGCATAACATAATTGAATATGGAGGGTTTAAAGTGGATTTAAATGGAATTTGAGTGCTGGACTTTGGATTTTGGTTTTAAAATGATAAAAAACTAATACATTTTAACCCTCCAGGACCTTCAACTATAGGTTAAGAGACAAGAGAGGATCAAAGACACAAATACAATAGTGACCAGACTTTGAAAAATTGCAGTGCCAATAGTGGCTCCTATTGGGGATGAAGTCATACCTATGAGGCTTCAAGGACCATAGTTCTAGTGCCTTGTCCAACCCTTATTTATCCAACCAACAATTATGCTTATTAACTCAAAAATACCAGCATGCCTAGCCATTGGGTAATGGAGTCATAAGCTAGATTTCAATCTTTTGCAACTTATTTCAACACGACTGAAATATGAAAATAAAACTACAATCTAAAACTAAAAAGAAATGCTCGAGTGGCGAGCTTATTCATCCTCCTACTTCTAATCAGCTGAAAATTTGCCTAATCAAGTATAAATTGATTTCCAATGCAACCATAAAATCATTTTACTAGTAGAAAGAAACTCTTGCATGCAATTGTTTGAAAATACCCACAAGGGATATAATATATGCAGTAAGAAACGAATTGGAAACCTGTACTTATTGCTATAAACCATGTGTGTCATTTCAACTACTGTTATATTGGAGACCCCTGCTAAAAATGAATCCATCCAATCAGCAACTAGATCATGAAACATATGAGGAATGTATAGTTGATCCAAAAGACCAAGTTGTTGTTGTTTAAAATATGTTATGTCAATAAAAATGGGATGCTCTTGTCCTCCTTGAAACAACTCGTTAATTGCATATGTTTCATTACATTTAAGGGAACATGAGGACATCTTCATGAAAACACCTTCGTGAAACACATCCAACAAGTGCATAAGCTCATGAAATGAAATGAGGTATATAGCGGGATGTTCATATTGATCTCCTCGAAATATTAAAAGACGATAATGCCATTCATCTGTAGAAAGAACTGGATTAGGAAAACCATGAATTGCTGAAAAAATTAAAGGAGCAAACCTTTGAGCTAAGATGGCAGCAAAGGCTTTCGACATTCTAAAACTATGGAGCCGCCACTGGATTCTTTGTCATGGAGTCGCCAGGTGAAAGATCACAATCTTCTTCAAGTCGCCAATTCTTTTTCACCATCAAGAATTGATCATCAGAAATAAAACAAAAGACTCGGGAGAATACTTCGTTTCAAGGCTTTCGTCTCCCAAAAGACGTAGCAAAATATGTTAGCACTGGAATCAGCACTTGTATTGTGACAAGCGCCTGACCAGACACATCTGAAGCTCAAGGGCTTTTCTTATAATTTTATTTGAGTTTTTTGGAAAGTGGTTGAAACTCATATACATTGAAATGGGTTTTTAGAAGATAAGAATCTCTCACGCATATGATGGCACTGGTGCATGATGTGATAGAAAATTTGAGTTTTTAGCCTGACGGTTAGAAGAATGGAAGACAAATAGTGGATATGCAAAACAAAATCCCACTGCTAAGAGGAAAGGGTAACACAAATTCTAGATCTAAAACGCATAGTGAAAGAATACTTTTAAAAGACTTACAAGAATCTCACTTTACATTTTAAGAATCCCATTACAAGGAATTATTTTGACTAACATGACCTCATGAATCATGAATGCTTGATGAATCAAGACTAACAAAAACATATTAACATGCATGAAAAATCAAAAGACTTATAAAAACATGAAACATGATTTAATTCCACCTCAAGGAATGTTTATGAACAATCTACAATTCATACTGAATCAGGAAAGCTTGGAATAATACTTACAAAAATAGATCCATATGTCTTGGAGGTTCACAAGACTAATAAAAACATAAGATGTAACTTTTATGATAAATCTGAAAAGACAGATAAAGTACGTAAAAACAAAAGGGAAAACAATACGCACACCACACAGTTTGTGAGTCCTCAAGAGTGCATCTGGATATATTGTATACTCAATATACCACACAGTATGCCATGAAATAGACAATCCACAAACTCCTTTTCTCCTTGCACTACACAATATATATACAAAAAAGGAGTTCTGTAAAAAGCCTCCACAAAAAGTGCAAATTTGTTTCTGAGACTTTATTACAACCCTCTACATATAGTAGAGCTTATCCAAAACATAAAAAGAAAACTGAAATAAAAATGAAGATGGATCATGCAGCATGGAGCTCGAGGTGGCTGAGTGCTCCTCGTTGCTTGGAAAAATCTGCCTCCACAAAAAGTGCAATCTACCGACTAAAAAGAACACCAGTACCCGTATCTCCAAAGTGTAGGAGCAACTAAATGAAAGGAGTGGATGACCACAACTAATTCTCTAGAAGCATCTTCCTCTAGACGAACTTCCCCTCATATAGGGTTGTTAAGGCATTCCACATCTCATTATTTGTTTTCTTCTGAGCTATATGTGGAACAATATGGTCCTTAACCCTGTTAGTGTTGGAATCAACACTTGGATTGTGACAAGCGCTTGACCAGACACATCTTAAGCTCAAGGGATTTCCTTATAATTTGATTTGAGTTTTTTGGAAAGTGATTGAAACTCATACACACTGAAATGGGTTTTGAGTAGATAAGAATTTCTCACGCATATGAGGGCACTAGTGCATGATGTGGTAGCAAGTTTGAGTTTGTAGGCTGATGGTTAGAAGAATGGAAGACAAATAGTGGATACGTAAAATAGAAGCCCACTACTAAGAGGAAAGGGTAACACAAATTCTAGATCTAAAATGTATAGTGAAAGAATTTTTTTAAGACTTACAAGAATCTCACTTTACATGCTAAGAATCCCATTACAAGGAATTCTTGTGATATGTGATAAGAGAAGTAACCTGTCGGTAAGGTGGGTCCCACCAATCGCATCGGGGGTTTTTAGGAGCGGGAAACATAAAGCGGTAACAAAGTGGCGGAATTGCAATGCAATATATCGCATCAGGGTATCGCAATTGTAGGATGGAGTAGGCAACATGGAAGGTTAGCAATAGGATTTGTGATATGCCATAAGCGAAGTGACGTGGCAGGGAAATGTGTCCTATTGTTATCACAATCGGGGGTTTTTTGGAAGTGGCAGCATATGATAACAAATGGATTGTGAAATGGCGATTGTGAAAAAGGTAAGGTGGGTCCACAAAGAAATACGATAGTGCAGTATGACGTGGCAGTAGGCGGGTCCCACTATTATCACAATCGGGGATTTAAGGAGGCAGGAGTAAGAGAATGCACCGAGAATTTGTGATTTGCGATGAAGTAGGTCCTATTAATGGTTTTAAAGCATAAAAGAGATAAATAAATAAAGCGGCCCACAGCGTAACAAAGGAGTTTTGAAGTGTTTAAACGCTACAAGAGCGTAACAAATGAACCCGGCAGTGAGATAAAAAAGCATAACATAATTGAATTTTTAGGGTTTAAAGTGGATTTAAATGGAATTTTAACGCTGGACTTTGGATTTTGGTTTAAAAATGATAAAAAACTAATACATTTTAACCCTCCAGGACCTTCAAGCATAGGCTAAGAGACAAGAGAGGATCAAAGACAAAACTACAATAGTGACCAGACTTTGAAAAATTGTAGTGCTAATAATGGCTCCTATTGGGGATGAAGTCAACCCTATGAAGCTTCAAGGACCGTAGTTCAAGTGCCTTGTCCAACCCTTATTTATCCAACCAACAATTCTGCTCATTAATTCAAAAATACCAGCATGCCTAGCCATTGGGTAATGGATTCATAAGCTAGATTTCAATCTTCTGCAACTTATTTCAACACGACTGAAATACAGAAATCAAACTACAATCTAAAACTGAAAATAAATGCTCGAGTGGCGAGATTATTCATCCTCCTACTTCTAATCAGCTGAAAACTTTCCTAATCAAGTATAAATTAATTTCCAATGCAACCATAAAATCATTTGACTAGTAGAGAGAAACTCTTGCATGCAATTTTTGAAAAGACCCACAAGGGATATAATATATGTAGTAAGAAACGAACTGGAAACCTGTACTTACTACTATAAACCGTGTGTGTCATTTCAACTGCTGTTATATTGGAGACCCCTACTGAAAATGAATCCATCCAATCAGCAAACAAATCATGAAACATATGATGAATGTCTAGCTAATCCAAAAGACCAAGTTGTTGTTGTTTAAAATATGCTATGTCAATAAAACTGGGATGCTCTTGTCCTCATTGAAACAACTCATTAAATGCATATGTTTCATACATTTAAGGGCAACAAAACCTTCTTTAAGTTGTTGATTACTTTCTTGGACAACAAACTCGTTAGAGGAACTTAAACCAGCAAAACTAAATGGCAGCAATATATCAGGTTCCAAAGGAAGAACATCATTCTCATCAGATTCTTCATCCTGAGTACTAGGAAGAATTAGATCCATATGAATCGGATCTGAATCCATACCTTTTTCAAACTCTTCATAAAAATTTTCCATAACAATGCTAAAAGAATCTACTTTATCATTTTGAAAATAACACTCAAATTCTTTGTAGCGGTTATCAAGCAACAACTCAGATGAATATAGTCCTTTTCAATAATGATGAAACATTTCATGAAATTCCCTTAAAGAAGAAATAATACCAACAAGTAAGGACTGGAACCATTTGCGCGCATCTCCATCAACGGAAAACACAAATATTTTCATGAGGACATCTTCATCAAACACATCCAGCAAGTGCATAAGCTCATGAAATGGAATCATGTACATAGCGGGATGTTCATATTCATCTCCTTGAAATCTTAAAAGATGATGATGCCATTCATCTGTAGAAGGAACTTGATTAGGAAAACCATGAATTGCTGAAAAAATTAAAGGATCAAACCTTTGAGCTAAGATGGTAGCAAAGGCTTTCGACATTCTGAAACTATGGAGCCGCCACTGGATTCTTGGTCATGGAGTCGCCAAGTGAAAGATCACAATCTTCTTCAAGTCACCAATTCTTGTTCACCATCAAGCTAATTCCTCCTCTTCTTCCACTCCAAATGCATCGAGAGGGGAGTGAGGTGAAAGGCATGGGAATGGAACAATAAGCGAGAGGAGTAAGTGCATTAAAATATATCACAATCGCAATCACAGAGTGGAGCGAAGTTAATACATTATCGAGGTGGAATTGCAATGCGATATATCGCAATCGCAAGATGGAGGGATTATCACAAATCAGGGATCGAAGCTTATCGCATATCGAGGTTCGGAGTATTATCGCATTTTGCAATCGGAGGGGGCAACATGAATAGCTAGCAATATGATTTGCGATATGCAATAAGCAAAGTGATGTGGTGGTAAGGTGGGTCCTACCAATCACATTATGGGTTCTTAGGATGTAGGCAACATAAAGCGGTAACAAAGTGGCGAAATTGCAATGCGATATATCACATCGAGGTATCACAATCGTAAGATGGAGTAGGAAACATGGATGGTTAGAAAATTTGCGATATGCCATAAGCGAAGTGACATGGCAGGGAAATGGGTCCTACTGTTATCGCAATCAGGGGATTTTTGGAAGTGACAGCAGATGATAACAAAGGGATTGTGAGATTGCGATTGTGGAATATGGTAAGGTGGGTCCACAAAGCAACACGACAGTGCGTTATGACGTGGTGGTAGGCGGGTCCCACTATTATCGCAATTGGGGATTTAAGGAGGCAGGAGTAAGTGAATGCACCGAGAATTTGTGATTTGCAACGAAGTAGGTCCTATTAATGGTTTTAAAGTGGAAAAGCAATAAATAAATAAAGCAACCCAAAGCGTAACAAAGGAGTTTTGAAGTGTTTAAACACTACAGGAGCGTAACAAAGGAAACCGAAGGTAAGATAACAAAGCATAAAATCATTGAATTTGGAAGGTTTACAGTAGATTTAAATGGAATTTGAGCGTTGGAATTTGGATTTTTTTTTTAAAATGATAAAAAAAACTAATACATTTTAACCCTCCAGGACCTTCAACCATAGGTTAAGAGACAAGAGAGGATCAAAGTCACAACTAAAATAATGGCTAGACTTTGAAAAATTACAGTGCTAAGAAACCCCATCCATTATGAGCCGCTTGGCATGTGCCACAGCTTCCTCATGCTTCTTTAGGAGATCTGCATCGGTCGGCATGGCCAGGACTTGTTCTGCATGGTCTCTTAGACGGTATGCCTCCAAGACTACCAGGATTCTGGCCTTCCATACTGTAAAGTTGGGCAGGCCATCTAACCTATCCTGATCACGTAGTCCATGAGGTGCCATTTGCTCAGCAAATCTGTCAGAGCTCCTCCTCTCTATGCTCGAGATTTGGATCTAGGGTCATTGGCGAAATTGGCACCCTCTGCTCCCTCTGGTAACTAATTTCCTCTCTTATAAATTTGCCAAATCAATCAACGAAATAGCTCTCTTTGATCCATTGATCGATATACATATTCATTTAGCTACAAACCCTCTAAGAAGTTGATCTCCTCCTACTCTTTGTCTCCCAGTTCTTAGGCTAAATTCTGAATCTTCAGAAATTTAACCCCACCAGCGACTTCTAAATTTCTACAGCTCTTCTTTCGTCACTTCTAAATCAAACAGCTTCATATCCGTGTCATCCTATCTGGCCTCTGCGTGATCAGATAGAACCAGTGTTGCCTCTATGCAATAAGTACATGGGCCTACGTGGAGACATCGTAGGACTGCATCACCCTTACCTCTGTGTGGCTCTTCTCCTTCTGAAACTTTGATGTCCCTTCAGATATGGCTTTCTGTTGTTGTTGCTACTCTCTCTACTCCTTTATACAGCAAGATTCTTTAGTCTTCTGCTGGTGACCCTGCTAGATCTGTAATCGCTCTAATACCATGTGAAAATTTATGAATATTACTTATGCAGAATTCTACTGTAAGATCTAGTTATACTTCTCCTACTTAAGCAAGTTATTAATGCTGAAATATTCATATTAATATCGAAGTAAACACATAACATACTTTCACTGATTCAGATCTAAAACAGAAAATTACATGCACAATAGAAAAAGTGACACACAATATTTTCTGGACAATAGCCCCTAGAAAAACCCAATGCGGGAAAGCATGTCTTCTGGCTGCTGGAGGGTGTTTATTATTAAGTATTTTTCTGAATACAACAAATTTGGGCACCTTACTGGTTAACCTGAAAGAGAAAAATATAGATTTGCGACTAACATGTTGTTCTAAGACCAAAACCTTGACTAATCCACACCCTCAAACATGATTTACAAGACTCAGCCAAATTATGGCCCTAGAAACCCCAGCGCTGCCCCTGAAGCCCTTGCGTCAGTCTCTTTAGCCACTGCGTGCCTCTGCGTTGGCCTGAAGAGGGTTGCATAACCCCATTATAGGTGATGCAGACCCTATGCTACCCCTGAGGGTCTCTGCATAACCCAGATGGGTCTCCTGCTGCCCAATGTTGCCCTAGGAGGGATTGCGTAGCACCTGCATAACTGAAGCTGCCTCTGCGCTTTGCAGCTACTACCCTCTCTGCTGCTGCTACCTATGCTTCTTTGTGCTGCCTTTGGAAGCTACTCTTTGCCTCTTGCTGATTTTAGGCACTGTGATCAGACCATCCCATTTGCCTAAACTACCCCTCTCTAGAGCTGAAACACTTCTGGAAATTCTTAGCAAACCACCCCCTAGAATTCCAACTTAGCTTTAGTGCTCTGCCTCTATGTGTGTCCTCCAAATGACCCCAAGCCTTTCCTTTATACTTTTCTCGTTGAGAAACCAACGTCCATGATCAAATCTTGGATCGATGGTTAATATTAAAAGAAAGCTTGATCTGTGTCACTTAAGACAATTCCATCACATGTTTTAATTAATTACCTTTAATAATTTAATTTTCCTAAGTTAGACTTAGGGTCCTTAATTAAAATTATTAATTCATTAATTATCTCCCAAACCGGATGAAATTTCCCAAATCCCTTTCTGGGTCTTGGAGATCTCATGTACTCTAGTCCCTCCACAAATTTTTGGGGCTAGAGCACATCCGATGCTAACCCATCACTCAATAAAACTCAACAGTTGTCATGTTTGACAAGTCGAGATGTTCCTTTTTGTAAGTAGTCCCTTGAGTCCGAAAAGGCAGAAAATAATACAGAAGAGAACCTCTTAGCCATGTTCGACTAAGGTATTCCTTTTTCATAGATAGTCTATCTCAGTTCGGAAAAGGGTTAAACTTATACTGAGTAGACGTATTTTCATTTACTTTAATGAGTTCGAAAAGACAAGTGCTCGATAATATTTTCATATTTTGAGTCTGAAAAGAGATGAAAGAGGACTCCAAGGGGTTCTTTTTTCACGTGTTTATGGAGTCCGAAAAAGTGATAAAAATGTACTCCTTGGTCAAAATGGCCTCTAAAAACACAACAAAATCCATTAAACAGGTGTTGATCTGCTCAAAACACCACAAAAAGGATCAAACATACCAGTTTCATGATAAAAAATGAACAATTACTAGGTAAAAACATTAAATACGATAAAATAATGAAAAAATGACCATAGGTTATGAAAATGACTATTCATTTTTACCATTTGACATTCACCTTCAACAGTGAGAGATCTGGGCCCTTTTTTCCTCGATCT
Organism: Pinus albicaulis; assembly: GCA_034641835.2. Classification (NCBI taxonomy): domain Eukaryota; kingdom Viridiplantae; phylum Streptophyta; class Pinopsida; order Pinales; family Pinaceae; genus Pinus; species Pinus albicaulis. Next base: position 14,691,828 of record CM076581.1, on the reverse strand, counting down.
TTTGCAGCTGATTAAGGTCAATCCGGTGGATAATTTTTAGTCCTGTGAGTTCCAGGTAGGAGCTAAGACCCTTCTCTTTCAATTCATGGTTCCTTTCTGTGATTTTATGCAAGTTTTATGGATTTTTGAGAGCCCTGGGGTTCCAAAAACTCGCCCTAGGACCAATGCATGCCCATCTTGTCAAAAAATGTGTTGCACCTAAGATACATTTCACTGCAGATAGAGGTGCAACACTCTGTCTTCCCTTATGGGGTAGCGTTGGGCACAATTCCTCAACTAAAATTGTTAATTTTTCTCAAAATGTGTCTAGATTTTTGCATGAAAAGGATCCTAATGAGTGTCTTATTGATGTTTCAGGTACTCATCAACACAAAATTTCCTTTGTGTGGAGAGAAAGAGAACATGAAGAACATGAATTGAATGCAACAAACGATCCTGCCACCATTTAGACACTCAAGGACTGTGGTTTGTTGAAATTATTCTGGTTACCCGATATGTGGCAACAAATGGAATTACTCAAGTTCCTAGTTCATTCATGGGATGTAAAAGTACATGAATTCAAGTTAGGGTAACATCTACTTGAGATCAAAGTGGAATATATATACTTTTTGACAGTTTTGTCCCTGAGGGGTTCCCCCATCTCTCTACTAGGAGGGAGAAATGGAGGAGAGTCAGTAATGGATTACATTTCCACTCATTTGGGACCTCAAGCACAATTGACCAGAGATAGGAATATCAGCATAAGAGATGTGACCCATCTGCCTCTTAGAACAATCATTTTTATCATTGCTAGATTGGTCGGTAGCTTGACACTTCACGTAGCTATCAGATCATACATGTAGTATGGTATAGAGTGTCTCAAGCCGACAGTCTTCAATTGGAGCGAGTGGGTATTGGTCAACATGAAGGAACAACTGACCAAAGAAAAAGACAAAAAACTGAAAAACTTTGGATATGGTTCAATTTTGATTTCTTTTTCCCCGGAGCAGATTCCATTGTTACAACCTCAAAATATTACACTCGAGCCTATTGATATGAGGTCTCCACAAATAAGGAGGTGGATAGACCTTATGGCATGACATGCAGGTCCATCAGCGGTCAGTTTCACACCAGTCTTCTTCATATGGTTGTGTAGACAATTGATCATGATGGAGGATTATCTGTACGTAGGAGTAGATTTCCGTGATGACCCTGAGCTTGTACTTCCCGAGGGAGAGAAATGGGGTGCTATGGGTAAGACATTTTAACAATTTTTTAAATTTTAAAAGAATTTTTACAATTTTTTTGTGTTTTTTTATGTTTCTGCGACTAAACTATTGATTTGTTTCATGCATATATTCGACCTATAGGATCTTCATATATCTGTCGCGGAGGAGAGCCACAAGAGGTTGCAGTACTAGCATAGGTAGTTGAAGTAGGATGATATTCACTGCAGGATCTTGATGTAGTAGAGACCCTTGCAGAGGTGGAGTGCCACTTGGAGGGGATGACACATGGGATTGATGAGATTGTGGTCGATCAGATCCCTATGCGACTTCAACGATATAATATCGGAGTGCCTAGCCGTATAAGTCAGCTACTGCGCAAGATGGTTTGTGCAATAGCACATTATCATGAGTACTATTAGTCTATTGAGGTTCATATTAATATTTGCATATCTTTGTTTATGTAGGTCGTGTGTCCATTTGTGTCCCAGACACAATTTTTGTAAAACCAAAACTTTATATATATATATATGTGTGTGTGTGTGTGTGTGTGTGTGTGTGTGTGTGTGTGTGTGTGTGTTCAGTGTTTCTATGTTTCTATTGTTCTTTTCAATTGATGTGATATGCATTTAAAATTAATTTAAATTCATTGCAAATGTCTATCTAAAACATGATTAGCTAGCACATCTTCCAATGTATTTAGATTTATAGAAACATGTTCGTATCGAATGAAATATAAATACATTTCTAGAAGGTGAATCCTTAGAAACATGCGTAATATCGTGGGACTTCTGACTTAATAGACATTGACTAATTTAGTACCACAAGATGTGATTCAAGTCTGATGACTAAATGGGAGATACCACGTGTGATAACATTAGACAATAGCTCAACCACTGCGCTATACTCAACAATGGTTTTGGTAGAGCGACCAATACAAATCCCTTGCAGACTCACTAACTTTCCATTTGGATCAAAGATACGGAGGATAATTTCCATGTACTACGACTAGTACCATCAACATAACCAATGTATGGTTCAAGGGATGCCAACATCTGCAAACCAAACGTAAAAGGATCAACAGAAACCATGGGAAAATCTGAAGAGACACACCACAAACACACTCAACACACCTATAAACAAAGTGTACACAATGTACTACACATGATATTAAGCATAGTATTTTTTGAGGTACAAACCATTCCTAAGCTGCGCCAAAGGGACTCCATCAATCTAAAATAACTTTTAGGCTCCTTTTGCAAGGACACACTTGAAAATATATGAGCCTAACCACATGGACTGGAACTTTCCTGAACCTAAATTTTCAGCATGTTGGTCATATAAAATAACAAGTTCTCCTTCTGAGAAGATATGAGGCTTCTCACTTTTGTCATATTGTGCCTTGACACGTCTTTTATGAGCTACATTAGCTATAATGACATCGCGTCAAGTCTCATCCAAACGAGTCAAATGTAAAAAACGTTCCTCTTCTACAGAAGTGGCAGGAAGAAGTTCGATGGCTAGTTTGAGAGATGAAATCTCACATTCGATTGGGAAGATTGCTTCCAAACCATAATCCAACTGAAAGGGTGTGAATCTGGTGGGAGTAATCACTAAGGTTCGGTGTTTTCATAAGGAAGCGTAGATAAGAAAATTCTAGTCTGATTGGTGGACCCCTATCATACATTGAAGCAAAGTTTTAAAAAAATTGTTAATAGATTCAACTTTTCCATTAGCCTAAGGATAGTATGGAGTGGAACGTTCCTGAGAGAGACCCAACTTGGAAGTTAGTTAGGTCATCATATGATTCCATAAGTTCTTTTCGTGATCCATAACTACGGCTTATGGAACACCAAACGGTGTGATAACGTGATTGAAAAAGAAATATGTAGTCATTTTTCTAGTGTTGTTATATGTGGGCATCAGCTCGTCTCATTTGGTAAAATAATCTATCGCAACAATAATATAACCACACCCCCACCCCGACTGAGTGAGGGTTACATGTCATAAATTTGATACCCCATTTTGCAAATGGTCTAACATCGATAACGGGAGGAAATGGAGCAGGCAGAGCATGGGCCTTATGATCATAAATTTGGCATGCACGGCACTTCTGGACGATGAGAAAACAATCTCGAAAAATAGTAGGCCAAAAGTAACCAGTGCGTAAGATATTTTGCGTGGTGGCATAGCTAGATAAATGAAAACCACATGCCCCTGAATGGAATTCATTAAGGACTTTCTCAGCCTCCTCATGTGTGAGTTACCTTCATAGAACCATATAGATATCGCATTGCTAAAGAGTGTCACCAATGATAAGGTAATATTTGGTATAGTATCGGATACGTCGTTGCTTGGAGCGAGAGGTATCAGATTGGAAAGTCTAAGTCTAGAGATAAATCAGAATGTCTCCATACCAAGGGTTAGATAAAAAAATCAGAAACATCGACTCATCAGGGATAAAATTGTCAGATGTCAATTCATAATTAAGGGAAGGAAGGTCATACATAAGCTCAACAAAAACCAAGGATTTATTTGACTTGGATTTGATTAATTCCAGGTAAAACTCTTGCAAGATGACGATCCATTTAGTGTATTTCCACCCCAACAATTGACGTGACAAAATGTATGTCATAGGGTTGCAATTTGAAGCAACCGTAGTTTTCCAGAGCAAGATGTAATGGCGAAACCTTTGGACGGATTGAACGACCACCAAAACCAACTTTTCTACATGTGTATACTTGATCTCAATATCATTGAGGTTGTGAATTGAGTAATATATGTGGTGTTTTGTCCCAACATAGTCCTCTTGTACTAATACCATTTCTATAGTAGAAATGGTAGCAGCGAGGTAAAGGAAATATTCACGCTAGTAGTCAGGGGGGTACAATAGAGATGCTCGAACCAGAACATCTTCTAGGGCATCAAACACTTCCTGAGTTGTGTTATCCCAATGGAAGGGAACCCATTTCTTAAGTAGGCAAGTGAATCCTTTAGGTGAATTGACATAATTAGAGACGAACCATCACAGGAAGTTAGATTTCCCTTGAAGTCGTTGAAGTTCAACAAGTGAAGAAGCAGTAGGAAAATCAAAGATTGCTTGTACTTTCAGAGGATCAATTCAAATTCCTTGTTTCAAAAAAATAAAAAGAAAAAGAAAACCCAGAAGTCATCCAGAACTGAAGCAGAACACACATTTGTGTGGATTCAATTGAATATTATAGTATCTACAACGTATGAAAATGGCCCTGAGATGCAACAAATGATCAACCCAATGATTAGAATGATCAAGGAGATCGTCCAAATAGTGTTTCATGATGTGTTTAATATCATGAAAAGAGTCATCCATGGCCCATTGAAATGTGGCCCCAACATTTTTTAGACCAATTGGGAGTTTCTGGTAGGAAAAAGTACCCTATAGACAAATAAATGCAATCTTAGATTGATCTGCTGGGAGAATGTTAATTTGATTATATATTGAGAAACCATCCATGAAATAATAGATTTCACAACCAGCGCAGTCATCAACAATATGGTCGATGAATGGGGTTGGGTGGTTTTCCTTAGGACAAGCATGATTCACATCCCGATAATCGACGCATACTCGGATAGTCCCATGTTTCTTCATGACATGGATGACATTAGACACCCAACTGGTGAGAGGAACGGGATAGATGAAAACAAAAGGAAGGATTTTTTCAACTTCACTCTTAATCACGACATCCTTCTTTGGATGGACCGGACCGAGACGTTTCCATATTGGTTTAGCATTAGGATACATTTTAATTTCATGCCCACTACTATATTTGGTTCAATACTTGGCATCTCCTCATAATTCCAGGCAAAGACATCACGAAATTTCTGAAAAATGGTTTTATAGGTCTCAATCTCGGATGGAAAGAAAGATGCACCAATGCGTAGATTTTAGACAACACCTAGTTTGATAGAATTGTCAAGAGGTATAATCTCTTCTATATTCGAGATATTCTTCTCAGAATTGACTTCATGGATAGAAACATAACTTGCAAAATATATGTTGAAATCGAGTAGAAAAATATCACTGAGATTACCCTCGATGCAATATGGGAGGGAGGGACGACGGTGATGATCGTCCCATGGCGCATCGTATGGAATAATGATCTCCATGATGCTCTCGTCAGTGGAAAATACACGTGAAAATGGATCAAAATATGTGCCATAATGCAACAATTGATCAAGGTAAAGGTATGAGCCACAAAATTCGAAGAGATAGCTTCGTAATACGGTTAAGCAGCATTCAATCGCCAAAACTGTTGATGTCAATTTTGTCTGGTAATATCCATGAATCAGTTTGGATAGTATAAGATGATATCATGTTGATAGAAGCAACCGAAGGTGAGCCATCAGGAAGAGGAGGAGGAGGAAGTGAAAAGTTCCATATGAGCGAGGAGTCCTTCAACAGTCCAACCCCAACATGTTGATACAAGTGTAGGGATCCCCCTATAAGCAGGACACTTCCAGTGTCATGGGAATCAAAGGCAAAAAATGTGATTTGGTCGATGGCCACAATACAACCCTTGTGATGAAAGGAAATAATATGGACGTAAGTCAAAACGACCGCAATAATATAATAAACCCATGTGTGACCCAATAGAAGATTATAATCAAGAGGTTAGTCAATAACTTCTACTTATATAGATACAATCTTTCCCCCTAATTCCACTTGAAAGGAATTTTAAAATACCACAAGGCTTGTATGTTCTTCCATCAAAAGCTTTCAACGTGGTGGTCGACTGACTCAGTTGAGGAGAACCAATATCATTTCAGAAAGACATAGACATGATACAAGTCATGTCTCCCTCGTTTACACTAGAATGATGAATGTTCTTACCACAGACGATAACTTGGATCATAAAGGTCAATTGAGCCGAAAGCCGAGGGGAGTAGTTCTCATGGTTGAAAACAACAAGGTTGGAATCTGAAGGATCCACATATCCAATAACAGAAAGAAAAGCCTTTTTCTGGGTGGGGAATTTTTGTAACACCTCGACGGCTGACATAGCTAAAGGGGACTGGGTCAAGTCCTCAACTAAGTTATAATTTTAATAGTTAACTCTGTAGGAATCAAAGGAGGAGGAGTATCGGATGGAGGTGATGTCGAACTGGTAGGTTGATTAAGAGCTTGACCATTCGGGAGATTCACATTTCCATATTCCTTATTACGAGTAGCCAACATAAAATTAGATTTATGCTTCACGGAAGAAAACATTAAAACTGAGTTAGAGGAATATGGGTCCCGAGCAACTAGATGGGTCTTCTAATTGGGAAACGGGTTGGTCAACACAGAGGGAGAAGTGGAGGATTTCAAAAACTGGTTCACTTCCACGCAGTGAGGAAAGTCATGAGTAAATTTCTACTCATTGCAAATCAAGCATGGGTAGTGAGGCTTTCGTTTCTCATCAGAGGACTAATTTGTTTGTTTATCCTGTGGTGAATAATCTTTCTTCTTTTTTCCTTTTTATTTCTTCTTACTTCCTAGTTGTTGTTGATATTTTCCTTTAGCAAATTAAACACCATTTATCTTAGAATAAGAAGCCGTAAGAGGATTGGATGAATATTTTTGGGCAGAAACAATGAGAGAAGTACCAAATGGTTTTCTCACTATCTGCGAACTGGCAGAACCATTGACGCCATCAACAACATGAGATTCTTTACTAGTAGTGGTAGGAACAATGCTCAAAGGTCTCGAAGAAACTGGTATATTTTCATAAGCATGCCATATTGGGTATAGATGAAGTCTAGATACTAATCACGAGAAATTACTTGCTCTTCAGTCACGACTCCACCTTTGGCTACATCCTTTGTGATAGATGGAAAAGGGGATTTAATGAACAATTCTGCCAGCAATTGATCCGGAACAAATGTCTTAACCAACCAACGATGACATTGCCACTCATGAATGTGATATGAAATGTGAGTGGCTTTAGATTGTTTAAATTTGGTGAGAAGTTTCATTCAAGTTTCATACCATATGAACAACTAGAAATGCATGAGGAAGGTGGTAGCTAAGGAGTTGAAATCATGAAATGAATCTCTAGGTAACTCAATGTACTATTTAGCTGCAGTACCTATAAGAGTACGCTAGAAAAAGCGTAATTGAATGGAATCATCATTAAGGGAGTTCAAAGAACGCCACATATGATACGTCATGACATGGGTCGACGGGTCTTCTCTAGGATTCCCATTTAATTTTGGGATATTGGAGGGAAATTTGGTGGGAATTATTGGCCACAAAGGCGAATGCGCGATGGGATATTTGGTAAGCTGAGTTAAGTCTGACAATTTGAGAGTCGCCACAAAAGGTAACTGTCAGTTGAAATCCGGTGAAGGATACCCTGGATAAGAAGGAATCGCCCATGCAACAAGTAGTTGCGTTCCTGGATAAGGGGGGTTCTGATAAGGAGGAACCTGGGCACCAGAATAAGGAGGACTCTGGTAACCAACATAAGTGTAACCTTGTTGACTAACACTAGGATAACCCTAAAAAGGATAGAATGGTTGGGTTTGAATATATTGACCTTGAAAAGGCACTTGGGGGATACCCTGATAGGGTCTATATTGTTTCCCCTCAAGATTTTGCATCGTCCCGACATAAGGTGGGTTTGATTGGGACTTCACCATAATATACACATTTTGTCTTATCGAAACTTGAGGAGTACCTTGTCCAAGCGGTTGAGACTATAAGGTACCTTGTAAAGGATGGATAAGTGGAACCTAGGAGGCACCAGATACCGACGAAATATGTTATTATGTAACAACACTGTTGTAAAGGTTGGATCACATGTATTTGAGCTTGTTGATGTACAGATAGATGGATAGGAATTTGAGACGAAGATGGTGTAGGTTGAGGATTCAACAATCGGTCCCAAAAAGAACTAGGTTGAATGGGAAAAGTAGGTTGCCAAACACTCGAATAAATTCCAGGATAAGGAGGACTATAATAAGGTTGATTACCAATTTGAGGTATACCAACAACAGGTTTCCCCCTACTAAAGGAGGAGTGGATGATGGAGGCAACTGCGATCTAGATGGAGGGTACCCAACATAAGGAGACTTAGGTTGTTGAAGATAACCTTTCCCACTAATATAAGGGCCATCCTAATTCTTAATTGTAGGTGTAGGTGGAGGAGGAGGAGAAGACTATGCGGCGTTAATAAGAGAAGTACCCGAAGGAATTCCCAAATTATATGACATGGGAGAGGTCCAAGGACTGGAAGCCACACCAGAAAATGTACCAGATAAATACTGATAACTAGGTGGGATGAAAGGGAAACCATACATATGTGTTTTGGTGATGTTGCAAACATAGATGATGAAGCAACATTTTATGTCTCAACCATACTGGCAGACATGGATTGAAAGGTCAGATCAGATCCATTCATGGTTAACAATCCCAATGAATATTTCCACGAGAGATCCATAGGTAAGTCTAAAGAATCGGGCAAAGGAGTTTTTTTTCTGAGTCTGAAGAGGAGGAAGAAGATCCGTTTGATAAAAATGAATTCCCTCCTAATGAACATGAGTAGAGGGACGAGGATCTTCTTACAGGATCTCTTCAATACTCTCAAGTCTGTATGGAAGAGGTTCGCCATCAAGTCCAAGATATATAGGTTCTGTCCAAGACAAAGGAAGAGAAGGGAAAGGTCCTAAAGTAACAAATGAAGATAGTTGAGGGTCATCAAGTTAAACAACTTCAAGAATCAAAGTGTGTGACTTAGGAAAGTCAGGTTCAATGACCTTAGGCAATAAATTTTCAGGGACTTCTGTTTTGATTGTGTCAGATTTACCAACAAGAGTAGATGTGATCTCGGGCTTGGAACTCAAAGGCACAGATGATTCTGGCAGATCAATATTAGCAAGTGGACCAAAAGTATTTCCTGAAGTTCCAAATTCGGTAGTTTTCATATTCTTATGCTTCTGATGACGTCCAGGAGTAGCCTCTCATGGAAGAGGAGGCTTATTTTTCATTCCACACGAACAACGGGGTGGGGGATTTTGTTCTTCCACGTTGGATTAATAAATTTTGGAAATTAACCCAAAAAATAAGTAAATAAGTGGGTAGTATAGCCATAAAGGATTACCAAGCAACCATGAACTACAAAATACACCTTGGCGAATGAAGGACTTAACGTACGACAACCAATCTCCCCGAATGTTTTGTTCGGTCTATCAAGGTATACACGATAGTCAACTCGGTTACCTATGGCGAGGATAACAACCTATAGGGAACTCCAAAAATATACTCGACGGTACATGGGAGTGCAGTTCGTAGTAGTGTTTTCTAATGCGTAAACGCTCAATGAGAGCATTCCCATATACTTTACGTGTGTGGAGCGTTGTCCAATATACCAAAGGTACATGGAGAATGATCATATATACTCACGTACGTGGAAAGGGATATCACCCTTGGATTGTAAAACTGAAAAACAACGACAATTCATACTTTAATGACGTCAGAACACATCTCTAGCCTAGACCTCTAAGTGTTTGCATTAATGTTACAAATGTGCCTTAGGTTGATTCAATACATTTTACTGTTTATCTTTTATTAAGTTTTAGCTTTTGGGATCACTGCAAATGTCACCTGAATATCCTAAAATGAAAACTAGCATGAGGAAATGGAATCTTTCTCATTAAATGAAAATATATCTAAGGAAGGGAAGAGACAAAGAATGTGCAACAAAAAATATGCTACAAACAAATGTGCAAAATTCAATCCCTTTCCAATGCAACTGAATGAAGAAAACTATGGTGCAAATTTTAGTCACTAATTCAAATAAAATTTCAGGATGAGGACTAGAACAACAATTCATCCAAGCAACCAATGACAAAAAAAATATATTTTTCAAGCAACCTAATGATAATAACAAGGGAAAATCATAATAAATCCTTATCAAAGGAAATCAAACACAAATCCAAGTGGAGGCTTCAGAGGGACCACAAGACACTCAAGACTCAAGGGAGGGCAGTTGGAAGCAGGTTGATAAAAGAGAAATTCAAGACAAAGGAAAATTTCTGCAAGAACAAGGGCCAACTCTGGTGTAGAAGAGGCACCAGTGCCTTGCAACGCAGTCACAGAGAGGGCTTTGTAGAGGTGAAACGCTCTGTCCCTAGACCAGAGTGTTGGTGAAGAATAAGGGAGTTCTGGCACAAGTTTTGCAATTGAGTCTCAATGAAAGGGATTCTTAGGTATGTTCTTGAATAAAGATGACAGTAAAGGTCTGAAGAAGAGGTGAAATAAACATTACAGACAAACAAACCACCAAAAGGAATATACCCGTCCCTAGTAGAGTCAACAATTTCTTATACGAAATATGTGACTGTAGACAACAGTGTCTTCCCTAGACTAGGTGGCTAAGTCTAGAACAACAAAAGAAAAAAGTAGATTTTGTTTCCCTTAAATTAAATGGATGATGGGTCGAATCCTACCTATAATCCATTGTATGCTTCACTCCTCTCTTGGATTGAATGCTCCAACCCTAGCTCCCATTTATAGAATTAGAACCTTCACAATCAGATAACACAAGCCAACAATCTACAGAATCTATGTAGCATCATCTAAATACCTCATTCAATAGATCAACATGGCATCGAAATACATGAAATCATAACATCACATATAGGGAAACAAAGTACTCTTTGCATTAATATGTATGGAAGGAGTTACAACCATAAATAGATGTCAATCTTGTATAAGAGCTTCTCCAAGATGACTTGTTCCTTATTTTCCACAAAGTGCACCTCTAATCACCCTAATGCATGGAAAGTTACCTCTCTACAATAGAAACATAAAGGTATAATTCTATCTCCAAAATCCAACCCCTAGCTTATGGATGGCCACAAATATATAGGTGAGGGGAGTAAGTTGGGAGTTCTTATATAAATACCAATCTAGGGCTTTAGATCCACCTTTGATGATAGGACTTGTGTTTTTGATCTATGAATATGATTTCATATTTCGGCAGGAGTAGCTCTCTCTTGGGAGGGATCAAAGGATAATGGATGGAAACTCCAAGATAGGATAGAATATGATCTGAATGTTTTATTTGAGGTAAATGTTTGTAACAAATTCTGGAAACTTCTCGAAGAATAAGCTTCCAAAATTTCTTTCTTTTTCCCGAATTTCTAGAACCAGGATAGGTGCAAAGGAAAGAAACTTGTAGGTGATCAACGCAGGCCATAGTGGAGCAACCTGTAGGTGAACCCTATCCAATAGGAGGCCAAAGAGCATTGGTCCTTAAAATTACTAAAACAAGGTGTTTTCAGGTATAAACTCTAGGATATGGGAGTGTCATGCATAGGGATTCGTGTTATGATGATGTCAAGGGGTAAAATGATGTTGATTGATTAGATTTGACAAAATTGCCAATAACAATCCACATACCTGCAAAAATTCCATTTGAACATTAAGTACAATAAGGGCATCATCAATAATGTCGTATATTTTCTTATCCAACCACCAGTTATGGTGTTAACCACTGTGCTCGACTCTTGTGGACACGAGACTTCGGGGTGGCCGCATCTTTACAAGAGTGATCTAGAACATGGTAACACATACCAGATGCTCTTGGAAGGAAAGCAAGTTCCAAAATTTCACCTCTAGGGCAGATTGTTATGCCACCTGGGACACCTATGCATTCCTTCAAGTGAGCGTGCCAAAATGATTTGGGAGGCGCACTACAGTCGGGTCGTTGGAAATTTCGAAGTAGAGAAAATAGTGGTAGTGTTGCATAAGTATTTTTATTGGTTGAACCTTCAACATGATGTTGGGAAGTACATCAAATATTGAACTGTCTGTTCCATTTCCATATCGACAATTGAGAAGCAAGGCCTATATACTCCTATGCCTACCCCTAGTCATCCTTAGGGATCCATCTCGATGGATTACATGTTAGGCATTCCTTCTACTAAGCATTGAAACAACTATGTTTTCATGGTTGTTGACAAATTCTCTAAGATGGTTATTCTTGCGGCTTGTAAGAAGAGTATCACAACAAAAGCCACTGCTAAGCTATTCTTTGAACAAGTGTAGGTACACTTTGGTATCCCACAATCCATTATCTCAGACCGGGACAACAGGTTCCTAAGTACATTTTGATCAAGCCTCTGGTCGATGCTGGATACCAATCTCACCAAGTCTACGACTTTCCACCGCCAATCCGATGGCCAAACAAAGGTCATCAATAGGATGATTGTTATTTTTTGTAGAATTGGATGTGTTCTAGACATGAAAATTTGTGGAGAGACTAGAATTTATGATTTCTCCAAAACCGAGAAATCGTTTCTGGAAATTCTGCCTATAAGTGTCTCAATTATATTACTAACCAATTTTTAAATATTCCATAAGTCTAAACTTGGGGAATATGGTTAATTAATCAGTATTAATTGAGATAAGGTGAAAATCATCTAGAAACTCACACAGATCGACAGGGAATTAATATGGGCCATATATTATGTTTTAATCTTGGTCGTTGGTGCTCCAACATAAAATTATAAGAAGAAGTCGATGGGTAGATGGAGAAGTCAATAGTCATAGATACTCAATTGCCTAGGCAGTTCGATTTTCTCAGTGGCAGTGATTTAGCGGAGAATATAGAGCCAAAGGGCAAGTAATAAGTAGTAGAGGAGGGTATCAATATTCCAAGAGGGATTTTTCCAGTTTCAGGAAGAGGCGGTGAGAGGAAGGTCAAATTCCACAAAGGCTCTGCGCAGGCACTGTGCAGAAAGTGACGCGAAAGCTCTAGCGTGAGGGTAGGAAGTCAATCTAAGAGGAAAAAATTAGTGGTGGAGTGTGAGAAAATTCTCATAATAATTTTTCCAGTATTTTCCTCATATTAGATTGCCAGTAGAGCATATAAATTATTGTACTCATAATTGTTGTTGAAGGATAATAATAAAATCATCTGCTGCACCAATTTTCCCACATTGGCTTTTTTCCAGGGACATTTGTCCAAAAATAATTGTGTTAAAATTCTTGTGTGCGTGCTAGAATTTCTCAGTTTCCAGTATTTTATTTTCCACGGTATTTTTATGGTGAAAATTGCAGTTGTGATTTTATTCATTGTTTGCCATAGAAAATAAACTGCTTAATTAAATTCACTATTAGAAGAATAATTTCCAGTTGCTACAATAGATGAAATTTTCACATGGTATCAGAGCTTGATTGATCAGCCAAGGAGCTCAGAAGCAAAGAATATAATTTCACTGCTCAGAGGGAGAAACAGACTGAAATTCTTAAGGCAACGCAGATAATTGACAGGCAGACCGAGTTGTTGAGGGCAACAATTCAATTTTTCAGTCGTTAGTTAGTAGAAAATTCAAAGTTGCATGCATTAGTAATTCCAACAGTCAGAGGGAGCATCTGCAACTCCTTTTTCTCGCTAATCATACTCTTTGGTTGGACGCAAAGGGTTTTGCAGCAATATGAAATTACATAATCAATGTCAAGAGGAAAGAGGAATAACACACTATAAATTCTTCAACATGACCATGGACATAATTAACATTCAGGAAGCTTCAGATTTGTCTTCTAGGTTGGAGGATGAATTTGCTTGCTTGTCAGCATCAAATTCACATGGTGTTTGGTATACAGACAGTGGAGCATCAACTCATATGACAGGGGTTAGAGAATATTTCTCTAGCACAAGGAGGAGCATATGGAATTCCATATTACTATGGGAGATATAAAAAAATGTACTACAGTAGGGAGAGGTACAATATATTTTCATAGGGAGTCAGGAGCAAGCACCAACGCTACAAATGTATTACATGTGCCAGGATTGGGTATGAACCTGATTTTAGTATCCCAGTTGTAGGATAAGGGGTATGATTTCCACTCTGTATAGAATAAAGTGTATGTCAAACACTCAAGATGGAAGAAGGTAAGACAAATTAGAGCTCGAAGTAACATATTATACAGGTTGCAACTCAACTCTCCAATGGCACTAATAGGCAGTGAAAATAGCAGTGGGAAGAATCTGAATGAGTTATGGCATAGGAGAATGGGACATCTACACCATGGAGCACTCAAGATGCACAAAAAAATGGTAACAGGGGTTCCATAACTTGGCACAAAACATGATGATGTGTGGAGAGGATGCGCACTTGGGAAGTATGGTAAGACAACATTCCCAAGAAGTGACAACATAACAGATGGCATGTTGGGACTTATACATTCAGATATTTGTGGCTCGATGTCCACTAGAGCTTTCGGTGGTCCCGAATACTTTGTCACCTTTATTGATGATCATTCCATGAAAACCTGGATCTACTTCTTGAAGACCAAAGATGAGGTCTTTGATCGTTTCAGAGAGTTTAAGGCTCTCGTGGAAAATGCGACGGGGAAGAAGATCAAGGTGCTTCGCTTAGATAATGGTGGAGAATATATTGATAAAAAAATCACATATTTTTGTGCGAAGGAAGATATCATAAGAGAATGGACAACTTCATATAATCCATAGAAGAATGGGGTAGTGGAGTGGAAAAAACAAAACTATAGTTGGGGTTGCAAAATCTATGTCATATAACCAGGGTTTTCCTAGATTTTTATGCACAAAGGCATGTAACAAAGTGGTGTATATTCAAAACAGGACTCCTTATAGAGCATTGGGGAAGAAAATGCTAGAAGGAGTCTTCACAAGGAAAATCCAAAATTTAGTCATTTCAGGATTTTTGGCAGTTTTTCTTATTTCCACGTGCTAGATGAAAAACATACCAAATTGGATCAGACTGTAGAGAAGGGGTTTCTCATCGAGTACAACAAGACCTAAAAGGCATACTTAATCTACATTCCTAACATTAAGAAGATTGTCGTAAGACGAGACATAAATTTCATGGAGGACCAAGCTTTTAGGAGATCTTGTGAGATGCCTGCAGGTGATCATAATCAGTCAGCATAAGCTCCCTTAGTCTAGAAGCAGGGGAAAACAGTGGGACCTCTAGGAGGAAAATCATAGGATCAAGTACAATGACTAGTACCAGTATTTCCTCAGGGGTAGGAGATCTGAGGAGTTCTCAGCAGACGAAGCAACAAGAACAAGATGAGGAGGAGATGGTTGAACCTACCACCACTATTGGTTGAGCCAGCAGATAAGTTTGTCAGACATTGAGATATTCAGAGGAGTTTATTGGAACTCCTAGGATGAACAAAAGACAACGTAGACAACATGACAAGTACCAAGCGTTGGTGGCTTAAGTTGCATAATCTTCCAGTTTTCAGGAAGCTGCACAACATCAAGTGTGGGTAGATGCCATGGTAGAAGAGTAAAACTCTATCATAACGAATGACGTTTGGGAGGTGTCAAGACCTGAAGACAAGTCAGTTGTAGGTTCTAGGTGGATCCACAAGATCAAGTATGTTGCAAATGGCAGTGTAGAGAAGTGCAAGGCTAGGTTCGTAAAAAAGGGGTATGTACAAAAATAAGGGATAGGGTTTGAGGATACCTTTTCTTCAATTTCTAGATACACCTTTATTTGGTCAGTTATATCCCTAATAGCTCATATGGGATAGCAGATTCACCAGATGGACATCATGACAACATTCTTGAATGGGGTGATAGAGGAAGAAGTGTACATAGAACAACCAAAGGGCTTCGAGACTCATGAGAGGCGCACTCATGTGTGCAGACTAAAGAAAGATATATGCAGATTGAAGTAGGCTCCCAGGGCATGGTATGGTCAGATTGATAGCTACTTGCAGCGTATGGGATTTTTCAAGAGTGACACAGATCCCAACCTTTATTGTTTGATGGTAGAGGGTGAGCCACTCATCCTCGTCTTGTATGTGGATGATCTCTTTTTGACAGGATCATCAGGGCTCATAGAGGACTGCAAGAGGAACCTGGCAGCATAGTTTGACATGAAGGATTTGGGATTGATGCACTATTTCCTAGGATTGGAAGTGTGGCAGAAGGATGGGGAGATCATCCTTGGGCAAGGAAGATATGCTACAAACATTCTGAAGAGGTTCAAAATGCAGGATTGTAGACCCATGTCTACGCCCATGATCACCAACTGGAAGAAAATAGATGCATCATATCACAAGGATGTCGACCCTACCTTTTATAGACAACTCATTAGGTCTCTCATGTATCTGGTCAACACTAGGCCATGTATTTTCTTCGCAGTCAATACCCTTAGTGAGTTCATGGTAGAACTGAAGAGGGTACATTGGGCAACAACGTGACATATTTTGAGGTATGTGCACAACACAATTGAGTATGGATTGAGATATACTAGAGGGGATGACATTAGAATTTGTGGGTTCACAGATGCAGATTGGGTAGGAAGTTCAATGGACAAGAAAAGTACCTTTGGGTACTACTTCGGTGTTGGATCATGGATGGTCTCTTGGTGTAGCAGGACGCAGAAGTCAGTAGCACTGAACTCTGCAGAAGCAAAGTATATGGCAGCCAACACGGCTACATGCGAAGCTATATGGCTTCGAAAGCTACTAGTAAGCTTGTTCAGGCAGAGGATGGAGGTGACCAATGTTTACTATGACAATCAGAGTTGCATAAAGCTATATGAGAATCTAGTGTTTCATGGCAGGTCGAAGCACATAGATATTCAATGTCATATCAACATAGATTGTGTATAACATGGAGTAGTCCAGCTACAATATGTTTCCACAAAAGAGTAGGTTGCAGATATACTCACAAAAGATCTACGGAGAGCTAAGTTTGTCTATTTCAGAGAACAAATGGGTATGGAACTCGTTTAAGTAGTAGGGACAAATTACTTTGGATGATTCTCAGTTGTAGAAACATCAGATGAGGGGGAGTTGCAGTGCAAATGCAATGTTTATAGTAGTACAACAGAGTCAACAACAACACATATGCATTGTACATCAGATTCGTGCATTGGTTGGTGGGCATAAACAACCAAACATCAATGGTGTGACAGGAGATGATGCAGTGACATGGTGTTGTGGTAGGATGAACAACACTAGAACACATTCATCACTAAGACAGAATGTTAGTTTTTGTAGCATCAGATTTGTTCTAGACATGAAAATTTGTGGAGAGGCTAGAATACATGAGTTCTCCAAAACCCATAACTCATTTCCGGAAATTCCGCCTAGAAGTGTCTTAATTAGATTACTAACCAATTTTTAATTATTTTCTACATCTAAACTTAGGGAATATTGTTAATTAATCAGTGTTAATTGAGATAAGGTGAGAATCATCTAGAAACTCACACGAATCAATAGGGAATTAATCCGGGGCATCGATTGTGTTTTAATCTTGGCCGTTGGTGCTCCAACAAAAGACTATAAGAAGAAGTCGATGGGTAGATGGAGAAGCCACCAATGTAGATACTCAATTGCTCAGATAGTTCAATTTTCTCAGTGGCAGTGTTTCAGCAGAGAAGATAAAGCCAAAGGGTGAGTAGCAAGTGGTAGAGGAGGGTATCAATATTCCAGGAGGGAGTTTTCCAGATCTAGGAAAAGGCAGTGAGAGGAAGGTTGAATTCCATAGAGGCTCTGCGTAAAAAGTGACACAAAAGCTCCAGCCCGAGGCTAGGAAGTCAATATTTGGGGTAGAAATTAGTGGTGGAGTGAAAAAAATCTCATAATAATTTTGTTAGTATTTTCCTCAGATTAGATTTCCAGTAGAGCATCTAAATTATTGTACTCAGAATTGCTACTGAAGAATAACAATAAAACCCTCATTTGCTGCACTGATTTTCCCACATTGTGTTTTTCCGGGGACATTTGTCCAAAAATAACTGTGTTAAAATTCTTGTGTGTGTGCTAGAACTTCTTAGTTTCCAGTAATTTATTTTTAGTAGTGTTTTTATGGTGAAAATTGTAGTTTTGATTTTATTCATTGTTTGTCGTAGCAAATAAGCTGCTTAAGTAAATTTACAGTTAGAAGAATAATTTCCAATTGCTGCAATAGATGAAAGTTTCACAATGACCATGCACATTATGCGCATGTACAACTTGAAGCATCCACGCACATGGGATGAAAGCTTCCCCTATGTCCATCACAACTACAATAGAGCTCTCCATAGATCAATTGGGCACAACCCCCTTTCAAGTGGGGTTGGGATTCCAGCCACTCTGTCCCATTGATGTGACCATACCATTGGAAACTAATTAGGAAGATTCGACTCATGTCCAGTCTGAAGCTGACAAGGCTAACAACTTCAATGCTAAGTACAAGCAGCGTCATGATCAACATCGGGTGCCACACAAGTTCCAGGTGGGCGAAAAAGTTCGATTACATTTGCAGAATGAACACCTTGTTGGGCCCCATCTCAAGCTTCACCCGCTTCGATATGGACCATACACTATCACCAATGCTGTAGGGTCAAGCTCAACATTCCATTGTTCCTTGGCTTGCACCCAATATTTCATGTGGACCGGTTGCGACCATACTTTCCCTCATTGTTGGACACATTTGACTTTGCTGAGCAACCGACACCAACAGAGCTCAACCCAAGTTTCATTAAACAAGCCACAATTGATAGGATCATGGAAACATATATCAAGAGCACTCGCCAACAGAGGATCCAGATATATCGAGTTGTCCAAGCAAGCCAACTCCTTCACCAAGGCAACTAGTTCACCAGGGACCAAGTTCAACAAAAATTTCCTCACCTCATGGAGGCTCTGCACGCAATGGAGGCCATTGCTTCCTAAGGGGGGATGATTGATCCAGGTGTATATTGGTTGCTACCCACCTATTTCACCTAGACCTCCAGTTGATTTCATTAGTTTCTTTGATTATAGCAGCATTTACTATTTTTAGCAGTTTTTCAGGCCCTAAACTTCCGAAGCAGGTTTGACCTCCTAAACGACGTTTTTTTGAGGTTCGTAGCAAACCCATAACCATGAGTAGGTGCCTGTCGCAAATCCTGTAGTACTCAGAGAGATCTTTCCAACGAGGTATTGGACGTGCCAAACAAAGATCATATGACCAAGTTACGACCGCGAGTAGTTGGCTGCTCAACTAACCCCAATGAGGCCCACAAATTCTTGTCGTTCCATCTCCTGGGGTTAGGGTTTTTCTTATTTAGGGTTTCTATTTGTTGTTCAATAATAAAAAGGCTCTTGAGCCTTATTGTAACATAGTTCAGAGGTATGTAGCCGCCACATCTCTTCTCAGACACTCTATGTTTATGTTTATATATGTACTATGTTGCATTCTTGCATAAGTCTCGATCATTCTAAAATTTGGACAAATCATTTTTGGAAAAATAAATTTTAATGTTTTTTTAAACATGAAAAATCAACCTATTTTCAAAATTTAAAGTCTATTTTTTTTAATAATTATAAAATTACATCAATTTATATATAAAAGCTATGTTCCACACTTAACATGTTTAGATTATACATTTAACAATTTCTTTACACATTCTAAACCTAACAATTCGTAGAGACTCCAAATATAGATCGGCTTTCTAGAAAACCCGACTTACAGGTTTTGAATCTGTGCAACTCGAAGACCAAAGTAGAGAAGCTTATCAGTGGGTTCCAACACATTTCTTTCTTTCATGTTTATAGGGAATTCAACTTTCAAGCAAATACTCTATTAAAAAAAAAAGTCTTCTGATCGAGTTAGGAATTGCTCATTTAAAAGAGTCTTTTGGGCCCTCCAATCATTTTTTATTGCATTGATACAATGGTATTTTGTAAACACTGAAGTTTTTTTGATATATTTTGAAGAAAGAGATGTTTCTTAGAGGCAATTATAGTATGTAAAAGGTTTGTTTTTGTTATTTCGATATTTTTAGTCTTGTAAACATTAAAATATCATTTATTCATATTATTTTTAGCTGAATAGCAAGATGATATAAAAATTCTTTCGAATATTCTCAATGTTTTATAGTATCAAGATTTAATTGTAGCTGCTTTTTTCTTTCTTAATTGAATTCTCTGTACAGCATGTTTAATGTAAATATCTTTGATTCAATAATCAATAGCAAAATATTGAATTTAAAAAAAATAAAAATAAAAAAAATATACATCTTACTTGCTCGGTTTGTGCAGATACAAGAAGACGAATAAGATGACACCTATGCCAACGGGACCACAGTGATCAATTTACATCAGGATCCATGGGTTCTAATTGCTAGGCCATATGACCAAAAAACAACTCCATGGAACCAAAGGCTTAAGAGCGCAAGCGTTATAGCCTTTCAGATAACAGCAGAATATACCCTGACCAATGGCGTCTTATCTATCATTGTATATCTTCTGACACCACCGATTATGGCAGTAACTAAATTTCGATCACCTATGCCCGCCGCCCCCCACATCCAGACACTAGTATTCTGGTATCTGCAGACGTGGACGTACTAACATGCTCGAAACTTATGCGTATTCCACGTCGTAATGCCCTGTGTTGACGTGTCGAGGCACAAACCACAGTTCCCGTGTATCCTCATCCTCGAGTACTCCAGCTGATATATGAGGAAGATCCCACCCAAAATAGTACTAACATGTCACCTGTGTTCCTTGAGCTTCACTTTGCAAGGCACGGGTAACTGTCCAACCCGCGTTGTCATGTCCAGGTAAAATATTGCAGTTCTTTTCACAGATTTCGTGGGTTTTGAACATCTTTGTACTGGTCGGGCTTTGTTGTCCAAATGCCTGTTCAGTATCGTTTTTTATTTTTGCAAGTTGCAGCAGCAAAAAGGGGACTTCGTTGTGTCAAATTTGGTAAATGTTCAGTATCGTTTTTTTATTTTTGCAAGTTGCAGCAGCAAAAAGGGAACTTCGTTGTGTCAAATTCGGTCAATTTTCGTAGAAGTTGAGCATCTTTAAATGAGTTAAAAACATTGAGCCGGTTGCTGCGATGCTCACCATTTTCAGGTTTTCCCTGATTAATTAGTTTCATTCCAGCTGAATTTATGGTCAAACATTGCAAATTTATGATAAAACTTCATTCTTCAGCAGTTTTGATCCCGAAATGAATTCATATGATGCAAAATGGAGATAGTATTCTTCTAACTTAAAGCTATCTTTTGGCAGTTTTGACCCGAAATGACTTCATTTGATGCAAAGTAGAGAGAATAGTTCTTCCATTTTAGAGCACCTTTTAATGATACCCTGATCGCTCTAAATTTCATACCTTAACATTTGACACTAAACAAGTTGCTGCACAGAAATAAAATTTACTTGGCACACTTACAGTCTATTTGTAGAATTCATGCTTTTTAGCATTTTTAGTAAAATATTTCTTGATCAATTTAAGATTTATACTTTCTTGCATAGTCCTAACGAAAGATTTTCCTGTGTCTGGACCGAAATAACGTACGATTTTGCACTTTGGAGTCGGAATGTTTGGTTTTTGCAATATTATTTGTTTTTTACATGACCGAAAGGTCCTAATATAATCCGTTCTTTTACATGTCAGAGGAGAAATTTACTTCCGAGAATGAGCGATCTACTCTATTTTTTTTTTTCGATCACTTTACGGTGAAAATTTTAATTTTCAAAATTTATCAGCGAAATATTTTTAGGCTCGTCACAGCATATAGGAAAATATTTAATCTGTTTATCGCTTCAAGATTCATATCTTTCTAGCATTTTTTGCAGCGAAAGTCGTTCGCTTCGGGTTTTGTGTTTTTTTCATATTGTTCGGAGTGAATAAATATCTCCGTATGCCTCCATATCTTGTTCATGCTACTCGTTATGCAGTACAATAGTTAGCTCTATTTCTGCATGCACAAGTTTCATTACTCTTTTTGACGTTTATTGTAATGCTGGATTCAATTGATTCTAAATTCTAAAAGAAATTGGACAATTTTCTGTTATTGTTGAATTCTGGTTCAAATAGTTGGCAGAACTGTCAAATTTGCATTTACATCTTATATTTCCGTTTAATGAGAATTTATGCCGTTGAAGTGTGATCGAAGCTTCTTCTTGTAGGTTAATATACATTTTTCTGTGCATTCAATTTACACAGGTGGTTTAGTACTGGAATTGTTCAGTTTTAGAGGGCTTTCGATCCTGTTTGTATCATATCAACTGAAGGGCGGCTATTTTCTAGCTTAATAAGGTACCTTTGAGCCAGTAAATTTCCACTCTAAATGAAGCTACAAAGGAGGAGAGTTCTGAATTTATTAAAGTGTGAAAGCAAAAGGACTAATGTCAATATGGGGAATGATGTTATCTGAATTTTTGGCATCCGTTGCAGAGTGGTATGATCATTGTTTTCGGTAAATTAAAGAACATAGCCACCGATGAGTACGGCTGCGATCATCGGGGTCAGTACAGGAAAGCAGCTTCTACGCTCTTCATTTCTTCCTTCAGAACTGGCGGAAAGATTGGCTTCATTTACGGAACATGGAACTGTACAGTTTACTACTAGTGTGAAGAAACATGTAGTGCTTGCAAAGAAGAGTACGAATTCTAGAACGCAAAGTGGGTCTGACAAACAAAAACGAGGAGAGTATTTGAAGGCACTGAGAGATTCCGGTGATTTTTTGGCATCTTCTAGCAATGAAACAGCATGCACAACATCCGTTGTGCTGGAAAACGATGTGATTTTTCAGGAAGAACATTCGTTGGAGGCTCTAATTCTTCTTCAAAAGTCTCTGTTGGAGAAACAATGGGGCCTTTCTCTTGATTTAACCAAATCAAGAGAGCTTAGCCCTTCAGAGCGCCGTGAGAAAGTGGAAGTTGTCCGTTCAGGGAAACCATCTGCTCGGCAGCGTCGACTAGCTGCAAGAAGCAAATCAACTCAGAATTTGGTTCGAGTAAAATACCTGGATCAGAAAACAACTGAAAGAAAGCAAGAACGCGTGTCTCTGAAAGTAGAATCGCTGCAGCATCAGATGACAGATTACATGTGGGGCATGCAAAATAAAGATTTGCTTACACGCAACGAGGTTGTATGCCTTTCAAACATAATACAGACTGGCCTTTCTTTAAAGAGACACAAATCAAGGTTTGTCAATATTTCTGAACCCACTCTGTATAGTTAGAATTACTTGTGCAATCCCTGGAAAATAAAGATAAATTTGGATAGGAGAATTGCAAAATTGAAGCTTAAGTTGGAATCTGTCAATCCCTCGTATTACTTAGTCAAACTTGGTCCAACTTTAAACCATCTAAATTGAAGTCTGCAATGATTTTGTGCAATTTGAAGACTTTTATGGTAAGCTAGTTAAATACAAATACAGATGTGTTTAGTTCTCACGGCTGGCTTCCACTGACCAAAAGTTCACCAACTATTCAGACTGTTATGTCTTGGAAAAAACCTTGTAATTTAGAAAAATTTCACCATGTCCTAGTCAGGATCATCCATTTCCAGGCTCCGTAGCTTTATACTAATGTCTATAAAATAGATAAACCCTAAGTCAGGATCCAATATTTATATCCAAGTAGCATATCCATTTCCAGTCTCTCTAGCTGTATAACTAATGTGTATAAATTTGATAGCAGATGGTCAACAAAGTCATGCTTATAAAGAATCCTGAAACTTATGGAAATGCCTCTTATTGAATGAGTGTATTTAATGTGGGTTAGACTCTGTCTGTGTATTTGACATTCAACCCATCGTTTATAGAAAATTCATAGATGTTTGCTATTTATCAAGCATCTATTAGTGGTGTAGACTTTGGTGACTATCCCCGAAGATGCCTGGGCTGATCTGCTTACACAAGATCACGTCCTCTCAAGCAATCGTGTTATGGCCCACGGGCAGTACTATGCATTTAAAGTTTAAACACTTGCATACCCAACAATGTTTCTCTGAGACCTTACATCTTTATAACACCATGCACGTTAATGCCCTTTTTAATGCACAAGCACCCCATACAGCGTTTAGTAAATTTTTGTAGATGTTCTATGCTTGATGCAACTTTACTTTTCTTACAACAATCACACAAATAGTTAAGTAAAATGCTGATAGAACATATCAGTGGATCTTATAGAAGACAAACCAGAAACAGAAAAATGTGATGGTGCGTTACGGCGGTCAACAGGATGCTTCAACCAGCAAAGTCTCCTTGATCAGCCAACCCAGAATGTGTCACAACAATCCTCAAATCAGCGAGCGAGTCAACCCAAGTCAACTCCACAAAAAGTCAACGCTGTCCAGAAAAGTCAACGCAGGGCAGCAAGCTAAAAGTCAACGCAGCAACAAGTTCGGTCAACCTTTTGACCTCGGTTTCTGTGCCAATGTGTACGGCCTCCCAAAATCGAAATCTCCAACAATTTTCAGCCCTTTCGGACCATGCGTTGACCAAAGTCAACGCTGGTCAAACTTCCTTGAAAACCCTAGCTGCAGAATTTTCGTCCTTCTTCTTGGCCGTACGGATTTGTCCTTCTTCCCACGTGTGAGCTGAAATTGTCCTCCACGGAGCTCGTACTAAATCAGATGAGAGAAGAAGATGTGTGTTGAGTTGTGGTGAAATGCTCTCCAACTTTGCCTGTATTTATATCCATCATTGGGGTGTGTGACACATCTGCTGGGGGTGTGAAACCTTAAGGCCGACCTGCACATATAATTTATTATGAATAATAAATTCAAAATAAATGTTATGCTCATCGGATTAAGACATATTATATATGGATTTTACACCTCTCCGAAAGAGGAATCCAACAAAAATATTAGCCTCTTAATCTGAGCATCATAACATGGAGTTTGGACCTAGTTGTCCAAATTTAACACTCCCTCTCAACTAGGGAGAACTCCATCCATCGGTGCAATCAAACATCGTGCGTCATCCCGCCGTAACTTGCTTTGCTGGCCTCTTTATTTCAGAACAGAAGTGGGTCAGTCACAAAGACATCATCCCCCGGCTGACAAATTCAGCCCAGAGGTCTGAAACCTCTATCGGACTCACAAAGAGTCTCCAACCAACCCGAAGTTGGTTCATCTGACCCAAGGTCAGGCGGAGGTCCGAGACCTCACTAGACTTGATCCCAGATCAAGTGGTTGGACCGTGCCATCCTAGATAGAGAGTACGGCAATCTCTGATGCATCCATCAGTCTTTGCTACTAGTCTCTAGCCTTTCCCTCCTCATTGGCCAAATGAGAGGTACTTCCCATGAGCCCTGGACTCAATGGGTAGGATGCATACGGGGCACAGAAAATGAGAGGTGAACCAATCAAAATCACAACGGTGGGGTCCAAGCACACCACCAAGGTTGGCAAGCCTAGCCTTGTGGTTGCCCATAGCTCCAAGAAGCTCTCCCCAAAGCCCCCCAGAGCTCCCAGAGCTCATCGTCCAACAAGACCCACATCATAGGGTCTTTCCACGACACCAAGACTCTCACGGAAGGTTAGGAACTTGACCTTCCCCGGGGGCTTAGTGAGAATATCCGCGACCTGCTCATCAGTTCCTATATGATCGAGCCTTACGGCGCCTCGCTGTACCATATCCCGGATAAAGTGGTACATGATATCAATATGCTTGGATCGGTCGTGGAACACAGGATTCTCAGTCATGCGAATCCCACTCTGGTTATCACAGAGTATCACGGTGGTATCTAGCACATGTCCAAACAGCTCACTAAAGAGCTTTTGCAACCAAACTGCTTCACAACAGGCCATACTTGCTGCAATGTATTCGGCCTCTGCGGTGCTCAAAGCCACCGACTTCTGCTTCCTACTCATCCATGAAATCGAAGCAGAACCAAGATTGAAGCAGCATCCCGATGTGCTCTTACGATCCACCACACTGCCAGCCCAATCGGCATCAGTATATCCACGGAGTGTCACACTCTCGGCAATGTATCTCAGCCCATGGTTTATCGTGCCCCGAAGATATCTCGGAAGATTCTTGGCACCAACCCAGTGAAAGTGATGAGGCTCAACCATCTGTTGACTCAAAGTGTTCACTGCAAAACATATATCTGGACGGGTGTTCACTAAGAACATCAAAGCTCCTACGAGTTGACGATACTCAGTAGGATTGGCCAATACGGGCTCGGCAGCGCTGCCATTCAACTTCTTGAAGTTGAGTTCCATCGGTGTTGACACGGTCTTGCAGTCCACCATACCAAATCTCTCCAGAAGTTTCACAATGTATTTTCCTTGAGAAAGGAAAATCTCTCCAGGTCTCTGCCAGACCTCCAGGCCTAGGAAGTAGTGCATCGGTCCTAGGTCCTTCATCTCGAACTCAGCAGCAAGCTCCCTCTTACATTGATGAATGAGAGGGTCAGCACCTGTCAGGAAGAGGTCGTCCACATACAGCACCAAAATGAGAGGCTTCCCCTATACAACCTTGAAGTAAAGGTTCGGATCAGCATTACTTCGAGTGAAGCCCAGCTTCATCAAGTAACTATCCATCCTCTCGTACCAAGCTCTGGGTGCTTGCTTTAACCCATAGAGGGCTTTCTTCAACCTGCAGACATGAGTGTCTCGATCCTGAACTTCAAATCCCGGAGGTTGTTCTACATACACCTCTTCCTTTATTGCACCATGCAGAAAAGCGGTCTTGACATCCATCTGATGAAGACTCCATCCTTGCGTAGCAGCAAGGGCTATGATTGATCGGATGGTGGTATATCGTGCCACAGGTGCAAATATATCGTCATAGTCAATTCCTTCCTTTTGAGAGAAACCACGGGCAACAAATCTTGCCTTAAACTTTTTAGCACTCCCATCAGATCCATGTTTAATCTTGTAGAGCCATTTAGCGGTGACAACAGATTTGTCCTTCGGTCTCGGGACCACATCCCAGACATCATTCTTCATAATAGACTCATATTCTTCATGCATAGCATCCTTCCGGACTTGATGCTTGATGGCTTCCTCAAAAGATCCAGGTTCAGATTGTACAATAGTACTCATGGCAGCTAGATACCCTTGGTATCTACACGGCTTCTTGCTTTCTCGAAATGTCCCCCTTGGGGCAGCATGACCCTCAGCATCTTCGAGGGTGTCCTTGAGCCATGATGGTCTCTTTCCCAGTGAAGGAGATGGATCAATAGGGTCCATTGGTCCTTCAATATCAGGCATTGTCTCATCCTGCGGTTCTTCTTGATTTCCGGGCCTTTCTTCATGATTTTCTTCAGATCTTGGAAGATCTACTACTTTCTTCAGGGAAGCATCTTCGTCAAAAGTGACATCATGGCATATCTCTACTTCCCTTTGACCAGGTACATAGACTCTATAGGCCTTAGAAGTCTCACTGTAGTCCACAAACATTCCTTTCTTCCCAGAAGCATCCAGCTTACTTCTCTTTTCTTTCGGCACATGAAAATAAACAGGACATCCAAAAATTCTAAAATGTGAGACATTAGGTTTCTTACCAGTGAAAACCTCTTCGGGAGTTTTGGAGTCCAGAGCGGAATGAGGGCATCGGTTTTGAATGTACACAGCAGTATTTGCAGCTTCTCCCCACAGAAACTTCGGTAGACACTAGTCACATAGCATGGCACGGGCAGCTTCCACAATAGTCCTATTCTAGCGTTCAGCAACACCATTCTGCTCAGGAGTATATGCAGTGGTAGTCTCCCTCTTAATGCCAGCTTCTCTGCAAAAGTCTTTGAACTCATTTGACTCATATTCAGTGCCATTGTCGGTCCTCAAAATCTTGATCTTCTTTCCGGTCATATTTTCTACCAAGGCTTTGAAGGTACGGAACCACATGAAAGCCTCATCCTTCTTCTTCAAGAAGTATATCCAGGTTTTGCGGGAGAAGTCATCAGTGAATGTCATGTAGAAAGAACATTCTCCCAGGGATGTCATGGGCAACATACCAAATAGATCAGAATGGACTAGTTGCAAAATATCATATGTCTTTGTGACACTTGAGGGGAAAGGTCCCCTTGTATGTTTTCCTTCGGCACAGCCCTTACATACACCTTCATGATTATTTCCAAAGTCAGGCATCCCTGTCACCACCTTCCTTGCTTCGGGAAGGGCCTTGTAATGAAGGTGTCCAAACCTTCGGTGCCATAGTTCGGTTTGTCGGATAGTATCACATGGTATTGCTCCCAGCGGACTTCCTCCAACCTGGTAGAGTGTGCCAACTCTAAACCCAATCGAGATAGCTTCCTTGAAGCTCTTCTTCCACATGAACACCTTTCCATCAGTGAATGTTACATTGAACCCTTTGTCTTCCATGGCTGATATAGACACAAGGTTCTTCTTCAATTTTGGTACATAGAGTACATCTTGTAAATGTAGGACTTGTCCTTGAGACAAGTGGAGGGTCACAGTCCCTGTCCCTTTCACGGGATATGTGGCATTATCTCCAAGGATAATTTCCAAATTAGTATCCTTCTCAACCATGTCAGAGAGTGCTTCCTTGAATCCAGTGATGTGTCTTGAGGCACCACTATCTATCAGCCAGACATCCATAGTGTCGGGCGGGGATGCAGCAGAGAGAGCAGATACAAGAATATACTCATTTCTTTTATCAACAGCATTAGACTCCTCATACTTGGAGTTTCTAGACCTTTTAGAAGGTTGATTGTTTCCACCAGAGGGAGCCTTCCTCTTTCCTTTGGATCTGTCATTTCTTCGATTCCCATTCCTCCGGTTGTTGTTGTTGTCATCACTATCGGGAGAATCCTTCTTGAAGGGACATTCTCTAGCATAGTGACCAGGCCTATGACAAGTGAAACACTTCCCCTTCTTATCTTGGGCCCTTGTTCTTCCTTTGTCCTTAGGACCACTAGAGTTCTTCTTTCGAGAATGAGCACCATAGGCAGCATTTCTGTCATTTTCGAATTCCTTCATTCTTGTTTCTTCTTGCATACATCTAGACAGAAGCTCGTCAAAGTTAGGAATGGTATTATTATTGAGAATGGTAGTAGTGAATACTTGCCATTCATATGGGAGTCCTCCAAGTGCGATGAGAACTATCTCACGATCGGCTATTGTCTCCCCAATAGCCAGCAAATTGTTCCTTGTTTCGGTCAATTTCAGAAAGTAAGCTTGAACAGACTCATCCCGGCCCTTCTTCATATTCTTCAATTTATTCTTGAGGAATAGCACTTGGTTCACATTGTTTACTTTGAACATAAGGATCAATTTATCATACATCTCCTTGGATGTGCCTAGCTCAGATATATAGGCAACCAAACTTTTATGTATGGATTCCCTGATCATCAGCTTTGCTTTGATCTCCCCCTTTTTATACTTGTTTTTAGCAGCAGCAGTAGCATTGGATGGAGGTTCTTGTATCTTACCCAGAACATGATCCATGAGATCATGGTCTTCCAATTTGAGATCTAATATCATCTTCCAGGCATGGAAGTCATCCCTTCCAGTCAGCTTGTCATTCTCCTTGAATTCATAACTTGTGGAACCCATTTTCTCAGATGGTGATTGCTAAAGATAGGGCTTGTCTTCACCTCAGCTCCGATACCATGTAAATTTTTGTAGATGTTCTATGCTTGATGCAACTTTAATTTTCTTACAGCAATCACACAAATAGTTAAGTAAAATGCTGATAGAACATATCGGTGGATCTTATAGAAGACAAACCAGAAACAGAAAAATGTGATGGTGCGTTATGACGGTCAATAGGATGCTTCAACCAGCAAAGTCTCCTTGATCAGCCAACCCAGAATGTGTCACAAAAATCCTCAAATCAGCTACCGAGTCAACACAAGTCAACTCCAGAAAAGTCAACACAGGGCAGCAACATAAAAGTCAACGCAGCAACAAGTTCGGTCAACCCTTTGACCTCGGTTTCTGTGCCAATGTGTACGACCTCCAAAAATCGAAGTCTCCAACAATTTTCAGCCCTTTTGGACCATGCGTTGACCAAAGTCAACGTTGGTCAAACTTCCTTGAAAACCCTAGCTGCAGAAAATTCGTCCTTCCTCTTGGTCGTACAGATTCGTCCTTCTTCCCACGTGTGAGCTGAAATTGTCCTCCAAGGAGCTCGTACTAAATCAGATGAGAGAAGAAGATGTGTGTTGAGTTGTTGTGAAATGCTCTCCAACTTTGGCTGTATTTATATCCATCATTGAGGTGTGTGACACATCTGCTGGGGGTGTAAAACCTTAAGGCTGACCTGCACATATAATTTATTATAAATAATAAATTCAAAATAAATGTTCTGCTCATCGGATTAAGATATATTTTATATGGATTTTACACCTCTCCGAAAGAGGAATCCAACAAAAATATTAGCATCTTAATCTGAGCATCACAACATGGAGTTTGGACCTAGTTGTCCAATTTTAACAAGAAGGCACAAAGGGAGATGATTCAGCAGTTCAGACTTCAAACAAGAACAAGAGATTCAATTCAGTGATTTTTCAGATTAAAGATGGCATCCTCAAATTCATGTGGAAGATTTAATCAAACGCGAATAAATTGCTGGGCAAGAGAGCAGGGAAGTCCCAGTAAAGTAAACGCCAGGTCATTCCAAGGCAACAGAGCCACCCATCCCAAAGTAATACCTTCTGGTTTGATCCGTGGTCTTCTGAATTCTGGGGGGGTTTTGGCTTTCATAGTTTGTATCTGGTTTCTTATATATGCTCAAATTAGTTTTGAGGCAGATTCTGGCATGTTATATGCTCTGTAGCTGTATTGATAAGTTCTAAAATATCATCAAAATGTATGTATTTCAGGATCAATCAATTTACATAGTATGTTATATTCTGACTATTCAACTTCATAAGCTCCTGCTTTAGTAGGATATACTAACAGTTGTTAGCAATGGCAAAAAGGGGTGAACCCCTAGCGCTTCTGATTTTCGTATATGTACTTTTATTGGCCATCTCGGCCCTGATACAATAGGCATGCACACATCTTTTAATTTGTCTGAAAAAAGGAAAAATTATGTGAAATGCAGAAAGAAGAGGGGGCACAATGATTACCACTCTGAGAGTTCGAGACTGAGAACGGGACCTCTTAGCCTCGGTGACAGCCATTCTAAAGAGCTGAGCGAGGTCAGAGTGTATGTACAGGGAATCTGCTGCCAAACCTCTCACTGTTGCACTTATGCTCTCTATGTCGTTGGTAAATTCCTTCTGGCACTGCACCTCATCATCCAAAAACAAGAATATTATCAAAAATAAACGATGGACAGAATTTAAAAGTAATAGTATATGATGAACAACTATATATCCATGCTGCAGAGTGACCCAGAAAAAGGAATAAGTCTCTAATTCTCAAAGGCTAAAAGACTGATGAAAAGCATCCAATAACCTAATAATCAGGAGGCACACACAGGCCTATGTTGCAGAATGACCCGATAAGCAAAATTATTATCGAAAACAAACTAATATTATATGATATATGATAAAACAGGTATAAATGCATAATTTTAATTCTGAGTGCTTGATTTAACTCATTGTTGTTTATATTGATACGCATTTGGCTAATTCTGTGAGAGCAAGCATCTGGTTTGAGTTTACTAAGTAACACACAATAATATATGTAAATGGAATGTTGCTAATAATGTCAGGTATTTGGCGAGTTCCATAACAATAGGTAACTGGTTAGAATCTACTAAATAAGACACAATAATTTATGGCAATGGGTTTAATAAGACATAAAACATGCAAGGTTTTGTGCTTGGCTGAAAAAAAACTAAAAATTAAAAATAAACCATATTGCAAAATGACCCAAAAACAGGACGGTTGTCAAATGCTTGAAAAAATAAGGGAAAGCATTTAAAACTGATACTCTATTTACCCATATATGTAGAATTAATAATCTATATGCTCATATTGCCAGTATACCCATGGAAAGCATAGCTTGCAAAGAAACTAATAATCTAATTCATGGGGAGCAGGTATGTACCCATGTTGCAGAGTGACCCAATGTTGCAAAGGCAAATCTGTGTTGGGGGTTGATTGCTAACTTGGAATGAACGAAGAGGAGGATCGCTTGCTTGATCGAATCTATGCGAGTGAGAGGTTGACCTTTGGCTCCTGCAACTTTCATCTCGGCCTCCATTTGTCGATCAATGTCTATGCAAAATATGATGTCTTCGAATGAGTGTCGGAGTTTTCGGAGATTATATGGCACCTGAATGGCTCTGTTTTCCCCATCTCCACCAGAATCTCCCCTGGACTGCATGTTTTTGGCTGAAATGTTTTCTCAATTTAGGAGAACTCAAAAGCCATCTATATAGCTGTATGTAAATTTAGAGTCCAGAACCCATGTCCTCGCACTTTTTGACAACGATCATCCATGTCGATCTATCTGCTTTTGGTGATCTATGTGAATTTCGACGACCTATAATAACAATCGATCGCTGTGTTCGGCATCAAACGCGGGCATCTTTGTCCCTGGGAGAAGAGATACGGTGTCAAAGTAGGTTTGTGTGATTCCGTGCTGGTGCTATTAAGTGTAATTATTTGTTTATTTAAATAATTGTTTTAATGTGATTACGGACCTACATTATGGAGGGATTAAATTTCTTTTAATTTCATTTATGAAGATTCATTTATGAAGTAGGGAGGGATTAAATTTCTTTTAATTTCATTTATGAAGTAGAGACTTTTAAGTGAATTTATGGTTAAGAGTATGTGTTTTCAGGTTTAGAGTATGTTTTAAAATGTGTTTTTTTTTTTTTTTAATAAGGAAATAAGTTAACCGTCCAAGACTCAAAAGCATTTGACACGAGCAAAAGTCTATCTCTCACAGAGCACTAGCAGGTAATTCCAGATGGCATGGTTTTTTTTGAATAATGGGTGATGAGTCAATCTGCATTCGCAAAGAGTGACAGTTGTCCTCATTGTTGGTTTGAGAATTGAATTATGATTGGTTTTCCCACTCAGAAAAAAAGAGTATGTGTCCCTTGTTAAGAGGTCATAGTTTCAAATTCAGAGGGGGGATAGAGTATGTATGTCTCCAAAAACAATAGTAGTCAAATCATTGTACAGGAGGGTCCCTTGTCTCACAAAATTGTTATTATTAATTCCTTTATATTAATATATATATTGACAAATTTGATCTCTCTCAATCACGTAGTCTGAAAAAGTAGCATTTTGGTGTAGAATCCGGCAAAGATTTTGAAAAATTTTGGCAAAGATTTTATCAGAATCTTGTTTACAGTTGTCAAACTTTAGTATTTTGAGTGCCTTAAGGGTTTTTGATAGTGCTGAATCCATTTCCACTATCAAAAATGGATTCCAAACACTGCAGCTTCCTGATTTTTTGAATTTTAGTTGACCGGATTTCGGCAAAAAACGGTTGTCCGTGCTATTCCACTGCCTGGGTAGACAACTTCTCTCTCAATGCTTGATAGATTGGAGTTTAAGATGATTTAAGTTGGTTTAATTTTTTAGATGTTGTCACATACATACATTCTTATGGAGTTATTTGTTTTTTATTTAATTTAACTTTATGTTGTTTGAGATGGAGTCCAATTGTATGCTTTTTTAATGTAGCATTATGTTATGTTTATTCATAATAACTTATTTCCATACATGTAGAACACCTAGCTGCTCTTGGTGTAATAATGTAATGTTATGTTATGTTTTGTTCATAGCAACTTCTCTTCAATATTACACTATAGAGCAACTTGTTACTCTCAATCACACTAAAATCTTTAAAATAAATATAATTATTTTTATTTAGGATTTAATAAACTATGTTGTGATTAATTTAGTATAGACACATTTAACATTATTATATAAAATTTATTTTAAAAAGAATTGAGCTTCATCTTCAATTTCCTCTAAGTTGAATAGGTTGTAATTAGCAATCATCGTTTTGCCCTGAGGCTTGTAATTTTATTAAGATAATAAGAATGATACAATTGATGATGTTTTTCTTATAACATTATTTTCTTTTGTTTTTAGTATTTCGTCAATATATATAAAATCAAACAATTCATTTTCAATTTTGGTTATGGAAGAGGATTATGTCTTCTTAAAAGTTCCCATTTTTTTGCTATTTATTAAATTCCTTTTTCCAACCTCTTTTTCGACAAAGATGGATCAAGCACAATTGTAAGGAAAACACTAAAACCCTAGTTTGTTAGGGTGGGCATGTTATATGCCTTGCAATCATGTAGTGTAGATAACTATAGTTGAATAGTGCGACAAAATAAATGTTGAACAATGGCCACTCAAACCCTTGTCCTTCATTGATCAAATCTACAAATTTGACTACAACTCCAACTCCAAGAATGATCCCACGTGTTTCAAAACAATTAGTGGAGGAGTTCTTTGTAGGATGGAACCCTAAACCAAATTTTACCATTTGTAATCCCTAATAGGTGATTACCAAGTTTTGTCAATGTCAATCTATTGACCATTGCAAACTGTGAAGAGTTCCCCGCGGCATGTTAATAGAAGAGTTCTTCTTGTCCTTACGTAAAAAGATTATAGTTGTGTTATAAAGCACATCTCTTACTCGATGGATAGAACATAATAAAGGAAGCATAATAGGTGATCATCATGATCATGCAAGTCTAATGTTGCTCAAAACCCATCCTTCCTTAATCTGATCTACAAATTTGACTATGACTCCAACTCCAAGAATGATCCCTCGAGTTTCAAAACAATTAGTGGAGGAACTCTCGATATGATAGAAACCCTAAATCAAATTTGACATTTTGAAATCCCTAATAGGTGATTTCCAAGTTGTGTCAACATCAACCTTTTGACCATTAAAGGTTGAGAATTTGATAAGGGGGAATCCCACGCGCTAGAGAAAAACCAAGTTGTGTGAGTAAGAAAAGAAAGTATTTGTCTCTCTAAGGATTTCATTAATGTAGGTAATGTCAAAGTCTTTGAGAGCAAGATCACCTCTTTGAAGTTGGTTTCTCAGATGGAAGAATTGTTGATTACTATATGTAGAATTAGGGTTCCAAGATTATTAATGAAAATTGATACATATGACATAAGCTAAACATATTGAGGAACAATGGAGGATCAAGTCCAACTCGTAGACTACTCAGGAGACTTACTCTTTAAGGACCAAATTTTCTACACACCCTCATTATTAGGAAACTTGCATACTAAGTCTGTTATCATCGTAGGGGATTATTTTACCTTAGGAAAGTGGATTGGGCATGGATTTGATGTATTATCTAACAATCATTTATAGGAGTACGTTCACATTAGTTTCGAAGAGGATTGGATTTGTCTTGACAAACCCTTTTTGCCTTCCACATTGACATTGTAGGGTGGATCCCATATGAATGTTTTTATTTTTAGGTGCTTTTTATGTGTTCCCATTACTCTTGACCTCAATATCAATCATTTCAACTTGGCTATTGAAAGAGATTCGTACTCTATTGTGATTATAGGATTTGTGGGGGAGAAACTAGAACTTGCAAAGTTATTGTCTCAAGGTCCAAATATCTCCACTAGTGGAAAAAAAGAAAGAGTAATCAAATCAATAGGAGGAGGAGTCTCCTTCGTAGTTGGTGAGGATCTTAGGGCAAGCCAGATAGCAATCTAGATGGTCAAATAGTGGTTGGTTGTAACACCCTCTTCCCACATCTACCCGAGTAATCGGCCAACCAGGGTAAACATGCCATGAGAGGCTACTAATATGAGATTTAACCTCCTAGATGACCTTAAGGAAGTGAACCACAAAAACCTGACAAACAGGCCTTGCACAACATCAACAACACGTCCAGGAGATAACCCAACCTCCCATACCCCTAAACCCTTGGGGGGACTGATATTTGACCCTTTTGAGCCTTAGCCGCGAGCATGTAAGGGCAAGGGAGTGGCTAGAAGCCTATAGTCATAGGCATGACAAGGAAAGGTCACGGCCAGGGCACCAAAAATTCAATTATGTGCCTGCAACTTCAGGATTTGTGCCACCTTGTCAGCCCCAAAGCCTAGGTCACCGCCCAAAACTTCATGAAACTTTAGGAGATGAAAAATAACATCATAACAAAGGTGTGAAAGCAATCACATCATCGGTAACTCATCTAGACCCCTCCTGGCCATGACAGGCATTTCGTCAAACATGTCACAAACATTGCATCTACAAGTATAAACAATAGATTTAAACATGGGGGTATCTTACTTATCTAAGAATAGCTAAGAAGCATTGCTTCCCTACATCATAAGCTACAATACAGTCTATTTGACCATAGATACATTATGTATTAATTTACAGGGTAAAACATAGATACAGCAATACATCATCACTGATTGAATATATGCTTATAACCAGCATAATAACAAAAAAAATACAATGGATACAACAGAAAATAAATCCATATATAAACCAATAAATTTGCATACCGAATATCAGAGGAATGAGATCTTCATTACTGAATGTAAAAACCAACTAGAGGTGGGACTTCCACGTTCCTCCTGACCATAGACTGGTTGAGCCAAGTCTCACTTCAGCCAAACACCCCCGTGACATATTCCAAGTATGAATGTGGGATCTTATCAAACACATCAATCAAAACCAATCTAGGGCATCTAGAGGCAAAATCACCTCAACCCTCAACTAGTGATTCCACCTCATAGTTGGACATCACAACCATCACAGATTGGTCTCTATCCAAGTCGTTTCAGGACTCCAGAGTGTTTTTTCCAAATAGGGATTCCAGGACTAGTAACTCAACCCCAAATATTATAGGACTTCCAGAGCATTTGTCCAACCAAGGCTTCCAGGACTAGTAACTCAACCCCAATTGTTTTCGAGCTCTAGAGGGTTTTTCCAACCAAGGCTCCAGGACTAGTAACTCAACCCACCTAGGGCTCCACAGCGTTTGTCCAACCAAGGCTCCGTGAACTAATAACTCAACCCACAGCTAAAGGAATCATGAGAACCAGCTAGAAAACAACATATGGAAATAAACCCACAACACCAGGCCTATCCAGGAAATGAAAAGGCTAGGAAAATCCAATGCATACACCATGCATGCCAAAACTAGTGAGGAAAACATACATGCAACTTGGTACCTGCACTCAGAACCTGATGTAGATGTTGATCTCGATGTCCTCTTGCGCTTTCTTGCTCTCCCTCTACCTTCTTGATCCAAATCTTCAAGTACCCACACTCTCCAAGAGTGCTCCAAGAAAACTGTAAGTATACAAGACTACGAGAGAGAGAGAATAGAATGAGAGCCATAAGTGTGAGAAAAATCTTACCAACTAATCCCCAGAAGCCTTTTTATTAATGAGGCCTCTATTTTCTTCATTTTCCATTATTTTCCTTCATTTTCCTCCTCACATGTAACCTGTGACCTTTCACCTTCCTTTTCTCCTATTTTCCATTACTTTCATAATTAAATGCAATAAATGTATCATGCCGTTCCAATGCCTTTGTCATTTCCATTGTCAATGTTCTTTAACCATAATAACCGAAATGAACACCCACTAGGATGTTTTGCCCACCATTCATCTTGGAATACATGTCCCATCGACCGTGGTCTTATATATTTTTATATGAATTTTTACGAGGGTTGTTACATAACCCTCCCCCTTGGGGGAACACCATCCTCAGTGTTAAATGACACCTACAAACCAAAAAACTACTAAAGACAAAACATAATTCTTGTGGAGCTTTATAACACAACTCGTTGCAGTATTTACAATGACAAATGTTAAGACATGACAATCATACCGTTTACTGGAGCTTTATAACACAACTCATTACAGTATTTACAATAACAACCACATTTTCTTCAACCAACAAATAATCATACTATCTATGGAGCTTTATAAATCCAACTCGATACAGTATTTACAATAATATACACATACACATATACACATTTTCTTAACCAACAAATAGAAGGATATGATGCTTGTATCAACAACAAGGGAATTCAGAGGCTCACACCTCCGCCCTCAAAGTAGACCAGGATTCACCTCCAACCCGGGAAGTCCATAATCCACTGCAAAAGTTAAGTTACATCCAATGTCTAGCGCTACAATCTTGCGCTATTATACCCTTAGTGAATAGTTACCGACTCATTGTTCCAGGGCACACTCCCAAGGTGCATCTGATTCCACATGGAAATGCTAATGACCAAAACAAATCCATCCTCGACCTTCCCTTCTCTTCTATACAGTCCCTCGAGCAATCCGGTTACCCCCTTCCGTGCAGTCACACACCTTCCAAGTTCCGTTGGAACCCCCATCCCGGGCAGTCCATCCCTTGGCAAGGCTTCCTCGCAACAAAAGTTTGAAAAACTAAGGCATATACCTGCCTCAAAACCATCATACTAGTCATAGCATGCTCATGGCAATAAATGGACGCTATTGGGTACCAATGGCCCTGCTCCTGAAGTTATTTACCAACATACTATTGCATGTTTCAATTCATTTTTGTTGTTGCTACTAATTCTTTCAGTCAGTTTCAACCATCCCAAACCGGGCATTACATGCTTTCCTGTACCAAGCACATAATTTCCATTAGATTCAAAATAAATTGAAATAACTTCAAATCATACGTCATTAGTAGCTCGTAAATAAGGTACACTTGCAATTTTGTTCACTTCCTATCATAGCAAGTCAAACCAGTTTTTGATCAAATCATCATGTATAAACATATCACATCTGGTTAGCCCACAACACAACCATCATAAATTAAAATCATGAATAACATGAAATCACCATAAACCATACTCATAAATCACATGTAACCATCATAAGTCAGAATTGTATATTACATGCATAATAGAACTGAAATAAAATACTAATATGTATCATTCATCGGTCCTTACTTCTGCCTTTGTTCTTTTGTACATACACTAGATCGGTCGCCACACCCGGCAAACACCTAATGCCTTTGTTTCTCTTCAATCACGTAGACATACACAGAGTGTACATCACAACATGTACAGCCACACACGACATACAACACCATACAATACATGCACCCACACCAACATACAACACATACACCTACACTCAGTGTACAATACAACATAATACATACACCTAAATAGAGTACAATGCAACGAATACACATGTCACGATACCATGACTACATGATGCACATACGTAGTACTGCATGTACAAAACATAGCATGTACGACATGCACACAATACCACATGTATTCCAGTACCATATGCACAACAGGTACACAGTACCACCTGTACACAACACTACTTGCACAATGTGTGCACAACATCACATGTACATGGCACCTCCTGCACAACGTTTACACAACGTCAAATTTACACCGCACCACCTATATAATGTGTACATAACACCACATGTACACAACACCACATGCACGACATGTAATTGACACCACATGTACACATCGCTACATGCACAACATGTACACTGCACCACCTACACACAACAGCACTTGTACAACATGTACACAACACCACATGTACAATAATGCACACAACACCAAATGTACAAAGCACCATATGTACATCACACACACAACACCATATGTACATAGATCTGCATATTCAACATGTACATAGCACCACATATCCAACATGCGCACAACACCATAAGCACGCAACACCGCATATCCAACATGCACACAGTACGATATGTACACAACACCACATATCCAACATGAACATAGTACCATCTATACCTAGCACTACATATGCAATTTACACACAACACCATATATACAATAGACATACAACATCATATGTACACAGTACTACATATGCAACATTACACATCACCATAGGTACAATCACTGAATCTACAACATGCACCACATATACACAACAGTAGCACTGCACATCCATATACAACACACTGACCCCACAAAGAAACCTTGCTTCTCCATGCTTATCTTAGCATGCCGGAGGTCACACCACTTCGTTAATGTACCCCTCAACATTTCCTTTCCATAACATAAACATATACATAGTATAATAACATAATATCAAATCATACCCACATGGTACTGACCTTATAGATCTGTCAGGGTTACTCAGGGAACCTCTTCATGCCATTCACCTGCATAAGCAATCATTCCTCCACGAGAATGATCCCTGACAACCCTGTCAGACAGTGACATAGATATATAGATACATAGATACATACATAAATATATAATCATTAGCATAAAACAATCATCATCATGTCAGACAATGACATACATATAAACATTTAGCATAAAACGACCATGATCCATGACAACCCTATCAAACATGACATACATAAATATATAATCATTAGCATAAAACAATCATCATCATGTCAGACAGCGACATACATATAAACATTTAGCATCAAACGACCATGATCCATGACAACCTTATCAGACATGACATACATACATACATACATGTGTACATATATAAACATCAACATAATCATGATCACAACACAATTACTAGATATCATAAGGACTAGGTTAAGAGAACTTCCTTTATTCATGCACCACATGCACAATGTTCATAACAACAATTCCCAACATAGCCAACGCATCTAACACCTCATGTCCATTGTCTATTTACCACAATGGAGCCATCTAGTCCAACCGACTGCCATATTATTACCTTTAGATGCGCTTACTCATGCATCGAGCTTCATCCGAATCTTACATTACATGTTAGGTTTCATCTAGCTCTCCCCGAGCTCCATTACTTCATCTTTCCCCAACCAATCCCCAAGACCCTCAAAACATAAAAGGAAAGAACAAGAGCAAGCAAGAAGAAGACCATGAAAATCCAAAAGCAATACGACGCCACAACAAAGTGGCATGGCCATGCACTAGATGCAATCAAGACTACAAATCAAGCACAAACAAATCACAAAAGACCAAAAGCACAAGACTAGCAACAAACACCATGACTCAATCCCAATGGGTCCCCAGTGCTTCCTAAGGAAAAATCAACCTGATCCTTCTTCAATATTTCATGGCAATACCCACATCAGACTTCCATAAACACATAATTGTCATCACATAACTAAATACAACAATATACCAGTTATATTACCTTTTCGTGCTAAGCACGTTGACCTGTAATTGAACCCACATGTCATCCATGTGTACCAAAGATCAAGACAACATATCTATCAATTTGAAATCAACTTTTGCCAAGACTAACAACCATGCCATAATCAAATGATAGTCAAAATCATAATACTGCAACTATATTATCATCCCATGGGCCACAAGTCTCGCCCCTTTGTACTTGCATCTATTTTCATTTAGATAAATAGAGAGTAGAGCAACCTCACCTTCATGCTGGGTTTTCTCCCAAAAGTGTTTCGTGGATCATATCTTGTGTTATTATGGTTGCAAATGATTGTAATTTTGTATATTATATATTTTTTACATGAAATATATTGCATGCATGAAAAAAATAACTTCATAAATCCATAATCCTAAGGAAATAACCTTCATAGTAAAGATTTTAGATTTTAAGTATAATCTTATCAGATCTACGATGACAAACTGTTCAGTGGAATATCCACAACAATTTATGAATCATGGATGTGGGTGGGTGAGAGACATAAAAAGAGGGATCTCTTGCTTAAGGAGGGGGATAAATAATTGGAGCTAGCTTACTCTAAACAATTCACTAAATTTTTTAGATAGGATATGTAGGAGAGGACTACTTCATTAGAATAGAAAAGAACAAGCTTCTATTGGACAAAGAAAAAATAAATGGAGAATTAAGAGTTAAGCCTTGTGGATAGAGGTTAGTGACTAGAATACCAACTGATTTCAAAATTTTGCGAGGCACGTGAGAAATAACAACACTCTTTGGGAATTAAGAAATAGGGATGGCAACAAGGTTCAGAGATCCATGATTTTGCAAATCTGGGGGTTGATCACTTCAAGGAGACATTTAAGGAACTTAATAGAGAAAACTTAGGCACTATACTAAAAATTGTGTCATATTTTACTTGTTAATACAAAGAGTTTAATATTCTCTACACGCCAATGAATAAGGGGAAATTTATGTCTCTATACCCTTTCTTGTTGGTTGTAGAAGGTTTTAAGTAGATCTATTCTTGAAGCTATAAGATAAAAGAAACTCCTGGGAATTCAATTTAGAAGGAGGGAACACCTAACTCATATATTATTTGCAGATGATGTTTTTCTATTATGCATATGATATAAAGAGGAATGTCAATACTAGAGAGAGATTCTAGAACTCTATTGTCTAACCATAAGGATGAAAACTAATATTATAAAAATTTACCTTATATTTACTTGAAGTGGGGGCATAAGTAAG
The DNA here is from genome assembly GCA_034641835.2 of Pinus albicaulis. Lineage (NCBI taxonomy): Eukaryota > Viridiplantae > Streptophyta > Pinopsida > Pinales > Pinaceae > Pinus > Pinus albicaulis. The sequence goes on along the minus strand of CM076581.1, from coordinate 14,649,597 downwards.
GAATAGTTTGAAGCATTCTTTTTCATTTCCCTCTCATGATTTAAATGATGGAATTAAGTACTTAAGTTATTCTCTCAAACCTAACAATTATGGAAAGGTTGTTTGAATGTGGATATTATACAAGATTAAAAGAAGAGTGAATTTTTGGTGTAATCATTGGATTTCAAGGGGAGATATATTAGTTATCATCAAGTTAATACAAGAACCAATTCCAATCTATTGGCATCTTTTGGCTTGTATTCCAAAAGGTATTTTGGAAAAGATCAATAAGTTGTTTTTTAACTCTCTATACAAAGGTAGTTATAATTATAAGGGATCCCATTAGGCAAACTAGAAGGAAACTATTTTTCATAAGGATCAAGATGGTTTGTGCATCAAAAACATCTTCCTTTTTAGTAAATCCCTAACAACTAAGTTACTTTGAAATTTATTGAACAAAGACAATATATGGTGAAGGAATCTAATTGAATTGGATCAGGATGAGAAGAAGGAGTATTTATAATGTATCCAATTAATGGAAAACTTTGACATTAGCTTTTCCAAACATATGTTATTTCCTTTCTTGGAAAGTTGGTTCAAGGGTTCAAGTCAGAGTAGGTGCTAATGTGATTCCAAGTTGTGGTGAAGGAATTTTCCTCCTAGAAGATATACTCTTCGAGCTATAGGAACAATGAAGCCACACATTGAACAAATTTGATAATCCTTTACTTACCTCAAGTTGGAGCCAAGGTTGGCTACAAGCTTAGGACTTGAGCTTAGAAGGTGATTGGGCTCAGTGTTGGGATGTAATTTTAGCTGAGCTTAGGAAGGAACATGTAAGACATAGGGATTAGGATGATGAAATTGCACGAGCTTATAACAAAAATATAGGTTTCTATGTTGCCAAATTTGGATACATAGCTTTATAATCACCTGAGGTATAAGAATTTTTTTGGTAGTGGAAGAAGTTATGGAAGGCTAAAGCACTTCCAAAGTGCAATCTATTCATTTGACTTGTTCTAAAAAATAAGGTTTTAACTTGGGATAGGCTTCAAAAGAAAAATAAAGCAGGTCCAAGCATTTACATCCTCTACAAATGTAATGAAGAAACTTCCTTACATTTATTTTTAGAATTCCCTTACTCAAGATATGGAAAAAGTTGAACATCAAACCTCACTTCATCATTTGTGGGATAAATCAACCATAGAAGAATACTTTAGAAGAGAAGTGAAGGAATACAAAACACTTTACTACTTGATTGCTTTGGGAATTTAGTTGGTGAGGAATGTCGAGATTAATTAGGATGTCCAAGTCCCCACTTTCAAAGTGTCATTAAAAGCTCTATTATTGTTTATTCTTATATGCCCAGTATAAATCCAAAGCCTAGTCATGTGATAGAAGAGGTGATTATGAACAATTATTGTGCATGGATCTTCTTTAACAGAGCTTGCTAGGTCTCACAACACTTTTCTAGTCTGAGTTTTGTGTTATTTATTGCTGAGGAGCACTAATTCACTGGTAAGGAAAATCATGATATTGGAACTAATAATCAAGGTGAACTTAGAACATTATTTTTCTTATTGAAGTGTGCTTCAAAGGAAAATATTGTGCTACTATAGGTATTTGGAGAATACTTTTGTGACTATCAAATATATGAATTCTGAAGTCCATGTCCATAATATCAGTCTTTCATAATTGACATTCCATTTGAAGGACATCTTTGGTATTTTTTAGATGATTAGTTTTACTCATAATTTTAGAGAACTGAATGGTTTTGTTGATTCATTATTTGAGGAAGCTTTGCGCTCTTGTGAAGGTTTTTTCTCTTAGATGAATTTAAACATGGTCACCCTGTTTCTTGAAGTTCTTGTGATCTTTTAGAGTTTTGATCTTATTTAGCTATCAACTTGTAATATGTCACATAATGATGACATATTTTGATTATAACTCAATTAAATATTTAAGGTTTTTGAACAACTCGTGTAGAATATATTGGTAGTGGGCCTATAAACCATAGAAAACTATTCATAAATTGTATTGTATTTTCAGTTCAAATTGAATAAAATGTAAGTTGGAGGATTAAGAAGGTATGATTTTTTCTTCGAATAAATTCATATCACTACTCTACAATGGTTTGTTTGTTTTTTTTGTTTTTTTTGTTTTTTTTTTTTTTAAAATCTATGGGGGAAAAATTCGTCTTTTCATCAATGTAGAAAAATTACATGTTACATTTTACTAATACTATCCATCATGGATCATGTTAACTAACTATTCCTCATGGCGGAGGCAAATAGTTCATGTACCGGTGCAATATATGCAGCAAGTATCTTGTACATAATTACAAATAAGATCTAGCTATATACGTGCATGACAGAAAAATAAAATAGCTGCCGATAATAAATATATCATATTAAGTGTCCATAGCAAAAAAAAAAAAAAAAGTTCCAACTGCCATATCAGTCAAAATGCAGTCAAGAAGTGACTGCTCCCCTGTCTTGGAAGTCATCAATGAATGGTCTGTGAAAATATCTGTAAACCTGTGCGCCGTCATGTTAAGTGAGGAACCATCTGCCCCACTCTAGCTCCGCAGCTTCTTTGGAAAGTTTATCTGCCACTTTGTTCCTCTGCCTGTAAATATGAGTGACAGATATAGTGTCAAATAAGGATTTGAGATGGACTTCCCGCAATAAAGCAGTAAGTGTGTGGGTGTGGCACTGTGTAAGAGAATTGAACCAATTAATGACAATAAGAGAGTCTCCAAATATCTGAATATTGTTGCATTCTTTTTCCCGGACGAAAAGTAGGAGAAGGCGGAGGCAAAAGAGTCCAGCATAATTGTTAGTTCTAGGGCCTAGTCCCATTTTGAGTTGATAGTAATGAGTATCAGATATGTAAAGTACCGCACCACCCCCACACCCATGCTGATTGGAGGCACCGTCAAAATAGGCCCATGGTCGAGTATGGTTGATACGTTCAAGGTTGATGATCATAACCAGATTTGGTTGGGTTGCGTCCGGTATGAGGTTGTAGGTAGCAATGATAACAGCACCAATGTACTCCCAAATAACCGATCGTCCTTCAAATGTATGCCGATTGCGCCCAGTCCAAATACCCCATGCAATAAGTAGGGGTAGATTCCCCAGTTTAGAACATGTTGCAGCCTGCCACCACTCGGACCAGGCCTCTGATAATTAGTCGCCATGCCAGCTGATAGGACACTCGAGCGCGTGTTTAACCATATTCCAGAGAATGTTGATAGCTGGGCAATCCAAAAACATGTGTTGAGCATCCTCTTCATGGGAAAAACATAAGCAGAATTTGGACGAGCCATAAATGGTGCGCCTGTGGAGATTATCCATAGTAGGAATGCAGTTATGAAGAATGCACCACAAAAATAATCTGTTTTTATGCGGTGCCTGCATCTTCCAGATGGTTTTCCACCACCAAAGTTTGTCATGGGGCTCTTTTAGGTGGCTTAGAATGATATATCCAACTTTGGGGGAATAAATCCCACGGGGGGAAAGAGCCCATAATAGTTGATCTTCCTGGTCCAAGAGTCGTATATGTGAAGCTTTGAGCACTCTTGTATACCGAAACCAATCATGGAAACCCTCCCTAGGGATCCCAAGAGCTTGTGCAGTCAGCCATTCCTGTGTATGCCAATTAGATCTCTCTGGATCAGCCACCTAAGCAAGATGGTTGGTGCTAGCATTGTGCAGATTAGTTATGATCCACTGCGGCAATGTGAAATTTCTACCACTGCCTGAACACGAGTCAGTACCCACCCAGACAGAGTTGCCCGAACCAATCTGCCAAGACAACCCCTATTGAATAAGGTGGACAGATTTTGTGATGGTCTTCTAGATGATGGAGGAACCAGGCTTGTTGTGAATATTAGCTCGAATCCAGTCGAGGGTGTTCCTAGGCGCAATATATTTGGCAACACTGACCTCCTTCCACAGACTGTGTCCAGATATAATATGCCAACCCAATTTTGCAGCCAGAGTAGCTGCAAAAATGTGTAGATCCTTGATGCCCTATCCACCCCACTGTTTAGGATAACAGATATGATCCCAGGCCACCCAAGCAAATATGCGATCCTTGGTCGCATTTCTCCAGAGAAATTTTCTGCAAATTTGTTGAATTCGATTGGTGACACCATTGAGAAGCCATGCAAGGGACATCCAATATACAGGAATGGCCTCAAGGACAAATTTTATTAAAACTAGTCTACCAGCTCTCGAGAGCCACCGATGATGCCAGTTGTTGATGCGACGTTCCACTTTGGCAATCAGCCAATTCCAATCTTTTATCTGGTAGTCGTTTGGTCTAAGGTGAAACCCGAGATATTTCAATCCATCCTCGATGTAGCTGCGCATATAATGGAATTTAGCAGTGGCCATCCCCTGTTCCTGAACGGAACATCTAGTCATAATAATGGTGGATTTGCTGTGATTGGGAGCCATCCCAGTAGCATGGAAGAAACACTGAAGAATGTGATCAAAATGTAAACATTCCTGACAAAATCCATATATAAAAATAAGTACATCATCCACAAATAACAAGTGAGTCATTGAAGGATCTTATTAAGATAAATTCCATGGAGATCACCATCAGCCTTATGGATCAGAGCCGAGAGGCCTTCCATAACAAGTACAAAGAGCAAGGGTGAGAGTGGACAACCCTGCCTAAGACCCCTCCCGGCATGAAAGAAATCAGATGCAATCCCATTAAGGAGAATGCTGAAAGTAGCTTTGCTGATACAACCCATGATCCAGTTAATAAAGAGTGGGGGAAAACCGATATGAATGAGGATAAGATGGAGATAATGCCAGTTGACATGATCAAACGCTTTTGAAAGATCAATTTTGAGTATGGTACCCTTAAGATTCTTAGTTTTAATAGAATGCAGGACCTCTTGGACGGTACCAATGGCTTCATGAATCTATCTATGATGAATAAAGGCGAATTGTTCTTTGTCTATATGTGCAGAGAGTATGGGTTTTATTCGATTAGCTGTAATCTTGGAGATGATCTTGTATATGTAGTTGCAAAGTGATATAAGCCGGTAGTCATGAAAAGTGGCAGGGTGATCAAGTTTAGGGACGAGTGCAATGAAGGAAGAATTAAAACCATCATAGATCCTACCAGAAGTGCGACTATCTTCTATTACAAGAAGCAGATCGCGACCCAGAAGCTCAAAGAAATGGAGGTAGAATTCAATGGGCCATTCGTCGAGTCTAGGACTTTTATCTTTTTTTGAACCATTTTAGTACCCCTTCAATCTCACCCATGGTGATAGTACATTGAGCTCATCAACCTGTTCATTATCCACATACCGATTGAAAGATCTAGAAATATTCATGATATCCGGCAGGTCGATGTTGGGTGGAGCTCTATATTGATTTGAGAAGTGCTGAATACCAAGGTCCCTGAGTTGTTCTTGAGTTTTTTCCACAAATCTGGTATGATCAGATAATTCCCAAATAGTGTTAATATTGCGCCTTCCCTTTGCATGTTGCTGAAAAAATTTGGTGTTATCATCTCCGGCGGTGAGCCAAATAGCCCTGCGTCTAATCCTCCACTCCTCCTCTTTGTGAAGTAGGAATTTTGACCTAATAGATTCTAGTGCAATGAGGTGCTCTTTGGTGGCGGGTGTGCGATATCCAAAATAGTCTGATTCATTGAGCTGAGTGATTTCAAGTTCAACCCTTCGCAGCTCCTCCTCCTCAAGCTTTTTTTTCCCCCACACCCATTTAATAGTGATAAATTTTATACATTTGAGATTATCGTTAAAAACCCTTGCAGGTTCTCTGTTGGGATGTTGGTAGCAGTGATACCACTCCCGTGCAACCAAATCCTGATACTCCTGATCCTGTAGCCATCTGATATGAAATTTGAAGGGTGGGTGTGGTTTCAGATCGTCAATCAAGAATTCCATATAAATTGGTGAGTGATCAGATATGCCACCGCAACCAACCTACTTTCTGATTTTAACCAGATGATTATGGAATTGTTGTTTAATGAAAAAACGATCAAGCCTGCGAGCCAAAGAAGCCCCCCCAGTATGTCTATTTCTCCAGGTAGGTTGTTGTTTAGTCATGACAATGTCGATCAGCTCGACCACTTCAAGATTAGTGGTGAAGAAATCAGAAAGCGGGTTAGGTAGGGCATTTGGTCCCCAAGATTCCGAAATCTCTAGTGAAAAATTTAGATCACCACCCAGTATGATATGTGGGTGTTGAAGGAGCGAACAACTCAGTAGTGATGTCCATAATTGTTCTTTGTTTATGCAGGGGCCATAAACATTGATCAGTGTAAAAGAATGCTCCAGAACCCCGATCGAGACCTCCATGCCAATGACTCCTTCTCGGCCCCAGCAATTAGACATCCGAGTAGTCTTGTTGTTAATACCCAAGGCACAGCTGCCAGATCTTCCCCGAGCATCCAAATTCCAAACGACCAGTTGGGGAGAAGAGTGTTAAATATATTATTGATAGTATTTCCATCCCCCAATGTTTCCTGGAGAAAAAGTGCATCCACGGGTGTATTAGACAGTGGACCTTTTAGGGCCAATCTTTTAATGGGGTTGGTGAGTCCCCTGTAGTTAAATAATAGACAAATCATGGAGGAACCCCAAATTTGGGTTTTCTTGCTCTAAGAACCCGAAAAATGGATGATTGTGTGCCAACCTCCACCTCCATGTTTTCCCTTCGGATGGCATTTGAAATAGCAGATGGTTTACCACGAGATCGAGGTTGTATTATCCCCTGTCCCGATCCAATTCCGAGCTCAAATAAGGGGGTAAGGTGAGTGATGGATCGAAGGAAGTATTGGTGACCAGTCGATGAGGAGTCGGTGGTCGAGGTGTATGGAGTACCAGATGACTCAGCGGAGGTGTGGGAAATGGTGGGTGTGTGTGTATGCGCGTATGCAATAGGGGTGCGCAAACAATGGAGTGATAAGATACATCTGCATGATGTGCAAAAATAGACGATGCAGAAATAAATAAATTATGACAGGAGACAGGGGATAGATCGGTAACCGGAACCGATGATGAGCGGAGCTGAGAGGAGGGAGCCACCGAGGAATGTGTTCGGGCCTGCGTAATCAGCCAAGAAGGCAGCACATGTTCAGACGGTAATTCAGCATCACACGACTGCACTTCAGTAGTCAACAAGATAGTAGCAGGTTCAGTTTGAGTGGTCGCATGTGCCATCTTTTTTTGTTGCGGAGCACCCGCCCCCATGAGTGGGCATTCCTTGTAAAAATGTCCCACCGAGTGGCAGCGCCTACATATGAACGGAATGCCCTCATAATCCAGAATTTGTTTCCAGACCATCCCTTCAAAAAACATATTGTAATTGTCTTGCAGCCCGTCGCAAGTATCCAAGAATATAAGAATGCGAGCAACAACCTTAATTCCAGTCACTAAATAGGATCTATCATGGTCAAGATAATGGCCAAAATCTTCACTAATACTTCTCAGAGAAATATTGTTCCAAAACTGAACGAGGAGCCCTGGTAGCCACATCCAAATAGGTCCAGCACCAGTGTTTTTCTTGTTAGGACCAAAGAGAGTGAACCATCGCTTCAGGAGGACCGGGTGTAGCTCGATATGCCAATACTGGGTAAGCACCCAGTCCACCTGTGTCGATTGAGAGAATGTGAGTGAAAACTATCCCTTGGTGAGGAGTGACACCTCTGGAAGCTGTTCCAACAGCCCGCCCCAAATTTCCTTAGTCCAAATCTTGAGTCAGGCAATGGAGTATTTTCGCCCATGAACTTTTCCAACAAGCATGGTGGCTGCAGTTTTTTCCAGGTCATCCATGCCGCGATCCCGACCAAAATTGGTGTTCCAAATGTGCTGGTTCTTGGTCGAATGTTGCTTCTTCCCCCCGAGAGAAGAACTCGGTACTGCTTTGGGATCCTCCAATCCCTCTGAATCTGAAGATGGTGGTTGCGGTGCTTCTGATGTGCTTCAATGGGGATGTTGGCGAAACACCCAGAAGCCGCTACCATTGCAATCCCAGCCGTTGATGTAAATGGCAGCGATTCCCCAATGTTGAGATTTTCAAAAGTGAGAGTTTCAGCACTGATGAGAACGAAGTCTTCCACCAATTGTGGAGCCGATGTAGTGTGAGTCTCTAGCAGGACAGGTGCTTCCAGCGACTCATATTCCAAAAGGCTGATCACAGATGGTGAAGGGATGGAGTATTGCATGGTATCCAGACAGTCACCAATAGGAAACGAGCAGCACACCTGAGTTACCAGAAGAGGTTGTTCTAGTGCTGGATAAACTGGGGCAGGAACCATGTCCACCATGTCCTCCACCTCAGCCTATCAGGCTGCTCCTAGATGTCCATACCGGCTAGTGGGTCTTCCGAATAGTCAACCTCCTCACCATAGGAACTCATTCCGGCAAATGGAAATGGAATCGTAAGGATACTGTTACAGAAAATGAGGGTGTTGTCGATACCAACCGCAGGTCGCCCAATTCCCCACCGCAGGGTCCCGCACAATTCGCCACAGAAAACGAGCATCGTCCAGGGTTCGATGGTTCGAGTATCAAGTGACTATAAAACGCAAGGTGATACTGATACCCTGGCGTGCATAAATGAAATTCAGTGATGACAGAAATGACAGAGGAACCAGAGTGTATCGGTTAGAGTGCTGTCATTCTAGTGCTCAGAGCCGCAGATAGATGATATACCTGTTACCACCCAAAACTAATAAATCGTAAGGGGAAACAGTATCAGCCAGGTCCAAACCAAAAAAAAAAAACCCACTGGAGTAGAGTGATGATAGAATCCCATGAGAATAGTAAATACCCTGCCGTTGGATGATGCCGCAGCATTCCGAATACCAAAGAAGAAACCCTAGCCCGCCATATCCCGTGCTCCATTCGCTCCTTTAAACCTATCATACAATGGTTGTTAAACAACAATAGTTATCCAATTAATCAGTGGTAGTTTTCAACATGTAGAATTGGAAATCATAAATCATTTATAATTTTGTTATGTTAATTTATTGTGTGCTATGGTTGGAGGAAAAAATCTGTGTGAATTTTAACTTATTGTTATGCTACCAAAATTTCTCTAGAATCCTTATGTCACTATTAAATACTCTCTTGTTGAGAACATGGAAATTCTGTAATGTATTATAACCATTTAGTTGTTGAATAATATATCAAACATGCTTTAGAGTGTGAGTTTTTTCCCTTGGAATGGTTTTCCCTATGAAATCATTGTGTAATAGTTTGCTATTTATGTCATTTATGTTTCTCATCTACAAATTGTTTCTTTTTTTTACAATTTCTTCTCTCTGGTTAGTGTAGGAAGCACATTTTGCACTTGTGTTTCTTTTCATTCAATATTAGAGTCTAATCACCTTGGATCAAAGATGTTATGGATAAGTTTTTTTGTCCTAATCTTGGTTTGAGTGGGAGCTTCCATAAAATGAAATCTTGTTGCAGGGAAATGGAAAACATTTCTAGATTAGAAATGAAGAATTATAATGGCACTAACTTTGAGTTGCAGAAGCTTAAGATAGAATATCTTCTCATATATCAAGATCTATTGGTTGCAGTATCTAAAACCAAAGCCACTAATATGAAAGATGAAGAGTGGGTGGTGTTGGAGAGAAAGGTGAGAAAACTTACCAAGCTTTGGTTAACTAATTTATTATTGAACATTTATGAAGAAAAAACCATAGAATCTCTCTTGAAGAAGACAAGGGATTTATACTAGGCTAAATCCCTAGTTAATCAACCTTTTTCCTAAAAAGGAAATTGTTCGCTTTGAGAATATGTGATGGTGATTCTATAATCTAGCACCTAAATGCATTTAACACTATTTTGACATAGTTGATATTAGTTGGAGTGAAGATGGATGAGGAGGATCATTTATGACATTTTTGTGTTATTTACCATAATCATGGGACAACCTAATAATGGCCATTGGAAGCATTGTAAATACATTAATGTTTGATGAGGTTGTGGTTGCTTTAATCTTAAAAGATGCAAGGTAGAAATATTTCGAATTAAACAATGAGGCATTGGTTGTTTGTAGAAGATTGAAGGGAAGACAAGAAGAGAGAAAAGGGTAGATCCAAGTCCCATGGGAGACATAATCTCTTGGAAATTCAAAGCCAAAATGTTGGAATTGTGGCAAGGTCAAGTATTTCAAGAGAGACTACAAGGAAGATAAAAAGTGCAATAAGAAAGAAAATAATGATTTTCTTGATGATTTTGAAAAATATTCTCAAGAGGGTGGAGGAGATGTATTTTTTCCTACTTTGGAAACCCATTTATGGTAGAATGCATGGTTTATAGAATCTAGAACTTCCTTTTATATGACTTCCCATCATCATTTATTTTCAGTGTACGAGAAATATGGTGGCGAGATGGTATACCTTGATGATGAATCTCCTCTCAACATAGTTATATGTGATAGCGACTTGATCAAATTCACTAATGGTAGAGTGAAGGAGATTAGTGGATTTTTACACATTTTGGGTTTTTCATGGAACCTATTATTAGTAATAAAACCTAATGATACAAATTATCTATTCCTTGACAATGGGTGGAGTGTCCACTCAAAACATTGGAAATTAAAAAAAAAAAATCACATAATTTAACTCTAAAAAACTAATAGCAAAACTTAATGATGTAGGGATGCAATTTGTTTTCTCTAGCCAAGGGTGTAGGATGGTTTGAGGAGCTATGGTGTTCACTAAGGATGTTCGCACAAACACTTTGTTCTAGCTAGATGCATCTGCCTTTTATCGTAATGATTCTTCAAATTATACAGTAGAAATATTTGTAGGTCATACATATTCACAATCAAAACCTATATCTACTTGTAATATTCTTACTTTACAAGAACCTGAAACAAACTCTTGCTTAAAAAATCAAGTTATTTGTAGAGAATGGGTCATATGGGTGATTAGGACCTGGGAGTCTTAAAAAACAAAAGTCCTTTCAATGGATTGAATGCTTGTTCTCTTGAATTTGTTTTTAAGAGCATTGCACGTATAGAAAATAAGATCATATTCAATTTTATTGTCGTTCTCACATTTTTTCTAGGTTGTTGGACTCAATTCATTCCAATGTATTTAGTAGAATTAAACTTCCTTTCAATTCCAAGGCTTTGCATTCCATGCCATTCATTCATGATTATTCTAGAAGGACATGGATATATTTTCTAGGAACTAAATTTGAATTTTTTAATTATTTTAAGGAGTTTAAATCTCTCTTGGAAAATCAAACTGGTCGGAAGATTAAGGTGTTGAGGTTTGATAATGATAGTGAGTTTTGTTCTGTAAAGTTTGATAAGTTTTGTAAGGAGAATGGCATTGGAGGACACAAGACAAATCCATATATACCTTACTAAAATAGAGTTATAGAGTGGATGAATAGAATGCTAATAGAGAGATCTAGTATTATTCTTATTGGAGTTAGCTTAAAGGAGAAGTTTTGAGTACAAGTGGTTACTACTACATATTACTTAATTAACTAGTTTGTAACATCAACTCTTGTGAATAATATTGGGACTGTTAAGCGCTATATAAACCCCAAGTTAACCAAAAAAACCCTTGTTAAGCCCCATATATTGAGTGTTTACAATTATATTGTCATATTGTTATGTAGGCCAGAACCCCTCATGCTCCCATTTTATTATAACTGCATCCTTTATCTCCTATATATATACTAAGAAGACCTAGTCTTAAGATCTTAAAATATTGTCTTGTTCATTGTATTTATTGTATAAAAAGGTTTCCCTCTCGAAGTGGATTGTAATTATTGGTTTCTTATAATTTTTAAGGCGCAATGATCCTAACATTTGATATCAGAGCTCTTGATCCCAGGGTTTTCCTGCTTCAAACATGCCATCATGTAATTTATTTATTTATTATTATTTATTTATTTTTTTTTTTTTTTAATATTTTTATTTTTATTTTGTGCAACCTGAGATGCTGAAACCTAGAGCTGATTTAGAAGACATTCCAAGCAATATCCGGTTCAATTTTCAGACCCTTGTTTGGCATTTTTTAGAGATATGGTCCAAGGAAGTTAGTGTTGATGAAAGTTCCTAAATTATGTCTCAGACAGGTCAGTTTGAAATTTTCGCTATAATTTTTTTATGTGTAGCCTTAGAGCAAGAAACTTTGACCATCTTGATGGGAAATATTGATGAATATTTGGTCCAAGATAGAGATCTTCGTTCACTATATTTTATGAGATATGCTCCAAGGAACTTAGGGTTTTTGTATGCTCTAGAATTCAGTCTCAAACATATCATTTTGAAATTTGCACTATAACCTTTTTTTTGGTAAGCCTTTATAAAGTGAATCTTGGACCATATTAAGAAGAAACATTGGGGAATATCTGGTAACATTTTTAGAATTTGGTTCTCTATACTTTTGGAGCCATACCTTGTGGAAGTTAGGGTTTGTGAACTATCATGAAATAAATTTTAAACATCTCAACTTGGTCTTTTTGCTATATATTCTTGTCTAAAAATTTTCATACTTTGAAATATTTAGGAATTTCATGAGGCAGATAAAAGTACACCAGGTACAAGTTCCATAATTATATTTTAAGAATTGGACATGTGGAATGTTATACAAGTTACTCGGTGGAAGAGTCTAAATAATAATAAAAAATTGGGAAATTTATTATACCTTTCAATTGGCATATCAGATGTAGTCCATACCCATGGAATTGTAGAAACTACACATCAGAGTATTGCGGAATTTTTTTTCAGATCTAGAAGTACTCAAATCTTAGAGATATATCAATAAAGCTTCAACCATTCTGATATTCTCCAAATTAAGGTACATAACTTATTAGTGACCTAACTATTCTTTAAAAGAGCCTTTTTTGGGTGGTAACAAAGAGAAAGGCTATTATAAATTTCCAACATGTATTTAAAGAAGGCTACTACATCGATTAAATCTACTGAAAGCGCATCCTTGACCCATGAATAAAGTGAAATTCAAGAATTTAGGTTATATCAATTTGAGAAGAAATTTAATGAAATGGATGGTATTATGTTGAAAAAAAAATGGATTTTTGAGGTTCTCAAGAAAAGCTTAAAAGAGAAATGGAAAATAAAATGAATGAAAATAAGATAGAAGGAATAAAATGAAGATGAATGAAAATAAGGAAGAAATACAAAAATCCATGATTGCTATCTTGGAAAGGCTTCTTAAAAGGGATGTGGAGATCCAAGGAAATCATGAGAATACATAGAAGCTTGTTGTTGAGAATCAATCTCACATGGGAAACATGCTATCACAATTAGAGAGCACAAATGTTGAATCATAGAACCATACTAATGAATTTCCAATCCAAGGTCCACATCATCAAGGCTTCAAGCCAACACCAAGGAACTTAAAACTAGAGGTTAAAACTTCAAAAGAAATTCATAAATTGATGAAAATAGCTAATAAAGGGTCTACAATCCAACTCTAAGCTCTGAAGTTGAAATATGAATTTTCAAACTAATAACATGCTTTGGAAAGCCAAGTTTACTTGCCTTTATACACAAAAATTTAACAAAATATGCAAAAATCTTGTTCTAAATTAATTGCAAGTTATTCTAAAAGTGAGATGTGATCCAATAAAATTTTCTAGTCTCTCAGAGCATGGATCTCATCTTTAAAACTAGAATATGGAAATTTTTAACAAATCATGCTACATTTTAACTACTAGAGTATCTACGTTGACCGTGCGATGACAAGGGAACTTTGAGCTTTTTTGGGATGAGAGAGTAGGAGACTCACCATCTTGGGAATCTCATGATCAAAACCCATGTTCTACATTTCACCCAGTCTGCCTGGAATATAACACGAAGGATAATTTATGAAATCTACTAAAATCAACAGTTTTCTTTCATAATGAAAGTAATTACGTGAAATTTTAAAAATGAAAATTTCAGTAAAACTTCCTTAGAGAAGTGTTAATATTGAAAAAATATGGGAATAATATCATCATAAATGACGAAAATAAGTGTTTTAAAAGGTAAGGCAATAAAAAACCATAGCAAAAATTGTCATAAAATAGGACTCGAAAATGGCTCTCGGATTAGATCAGAAATGACGAAGTGAAGAATATTAAGAGGTGAAAGCAAGTACTATTAAAGCACTATAACATTAATCAAAGAAATTTCATCAAAAATCATCTCGTCATAATGATGTCACAAGCTTGGAGGAGGCTTTAAAGGTTCTTGTGGAAAGCATAATTAAAAATAAAAATAAATGGTCTTAATGATGTCACAAGCTTTGAGGAGGCTTTGAAGGTTCTTGTGGAAAGGAGAATTAAAAATAAAATAAAATGGTCATAATACAAGCTTGGAGGAGGCTTTAAAGGTTCTTCTGGAAAGTAGAAATAAACATAAAAATCAAAATAATTCCATCCACTCTATCCTCATTACCCTTGCTTTCACAATAAAGCAATTTTGAAGATGAAAACAATGTTATATAAATTAATAATAATATGTAAAGTTTAAATGGGTTTCACCAAACAAATATGATGGATTACGAAAACCATGGGCTTGTAAAAAACCAATGATAAAAAGTAACTAATTTTTAGTCATGACTCTTTGTGACACCTTAGGCTATATTTATATCTAGGACTTTCTCAATGTAAAGCACACTAGTTTAAATGGGTTTTACCAAATACCATTGCAAATACCATGGGTTACTAAAACCATGGGCTTGTACAAAACTAATGGTAAAAAGTAACTAATATTTTTTACTCATGACTCTTTGTGACCCCTTAGGCTATATTTATATTTAGGACCCTCTCAATGTAAAACACATTTTATTATTCAATATATATATAACACTGTTACTGATGAAACAAGAACTATTACCTCAAAACAGGAACTCTAACCTAAAAAGACTCAAAAAACATGAAAAAATGCCCCAAAAACAAAAAGTGTGTATTCCAGAACGCATTTGTTTTTTTCTCAATGTCAAATTTCACCTTTTTATAAAATTATGCTCAAAACGAATTTTTTCTTTTTTTAAATGATTGAAAAAACACCCTCAAAACAAAAGGAGTTGATGCTGGAATAAAAAAAAAAAACCATTGTGTCACACTTTTGACACATCGTAACAATGGAATTAAAGACAACATATTAGGACATTGAAAAATAGTAAAATTCTAAATTTTTTGATAGATGATGTTAAATATAAACAAAATCATGTCTAAAAGGCTTATCATTTCCAACAATTTTTATCCATATTATTAAATATAAAATATCTTGACTCTAAAAACCCCTAAAATTGTAATTATTTTCAACCATAACATTAAAGATAAAATTTCGTAGCGCATAAAAACTTTAATGACAAGTTGTAAATCTTAAGTTTTTAAATCTTAAGTTTTCAAGATACTTGAACCATGAAATTATGGAGAAATTATATGACTTAAACAATTTTTAAAAATGAACAAGTAAATGAAAATTTTATTATTCATATATTTGTTTGTTTATATATATATATTTGATCATTTTTCTATATTTTAAATTATAATTGTTTTAGTTTAAAAAAAATAAAAAATTAAAATTAAAATCTTCTTATATATGTTTGTTTATATTTTAGCCTCAAGGGATAGCTCAAATGGTCGAGTTCCCGTTGTTAAAGTACCTTGCCATATGGAAGGTCACGGGGTCAAATCTCCTCGACGCCCTTGGGGTTAGGCCCCGAAATTAAAGCCGACAGCTGATCCCTTCGGGTGGATCTACCGGATTATTACCCGTGGATGTAGCATGACTGCTGATCCTGGGCGAGAACCGATAAAATTTAAAAAAAAAAAAAAAAAAAAAAAAGAAAAAAAAGAAAAAAAAAGAAAGAAAGAAAAAAAAAAAAAGAAAAGAAAAAAACAAAAAAAAAAGAAAAAAGAAAAAAAAAAGAAATAATAATAATAATAATAATAATAAAATGTTTGTTTATATTTTAAATTTATTTTTTTAATTGTTTTTTTATATTTTAAATAATAATTGTTTTAATTTAAATTATTATTATTATTATTTATTATTATTATTTTTAACATATTTTTAAATTTTGTTTTGTTTTGTTTTGTTTTGTTTTTTTTTTTTTAATTGAATAATTTTTGTTTGTTTGTTTTTTTAGTTTTTGTTTAAAAAAAAAAAAATTATATAGTTTGTGTTTGAAAAAATAAAATAAAATAAAAAATTAATTTGTCGCCCACTGGGGGCCAGAGGCAAGCTGGGCAGCCCCCGATGGTGTCGCCCCGCTGGCCTCCGGCCCCTGCCTGGGCGGAGGGCGATTCTCGGGGCCCAGAGGTTGGTCGAGCGGCACCGTGGGCAGCCATCGACGGTGCTGCCTGGCCAGCATCCAACCCTCGGCTGGGTGGAGGGCGATTTTGAGAATCGCCCCCGGCTGGGCAGAGGGCGATTCCGAGAATCGCCCCCGGCTGGGCGGAGGGCGATTCTGAGAATTTTCCCCAGCTGGGTGGAGGACGATTTCTAGAATCGCCCTCCACCCCGCTGGGGGGCGGAGGCAGGCCGAGCGGTGCCGTCGAGGGTTGCCCAACCTGCCTTCGGCCCGCGGCTGGGTGGAGTCAGGCTGGACAACCCTCGAAGATGTTGTGGAGGGTGATTCCGAGAATCTCCCTCCGCTCAGCCGGGGGCTAGAGGCCGGCCAGGTGGCGCGGTTGAGGGCTGCCCAGCCTGCCTCCGACCCCAGGCTAGGCCGAGGGCGACCTCGGCCTATCCTGGGGTCGGAGGCAGGCTGAGCAGCCCTCGATCGCGTCGCTCGGCCTGCCTCCGACCCCCAACTAGGCGAAGGGCGATTCTGAGAACCACCCCCGGCTGGGCGGAGGGCGATTCTCCGGCCCCCGGCTGGGCGAAGGGAGATTCTGAGAATCACTCCCTAGTTGGGCGGAGGGTGATTCAGGGTGATTCTGAGAATCACCCTTGGCTGGGTGGAGGGCGATTCCGAGGGCCCTCGGAATAGCCCTCCGCCCAACCGGGGGTGATTCACGGAATCGTCCTTCGCGCAGCTGGGGGCCGGAGGTAGGCCGGGTGGCGCCGTCGAGGGCTACCCAGCCTGCCTCCTACCCGTAGATGGGTGGAGGACGATTCTCGGAATCATCTTGCGCGCAGCGGGGGGCCGGAGGTAGGCTAGGCAACGCTCGACGGTGTCTCTCGGCAAGCCAGAGGGAGGCTGGTCAGCCCTCGACAGTGCCGTCTGACCTACCTCCGGACCCCGGCTGGGTGGAGAGCGATTCCGAGAATCACTCCCAGTTGGGCGGAGGGTGATTTCGAGAATCACCCACGACTGGACGGAGGGTGATTCTGAGAATCGCCCTTCGCCCATCCGAGGGCGATTCTCAGAATCGTCGTCCACCCAGGCGGGGGCCGGTCGCAGGCTGGGTAGCCCTTGACGGCATCGCCCGACCTGTCTCTGGCCCTCAGCTGGGCAGAGGGTGATTCCGAGAATCTGTTCCGAGAATCGCCCCCGGCTGGGGGTGGGAGATTCTTGGAATCACCCATTCTCGGAATAGACCTCTGCTCAGCCGGGGGCCGAAGGTAGGCCGGGCGACGCCGTCGAGGGTTGCCCAGCCTGCCTCCAGCCTATGGCTGGGTGGAGGGCGATTCTCGGAATCGCCCTCTGCCCAGCCGAGTGCCTGAGGAAGGCTGGGCAGCCCTCGATGGTGCCACTCAGCTGATCGGAGGGTGATTTCGAGAATCTCCCTCCACCCAGCCGGGGGTCGGAGGCCGGCCAGGTGGTGCCATCGAGGGCTACCCAGCCTGTCTCTGGCCCCTGGCTAAGTGGAGGGCGATTCTTGGAATCGCCCTCTCCCCATCCAGGGGTGATTCTCAGAATCACCCTTCGCCTACCCAGGGACCGGAGGCTGGCCGGACGACGCTGTCGAGGGTTGCCCAGCCTGCCTCCGACCTGCGGTTGGGTGGAGGGAGATTCTCGGAATCGCCCTCCACCCAACCGCAGGTCGAAGGCAGGCTGGGCAGCCTCGATGGTGCCGCTTGACTGGCCTCCGGCCCCCGTCCAAGCGGAGGGTGATTCTGAGAATATCCCTCTGCCCAGCTTGGGGCCGAAGGCCAACCAGGTGGCACTATCGAGCGCTGCCCAGCCTGCCTCTAGGCCCCAGCTGGGTGGAGGGCGATTCCGAGAATCACCCCCGGCTGGGCGGAGGGCGATTCTAAGAATCGCTCCTGGCTGGGCGGAGGGCATCTCCGAGAACTGCCCCCGGCTAGGCGGAGGCCGGCTGGGTGGCGCCATCGAGGGCTGTTCGGCCTGCCTCTGCCCAGCCGGGGGCTAGAGGCGGGTCGGGCGGTGCCGTCAAATGAAGGAGATTGGATTTTGGATCTATTCTCAGGTTTAGGTAAGTTTTATTATACAAATTTAAATTTAAATATTTTATTTTTTATTTTTTGTCTTTATACTAATTTTCTTACTTATTTCTTTTGTGCTTGATGATCAGGTACAACATTAGCATGTTGCCTACCAAAAGGAATAAAATACATTGCCATTAAGAAAGACCCAGTGCAATGCAAATTTATTCAGCAAAGAATTAATGCTCTTGAATTCCTTCCAGATGCGAAGCAAGAAGTTGGTTTGAGGAAAGGGGATTTTAATGAATCATGTGTGGCAAAAAAAGCAAAGGAACCTTAACCACCATTATATGGAATGATTGGAAATGGACACTTTGGAAGATTTGTAGACATGAAAGATCCATTAGAAGATGACAATGACCAAAATGAAGCAGAAATTGCTGCAAAAGAAGCCATCAATGATGTTCTAGATGATGTTGAACCTGTATTAGTTGATATTGTTGATGATCTTTAAGTTATGCTTGCAAACAAATCTCATTTTTGAGATCTATTAATCAGTTTTACTTGTAATGTTTACACTTTGATATTTTATGAGAAGAATCCTTATTTTTTGCAAATAACATGTGATTACTATTATTTTTTGACATAAAATTCAATAAAAATGCTATTTTCGTAAGTTTTTTTGTTAAGATTTTCCCAAAAATTAGTTTATTTAACATGTTTTTTTCAACAAAAAGTCTCTAAAAGTGTATTTTTTGCATTCTATTTGTATTGAAAATTTGTATTTTTTTGTCATATCGTTCAAAATATTGGTTTTTTATGACAATTATTTGATATGCATTGAAAAATTAATTAGCAATACATAAACTTATAGAAAATATAAACTTTATAATATTGACTCTTTTTTCATTTTTTATCTATGTGAAAAAGTGAAGATATCATTACAAATTTTTATTTAAAAAAAAATTGTTTCTTTCTTTTTAAAACATAAGTACATAAATGCACTTAAAAATAAACGTCTCACAGAAGAAGAAGACATTAGAAAATGTATAGTGTCAAAATCAATCCTCTAAAAAAACATTGGTGATGATACGCCACCACTATTCAAAATCGACATAAAAAGCATAAAAAAAAGGTACCAAGCTTAAAAAACAAAAATATCCTGCATCACCACTTTTCAAAATCGGGTGTTTTTCTTGCTATGTCAAAAACTAGGTACCAGTGCAGTTACCTATTTCATCGGTAACAATGTTATATATGATTATCTTCATGATTGTTCATAAGTTTTTGTTTCAGCTGTGGTTGGATCCCAGTCATTGATGTTGGGGAGGGGCTTCCCGCCCACTATTGCCCACCCCCCCGGGGGTTTGGGGGCAATGCCCCTATTAGCACTCTGCCATATTCCTAAGGCTGAGGAAGGAATCCCAACAGAGGTAACCACAGACCAAGCTTTTGAATTGATAGCTAGCCCTATCAAGTCAGAGAGGGCTCTCTCCAAAAGGGTCACAGCCAGGAGGGCTGGAGAAATTAGGGTTTTTAGGCTAGATATTCAGTTTAGGGGTTTGTTTTTATTTGATTTTGGTTGGGTTGTCACTGGATGAAGAAATTAGGTCAAGGGAGCTAGGTCAGGGAAAATGAGATAGGGTTGTTGGGATCAATGGGGCAAGGTAGACACAAGGCTTATCACTTGAAAATGATTGTGAAGGAATGGTTTTGAGATTGAAGAGAAGCTAGGAAGAGCATGGAAGATGTATTCTTTTTAGATAGATGAAAATGGAAAAACTATGATGAATTCCCCAAAACAGAGCATGAGCAAGCATGTGTTCTGATTATCAAACTTGAAAGAGATCACACCATAGAAATGAAATGAACATGAATACAATACATTCTAACATATGAAACTGAAGAAAAGACAATGATAAACATCAATACCATAAGTATCCCATAGAATAGTTGCAACTCCTCTTTATTAGTTGGCCAAGTTGAGTACAATAGTTCCTTGATCTGTAAGAAAACATACAAATTGATTCCAACCCTTGATTAATGTGAAGAAAGGGGATAAATAGACATCAAAAAAAGCTTCATTCATCCTCAAGGGTAGAATCCATGAGGTGAGGAAGAGATCCACTAATTTCTGAACTGAAAACTAAAGTGTAGGATGGTCCAAGTGACTCTCTCCTCATTACACTCAAACTGATTCATCTTGACAAAAGTATAACTTTACCTAATGAATCTACCCCTAGGTAACTTATCCTTGACATAATTAAATTTACCATGATGAATTACATTCATAAACAAGATGATTTTTCCGAGATAAAATCAAAATTTACAGTGAAAAACCACAAAACTCAGCAAACTGTCATATGCAACATTTTCCTGTCATATGCGCCCTCGCTTAAGGTTGCGCGCCCTCCATGTTCAAGGTGACTTTTACTGACCTACATGTGTCCAAATCTAGCCCAAGATGGCTTGTTGGAAAGCTATGTCTGTCCTCTTTCTTAATATGCCTCAAGTTTTGAAAATGATGCTGATCTGACCCCTCAAAATTGTAATCTCCCAAGACTGCTCTGTGTACAACGGCTAGGCAAAAATATGGGCAGAAACATGATTTTTAGGGTGTTTTTTTCCCTTTTCACTGACTAGTTTGACTCAAAAACCTTAGAAAATGTACAGGGTACATGTCTTCATCATTCTAAACCCAATGGTGTTGACATTTTGCCCAAAAAATGTCCCTATCATTTGCGCACTGCCTAGGGAGCTGCGCATATGACAAATTTTCTGTTAAATCCATATTCAGAAAAAACACAGACAAACTAAGAATTTTCAAAAAAGTTTGTAAATGCCTCAAAATTTTGTAAAATAGCTAATGAGGACGAGTCTAGGCTTGAAGGGAAGCCTCCACAATAATTTCCAACTTTTTCTTTTACTCCATGGTCAACTCTTCAATTTTTTGCATTGGCACTTTTAAGCTTGGCCAATGCAATTTTCTCCTTCAGGGCATAGTGTTTGACCTTTCTGCTCAATAGGTCATTATCCTTATTTTCCTTGGCTAGTAGCTTCTCCAAGTTTTGATTGGCTCTATCAAGCTAAGTTTCCTTGTTCTCAATGATCTCTATTGCAAGTTGCTCATTTAGGGTTAGCTGATCAACAAGCTCAGCTTCCCTTTGCCTCTCTAGAGCTAGAGCTCTTTTCAGCCCTCTAGTTCTAGGTCTCTGTCTTGTTACTTGTTCTTATTCATCATCAAGTAATCCATACCTTTCAAGTGTTTCATCTAGCATGACTTTGGCCTTTTGAGCCTCCCTTTGAGCAGTGAAATACTTAAACTCATCAATGACTTGTTTAGTTTTCAATTGGTCATTTTCTTGCTCAAGGAAGTGTATTACATATCTTTCCATGTCAAGATTAGTTTGAAGCTCCTTAATCTTGACATCCTTACCTTTTATGGAAGCATTAGTGATTTTTTCCTTGTCATCCTCATCTAGGTCAACAAGCTGAAATTCCTGCTCTATTTCATGAGTGTCCTCCTCATCATGAATGATTGGCTCAATGACCTTTTCTTTGCCTTTGTCCACCTGCTGTGTTGTTGTTGAAGGCATGGCCCCTTCCACTTCATGTGGAGCAAGCACATGCTTGTAGCCTCTCTGGTAGGTTTTTGGAAATGGCTCAACCTCAACCATACTAGCCCACTTAAGGTCAATATCCTCCATCCTGCTGGGTGATCCAATGTCATGATGAGATGGAGATGAAGGAGGTGAAGTGGATTGAACAAATGATGATGATTAAGCTATGGGATGAGATGGGGGAATGGAAGTGGATGGTTAGGATGATGAAAGCACATTTTGTGTATATTAAGTAGGAGGATCTCTAAATATATCATGGGCTATGAAGGTGTCCCATGCAATGTTTAGTTGATTAAGATCGTGGAGGACTAAGATCGTAACGAGGGAATGATGGAATAGACTTTTCATTTGATGTTCATATTTATTTTCTGGAAAATGAATGCCATCTTATCTATGCTTCGGAAAATGTAGTAGGGTATGTTCAACATCTTTACCCTAGTGAAATGCATCAAGAGGTGGATGTGATAAGTATGGAGCCTTGAAAATCTACCCTCACATGAAAAGTATTTCATGATTATCTTCATCATCGGTGCATATCTGACTTGGAGGTGAGAAAAATGAAATAACATCTTTCTCTCATTCTTATACCTTGGTTTCAGGAGAGGCTCAAAGTAGTTTTCCTCCAAATCACTCTTTTTGGACCACTTCTCCCTAACATTTGGGATCTTGGTGGCAGTTGAGATAGTAAAGGTGACTCCAACTGTGTGTGTGTGTTTGGCACATGAATGTACCAAATCACATCAGCTTAAGAGGAGTGGTTTTTTCCTCTGAAGTTCTTGGTCACAGGCAGAAATTAATGGGAGTCAAGCAAGTTAGCGAACATGCTAAGACATAAACATACTAAATAGTGAAATAGCATGCATATTCAAACATAAAAATTAAACTAAAAATAATAATACAAAAGCTATAAATAGAGTCAAACAACTTCAATAATCCAAATGGTGGCGCTTATGTCCCCTCTTATTGAGTGCTGGTAGGAATGAAGGATGAAACTTTTACCCACTTTCCAAGGGGCCCTTAGAACTAGGGATTTCTAGGTCCCGATGCAAGGATGTCTTTACTTTTGAGCTACCTTGGCGCAAAGTATCCCTCTCTCTACTTTGGTGGACTAGAGTTGTTGGATGGGCAACAACTGAGTCCCATCTGTCTCTGCTCCGGATCACACACTGCTGGATTTCTTGGGGGCAATTATGGGCAACAAAACAATGTGTTCTCATATTTTTCATCTCTTGGTGGCCTTTTATAGGGGAATTCAAACTCTCCTTCTCTCTCTTGGTACATTGTGGATGGTGACCCAAGAGAGGAGGGTGATTCCATTGTGTGCTCCCTTGAGGTCCTAAAAAGGCTTGGGCGGCTGTCCTTAGGCAGCCTCAAGTGTGGGATCAATAGTTGGGTATGTGTTATATTCTTTCCAGCACTAGTCATGTGCGAGCGATAGCTCCGCCTGTCTTGTGGCGTAGTAAGCGAAGGTCACGAGAGGGGTGTGCTTACACATTCCGGGAATCGGCGGCGCCTGAAATTTTGGACCTATTTTTGGTGGGTGGGTAGCGCCCATGGTTTTGTGCATGGGTTTGCACATGGTTTTAGGGCATGATGGTTTTTAGCCCTTGGTATTTTGTAGATCCGGTCAAGGGAACTACGGTTATGTTCTAATCCAGGGTTAATAGATTGGGGTTTATGTATGCTTCGGCATGTGTATATATGTGTTGTAACACTAAAAGGAATATAATGAAAAATAAAGCTAGTCATCCCGATTTGGGATCTAGGGGAAAATCTCTGTGTATATCTGTTTTATGTTTTATGCTCTCGCTATTGTTTAGTTTCTGTTTTTAAGATTCGTTTGCAGATAATTTCTGTATAGGGTTAAAACCTACATCAATGTCCTGGAGTGTGCCTTGTGGTCATGGAAAGTGACTTTCACCACTCTCAGGACCACGCGGATTGTTGAGGAAAAGCTGCGCAAAGGCGTGCTTATCGAAGAAAAATGTGCGCAAAGGCGCATTTTGCTAGTTCCTTCAGTGCACAATTTGATTTTCCTCTTAAACCTTAGAGATTTTTAAATAATTCAAATTCTCTAATGTGTCTCAACCCTGTAAATCCTTCTTCCTGACATTTAATAATGTCATCTTTGCTTTTCCGATTTTCTAGTGATAACAGTTGCCCCCTAATGTGTGAGGTCTAGGAAGAACTGTATAGCCGAAATACATTATAGTTTCTTTTCTGTGTACCATGCAGAGAGAGGGAGAGACCTGCAGGTAGCATGGAGTTGGAGACACCCTGCACCGGGTCGAAGAGTGACCATGTCTTATGGGACCCCTACAAGTAATGGTATAATACAATATATACAAATTTTCTATGATGTGGGCATGTCCCATGCTCGTGATACTTTGGATAGTTAAAAAAATCTATTTGACAGATACATATTCTGTCTGTGTCACTAGTATGGTAGTGATTTGTTGGTTGATGACGAGGACTGTTGATGCCCTCAGGGGCGTTTTTTTCTTTGACAATAGGTGGAATGTGGTACCCATATGTGTAAAAATTGGTATGGGATATAAATGCACATTTTACTCATAGGTGTATGGTTGGGGCCTTCTCATGTAAGCATTGCTGAAAGAGACGCTTATAAAGGCACAGGTCTTCGACGAATTTGATCAAAGTGAAATGTTTGTAAGGTACGATACCATATTGAAATGAAAGCTTGTGTTGTAGTCGAATGTCAGGAATATCGATGACATATGTGGGCAATGATGTATCCCATAGTGCCATCCGAGGATGTTCCTTTTGTGGAGATGGGTGATCCAAGGTACCGCTTCCTTTTTGGAAAATAGGCGTTGATGTCGACAAAAAGGAAGCCTCAACCAAACAAGAGAGTCACTGATACAGGGGACCAGGATCCTGGATGTGATGGGTTTAACATAGGCATGATGGCGAGGGGTGACTGAAAACTGATACGGGGATTTAGTGGCCCAAGGTTGGAGTATAAAAAGCAGCTTGGCGACAGTCATAACTATTTATGATGGGGAAATTCCTGGAGTCGGTTGGACATCCAAGGTGGGTATATATTGGTTATGAATGTCATGGTGGCTTATGCGTGAGGGTATGATACTCTGACCAAGGGTGACTAGGGACTGCTGCCATGGGATAAAAAATGGATGGGTGGCTGGGGGACATAGTGCACCATTTGCGGTCTTTGTACACTTGCCAAAAGAATAAAATAATGGGGTTTGGTTTGTACAAAACATAGATACGGGTGCCGCAAAACATGAAAGTGTTCGCTCACTGATGATGTGAGGAAGGTGTTTTGTTGAGGGTGGGGGCCCCATTGTTTGGTTTCATGTGTGGGGTTAATGAAGCGGATGGAAATTGTCACAGATGGGATATGCTGGTGGAGGGATTGTAGGCCAAATGTGAGGCGCGGTAGTGCGCTTTCGATTTGCTTGCAAAACCTGGTAGTTCGAGAAAGGGGTTTTTGTTGGATGCAGGAATTACACTTAAGAAAACTCCTCAACACTTAATTTGTCAACCCGAGGGATCTGTAAACTTAGAGACGAAGCACAGGAAATGCCAGAGATGGTATGAGTCTTCCTAATATAAATCCCTACTTTATTTAAAGGAAAGATTATAGAATCAAATTAAAAAGAGAAAAAGGCAACTTGAACCATCAAAATAATCTAAGATTGGAACAAGAAAGAATGCATTTGCAAGAGGGAATTAAAGATAAAAGGCAATCACTTTAGCTAATTATTGTTTAACTATTGAGTGTGTGTTTTTCTTTAGCAGAGACACTTAGCAGTCTCATCAGATGGGCCCTTAAACCTGCTCCTTTAGAGATTTCCTTCTTGCCCTAATCTGTCCTGCACTTTCGCAGTCTACTTGCACTAGTGCAGGAACAAAGATTTATGCAAAAGGTATAAATGGTGTCTTTATTAAAGGCTTTTTACTTCATGCAAGGGCTTGAACTTTTCCAAGTTCAAAGCACTCAGATCCCATGGCAAGAAACTAGTTTTTGCACCAGATTAGAGCTTCCTGCACTTAGCATTTAATTCTTAAAATGAGTGCTTAATTATTGCAAGTGCTATTATACTATTAAATCAAATTGCACACGTAAAAATTTAATGTTTCTGATCTTAACAGAGTGCAGGAATAAAGAAACAATCAATATACATTTATCCTGCCATAAGCATTTAATGAAAGAAAGAAGATTGCGGGAAGTAGATTAAGAAGGCTTGCTGCATCACACCAACGTGCACTGGTGCAGGTTCATTTCTCCTGCTTGGACCAGGCAGGAAAAACCATTAAAAAAGAATTGCAAAAAATGAGATATCACACCAACGTGCACTGGTGCAGGGTTATTTCTCCTGCTTGGATCAGGCTGAGAAAACCAATCTGAAATCAAGTGTAGGAAAGGAAATTTCAGGAAAAAGGACATTTATCTACTTCACACAATGGATCCACTTTCACTCAGACATGAATGCATGTGCTTAAAATTAAATCACATTTGACAATGTAAACACAAATTACAGGAAAACAGGAAATGGGGTAAACGTGCTGGGTTGGCTGGGCCCTAGCCAACCAATGCATTTCCCTTTTAAATAAAAACGCTGCTTAGTACCTTAATCAATTTATTAGCTCAAATACAGAAACACAATTTGTGAAACATGAGGCAGAGCTCCATTTTATTAATTCACTAAGGCAAGTACATACATTAATACATCGTCCAACCCAGATTTAGGCAATAACAAAATACACAACCTGTTACTGCCTCTCTGGCTGTGTCTCTGTTCTCTTCTGCTATCAAAACTTTTTTCTTTTTTAGTCCTATTTACATTCTACATTATATAGATCTTTGGCCAAAGGCCAAAATAGATCATTCAACCGATTACATAACCAAACACAAAATTTAGCTTTTCGGCCTTCAAAATTAGACAGTTAGCAAAACTGGCCGTAGCCAATCTCCAGCTTTCATCCTTCACAGATTCGGTCTTGGCTGCCTTTGGATCGCTGTCGTGGCTGAAGCTGCTCAAAACAAGGCGGTGATCAAGGAGGTTCGGATCTGCTGCAAGGATTTTCTGTGCTGGCAACGGTGCAGGATCTGATCCTGCACTAAGATCAGCGGTCACGGTAAGTACTCTAACTACCAAATAAACATCGAAGATATCGATAAGTTACAAAGAGTGATTAAAAGTAAGAAATCATGTAATAAATAATTAATTGATGCTAAGTTGAATTAAAAATATGAAAAATAAAGTTTATACGAAATATGTCACCGTGCTTGGACTGGTGCAAGATGAGGGTGCATAAAAGAGGTAAAACAATGGTAAATGGTTATGATTTAGGAAGGGGAAAATGGCAAAAAAAAGAGCAAATTAGGGGGCTAACATCCTCCCATCCCTAAGCTGTTGTGTGTCCTTACACAACTCTTTACCTTTGCAAAAAACTTTCAAAACTTTGAGCATTCCAGCTCAATCCTATTCTGACATATTGACATCAGCCTGCAATGTTTCAGACTTCTTCTTTTCGATGTTCTTTAGTTTCTTTGTCACCTTTTTAAGTCGCTTGAAACATCGCGCAGCTCGGTACTTCCAAACTCTAACTTCTCCTTTCTTTTTTTTGGATCTCCGCCATTAATTCTTCTTTACTCTATTCTTTATCCTCCTGCGCTTTAGCTATGAGCTATTCTAGGTTCTGCACTTGAAGCTCTAGTTCAACTATCCGAGCAGCAGGAGTTACCAAATATTCTTCTTCTTCTGTCTCAAAAGGGGCTGTGTCTTCCTCAGGGACCTCAGTATCCCTCATGGTTTCAGCAAACACTTCTTCATCTTATTCTTCTTCTTCTTCTTTTGGTTATTCTTCTTGCACTGGCGCAAAAGGGGATTCAACGTCCTGTGGGGACTGTGATTCTTTGCCTACACCATATTCTTCATTCTTTTTCCGGGTCCTTTTAATGAAATCAACCAATAGAGTGTCATCTTCGAACTCTACAAATTTTGCTGCGTCCACGAGGACTGACATGTTGTCTTCTTCGGGGGTCTGTGCCTGTATTAGTGTTGTAGAAGGAGTCTCTTCAACAGGTGCACTAGCTGTCTTCTTATTTGGAGATGGGGCCCTTTCTTTTGTTGATTTTTCAGGTCGTTTCCTTTTTTCACTGGTGCAAGAAGGACTCCCTTTTACATTCTTACTCGGACCCTTGCTTGTGTTGGCGGGTTCCTTTGTCTCCTTTCCAACAATTGTCTTTTTATGTAGCTATTTTAACAGCGCCTCCCAGGTCATGCCTTTAACTTCTAATTGTTTCTGGACCAAAATCTTTATCAGGCCGTGGTGATATAACTTCTTGTCGGCTTGGTCTGCCCGTGCGTCCCGCACACCCTTGGCCATTTTTTCCAAGCTCTTAAGCAAAAAATGGGGGAAATTAATCCTCCACCGGGCGTGACGACCGGCTTCGAAACACTGCAACATCCTAAAATGGTACACAAAAGTGAGGGAGTACCTTCCCTCACAGGTTACAAATTTTTGTAGGATGAAAAGAAGGTCCCGCCACTGTCCCAGTAGGGCACTGCGTGAAATTTCTTTCTTCCAATCTACCTTCATCTTCTTGTCGACGACAAAACGCTGCAATCGCTTCCTTTCTAGTTTTTGATTTGTAAACCACTGCTCACCAGTATTTTCCAAGCCTGTCGCTGTTGCTATAAACTCTTCCGTAACCTCAAATTTTAGAGGCCCAATTTTTACTCGACCATTTTTGAAACTTCTGGCACACTATAGGGCCACTTCACTGCTGCGTCGTCAAACTTTTGCAAGAATTGAAGAAAGCCTGAGTCTCGCAATAGTGCAAGACCATTGCAATACTCAACAGTCTGTTCTACCCTATTAAGAGATGAAGGTTCGCTTCGAACATGCAACATCGCTGCTTAACGGTTATGAAAAGTCAAGAATTTACATGCAACACCAAGAGAATTGGTTCTTATAGATAGGGATCCAACCGTCCACCATCCCTTCCATCTTATCACCCATTCATTCCACTGAAATAGCCGTGGATGCGCGACATCTTTGAGATCGTGCTGGACTAGTACTTGCGGCGGCGTTTTAACGACTAGGTGAGGTAATCATTACGAGTGAAGGACATCTAGGATTATGGCGGAAAGGGGCAATTATAATCAAGCAACAGTTAAACACTTCCGCACTCCTTCATAATTCAAAAAAATAACTTTAACATTCATTAAAAAATGATCATGATTCTTAACTTAAAAACACCTTGTACTTTAAATAATTTTCTCCTAGTTAATATGACAACACAAGTACACATCAACTAAGTGAAAGGAATTCTTATAAACTTTCATGATGACCACTTTCCTATGACGTATGCTATGAAAAGAAAAAATTGTACTATGTTTCTGACAGGGTGCATGCTTGCACCGCTTAAACTATGCTATTCTGCTGGTACCATTCTGCTTGCACTTATTATATAGGACGACATGCTTGCACTAGTGCAAGCATAATATTTGAAAAAAAGAATAGGGAATTTAAGTAAAATATAGGCTGGAATTCCAACATGGCTTCCTCAACTTATACTAGAAATTTGCTTCGCCCTTTCTTGATGCTTCAGAGCATATCCTTTTGCTCTTTGTGCGCAAGATCCTGTAATGAATTCATGAGAGAAAAAAGAAGTGGGAAAAGGGAAATTTCATAATGGGAAGGAATTCTGTTACAGGGATTCCAGGAATAGTACCACAAGAGGGGATAAACGAAAGTGGGACAGGGAAAAAAATTCAAGGGTAAAGTGGGGTTTTTTTAATGAAACGGACAGGGTAAATTCAGAAGAATATGGGAAGGTTAATCATTATGGGATTGAAGAAGAAAATTGAGGGAATATTATGAAAGTGGAGTATGAAGAAAGGCATAATTTTTTTTGGAAGGTCTTCTTGCACTGGTGCAAGAAAAATAACTGCAGCGAGAATTAAGCATTACTTGAATAAAAATATCCATGCTAATTACCCCAATTGTATAAAGGTTGGTTCTGCTGAACCTGCTTTTACTTGGTGGTCGCTAGCATATCTAAAGATCAAGCAACATTCTCTTTTTATTAGAAATTTTTGATCTTCCTGCCAACAAGCTGGTTTTCAGGTTGATCCTTCTGCAATCATTCTAGCGAACTGATTTTCATAATTACAGAAAAATATTTTTTCTTAATTTTTTTTTTTTTTTTAAAGAAGAAGAAGAATTCATGTTTTCAAAAAGTTGGTATTACCATTCACCACTACCGTCCCGAATTGCTGTTGGACTTGGCTGAAAATACTTCTTTAATTTGTGTCCATTGACCAAGAATACTGAATTTTGTCCATCAATAGTTTTAACTTCTACTGCTCCATTCTCGAATACTCGGATCACTTCATAAGGTCCCATCCAACGTGTATGGAATTTCCCTTTAAAACTTTTAAATCTATAATCATAAAGGAGCACCCAATCACTTGGTTGGAATTGCTTTTTCTGAATAGACTTGTCATGCCACCTTTTGCATTGCTGCTGAATTAGTATGTTCCGCTGAAAAACATCCCTACAAAATTCATCTAACTCATTTAATTGGAGAAGACGCTGTTGTTGTGCCTCAGAGAGATCTAGTCCTAACTGAACTACAGTTCTGAAATTTTTGATCTGGAATTCAATTGGTAACAGAACCTGTTTGCCATATACTAGCTCATATGGTGTATGTCCCGTGATATTTCTCCAACTGGTACTGTATGCCCACAAAGCTTCTGGTAATATTTCAACCCAGTCTTTCCGATGCATATTTACTGTATTTGTAAGAATGGACTTGATCACTTTGTTTGTGGATTCCACCTGGCCATTTGTTTGCGGGTGATACGGCATGGATTTCCTGTGCCGAATCTTGTATTGCTCCATCACACCCTGTACCAGATTAGAAATAAACTACGGACCATTGTCAGAAACAATTTCTCTAGGCACACCAAATCTAGTAAAGATTTCAGTAAAAAGAAAATCAACAACAACTTTTTCTGTAGCAAAGGAAACAGCTTTAGCTTTTACCCATTTTGTAACAAAATCTGTACAAATCAAAATATGCTTTTTACTTAATGATGTTGGATTTATTGGCCCTATAAAATCAATAGCCCATTTTTCAAATGACTCAATCATAACTTGGGGGCATAAAGGCATTTCATTGGTTTGATTAGGCTGGCCCACTCATTTACAGCTATCACATCGCCTGACATATTGTTTGGCATCCTTAAACAAGGAAGGCCAAAAGTAACCAGCACACAATACTTTATATGCAGCCGCTTATCAGCGAAGTGGCCTCCATAAGGTTCATCATGAGCAGATTTCAATATGTCAAATACTTCCTCTTCTCTTACACATCTACGGATAATCAGATCTGGACCAGTGTAAAAGAGATCTCCTTGAATCCAGGAGTATGTAGCACTTTTCTGAATAATATTCCGCTTTTCATGAGCGGACAAGTGGGGTGGTGTT
This sequence comes from Pinus albicaulis, assembly GCA_034641835.2. NCBI lineage: Eukaryota > Viridiplantae > Streptophyta > Pinopsida > Pinales > Pinaceae > Pinus > Pinus albicaulis. Next base: position 14,618,183 of record CM076581.1, on the reverse strand, counting down.
TTCCCAATAACCAAGTAATTAGAAATGTCAACAAACCACGAAGAATCTGTTGACATAGCAAAAATATGTTCATCCGGAAAATCATCATTAACAGGAGTTGCTTCACCAGGATTATCTAATCTAGAAAGAAAATCTGCTACAACATTAGATTTTCCTAGTCTATCAACAATAGTAACATTAAATTCCTGCAAAAATGGCAACCACCTAGTCACTCTACCGCTAGTCAATGATTTGTTCATCAAATATTTAATCGCGGAATTATCAGTATGTACAAATACTTCATATCCTGTAATACAGTGCCTGAACTTATTAATTGCAGAAATTATAGCTAAAAACTCTTTCTCTGTAACTGTATAATTTAATTCAACGAAAGACAAATTCTTACTAATATAATAAATAGCATAGGATTGCTTATTTTCCTCTTGTCCTAAGGCTGCGCCAATAGCCAAATCTGAAGTATCAGAGGAAATGTGAAAAGGCAGGGACCAGTTAGGACCTCTCAAAACTGGTGCCTGCACTAACTTTTCCTTCAATGTTTCAAAAGACTGTTGGCAAGTTGTGGACCAAGAAAATTCACTATCCTTAGCTAGAAGTCGGAAATGAGGGCCAACTATCTTAGAAATTTTTTTAATGAATCTTCTATAGTAACCAACATGCCCTAAAAAACCTCTTACTTCCCTTTGACTTTTGGGTGCAGGAAGATGCATAATGATTTCAATCTTTGCTGGATCAACCTGGATACCTTTACCAGAAATCAAATGGCCAAGTACCACTCCCGCTTTGCACATTAGTCTAAATTTATTGCCACTCAAGGTGAGATGGGATTCCTGACAACGGAGAAGTACTTTCTCCATATTTTTGAGAGCTTCCTGAAAAGAATCATCAAACACAGAAAAGTCATCCATATAAATTTCTACAAATTCTAGATCAACAAAAATGGCTAGCACTACCCTTTGAAAGGTAGCCGGGGCATTAAATAAACCAAAGGGAAGCACTTTATAAGAAAATGTACCCCATGGACATGTAAAAGTAGTTTTATCCTGATCTTCGGGTGTAATTTGTATCTGGTTATAGCCACTGAAGCCATCCAAAAAGGAAAAATATTTCTTTCCCGCAAGGGTATCAAGCACCTGGTCAATGAAAGGGAGAGGGAAGTAATGTTTGAGAGTGGCTTTGTTTAATTCTCGATAATCAATACAAATACGCCAACTTCCATCTTTCTTAGGTACTAGCACTAATGGAGAGACCCATTGACTGTCGGAAATAGGATAGATAAAACTAGCATCTAAGAGTTTCTGTACTTCTTCCTTCACAATATCTCTTAGAGCTGGATTCATTTGCCTTTGGGGTTGTCAAACAAGTTGGGTTCCTTCCTGAATATAGATATGAAGTGTAAAAGTTTCAGGAGGAATACGCTTCATATCTTCATAGCCCCAAGCAAAGGCACTAAGATGGTTTTGCAACAAACTCGCAAGTTGCTCCTGCTGAGATGAGTCCAAATTTGAACTTATATGCAAGGATTGACCAGGGCTAATCTCAACAAGAGTAGTGTCAAGCTCAGGAGTACTCAAAGAAGTGGTCAAATGCAACGGTACAGAAGAATGAGAATCGTGATTATCTTGAAAATCTAGGCTGAAAATCTGGCTCAATGGCTCAAAATTAGGCATAGTGTCTAGATTATTCAGGAAATCTTGAATCTCATCTTCTTGTGAAGACCCAGTATAATGATGGATAAAGGAAATGGGATGAGTCTCCTCATCACTGCTTTGATCCAACCATAAATTATCTCGAAGGTCTCGAATGGATATGGCAGGGGGGTATAAGGTAACTTTCTTCCTAGAATCTCCATGTGAAATATACACATCACCAGAACAACATCCAATATATGCATCGGCCGTAGCAAGCCATGGTCAACCCAAGATATAGGAATGTCCTCCTACTGGGTTCTTTGGCTGAAGCACAATGAAATCAACAGGATATTCCCAAGAATGTAATGAGATGATCACATCATCCAATACTCCTTCTGGCTTAATTTTAGATCTATATGCTAATTCAAGCACAGTGGGAGTAGGGCGAAGATGATATAACTGAAGTTGATCCATGTTTTGCGTAATCATGACATTAATGGCTGCCCCCAGGTCTATAAGAACATTAGAGACAAGGACATTACCAATCTGAACTGAGACAATAGGGTTTCCGGGATCAATATATTTTTCCATAGACACACATCCCGTCATCAACTTTGCTGCCCTACCAACAAATTGAATGGTTTGGGGTTCCAATCTGTTCCTCCCGGGTTTCTTGAGACAGAGTTCCTTAATAATCTTGGTACAAATGGGGATCTCTTTAATGGCTTGAAGCAAAGGTATCTTGATGAAAATATTTCGAAGCTCAGATGCAAAAATAGTCTCAGAAATAGGCTCACTTCTTTCCATTACTAGCCTCTCTGGGAAGGGAGGCTGGTTGGAAGAATATGGCAAGGGCTTCTTAGCGACAACTTTCGAAGAATGGTTAAGAGTTTCCTCTTCTCCTTTCTCTTCAACAATCACTATAGGTTGCTTCTGATTTTCTGATGTTACAGTCCTTCCCGATCTTAATTGAATATCATGAACCCCAACTAGAATAGACTGGTACTTGAATGGTAAAGGTGGGATTATTACATAGATCATTTGCACTGCTTTATTATTGTTAGGATTTTGCATAGGTTGAGAAGACAACTGAGGAGGTCGAAAGGGTGGAGGTAAAGGTAACGGTGGAGTAGACTGACTCGGAAGTTGAGGCATTGAATAAGGTGTATGCGTAGATGGATATGACTGCATAGGTGGCTGGTAGGAGTATGGAGAATGAGTTGGCCCTCTCCAACCTTGTTGCCATGGTTGAGAAGGTTTCCTATGCTGATATTGATTCCCATACTGCCACCGCTGATTAGTGTTAGGATAAGAATATGCATGTGAATTATAACAAAAATAGCGTGGAGAAAATTCAGGAGCCATACCTGCACCTACCTAAGGCCAATTCCTTCTTGCTCCCATAGCATACAAGTATTCAACTTTAGGCTGTCCCCCTGTAAATATAGCTTTAAGTCTTGGTATAGAGGGACATTTTTATGTGACATGGTCTTCTGCACAAATAGCACACTTATTAGTTTCTTTCAAATTAAGAGGAGACTCTTTAGGAGGATGCTTGTCTCTACATTTAGGACAGAAAATACATAATGACTCTTGTTCCTTCATGAGTTTTTGCTGAAATTTTAAAGAGTCTAACTGTTTGGTAACAATATTCATTATATCATTTTTCATGTTTTCCATTTTATTTTCTATTCCAATAATCATAGCATCAGTAGATTCAATTTTTCTATTTCTATTTCGAGTTCCTCTACCGGATCTATACTGATTTCTTGAAAATTTCCTGCATAATTCACAAATTTGCTCAAAAGTTTGCTGAGAAATATCACCTTGTCCTAACAGATTTAAATTATTTCTAGCATTATCAGTAAGTCCTCTTAAGAACAAGGTTCTAATAGTACTGGGATCAAACTTAAGTTTCGACCTTTGTAAAAGATACATAAATCTTTCTAGGTAATCTTCAAGAGTTTCATCATCATCTTGTATGATTGTAAAAATCTCATCCTGCATGTCCCGAGTTTTGCAATATTCTTGATATTTAGACAAAAACACTCTCTTCATTTGATCCCAAGAGGTTATAGTGTTTCCTCCTAACCCCATAACCCAGCGTAGAGCTTAGTCCTTGAGAGTAACAAGAAATAATCTTAACTTTTGAGCGTCAGTTGAATAATCATAACTTCTACACAGAATATCAAACTCGAATAGAAAAGAGTCAGGATCTTCATGAAATTTACCATGGAAATGAGGGAGAGATGATGGTGGAATATTCTTCATTTGCGCCACAGTATCATGATCCACAATTGGAAACACAAAAGTGGATTGTTCTTCACTTACCTGGTTTTCACCGGTCCCTTCCAAATGATCTTCATGGTCCACCATTTTTTCCCTTTTACTTGTACCGCTCTCAATAGGCTGAACCACACCTGAGCTGTTGTCACCAAAATCCAGGTGGATTGTTCCTGCGTGATGGGTTTGAATTGGATTGGGCTTCCTGCTTACAGAAGGAGACCCAATATGAGAATTGTTTTCAAAATTCTTTTGGCCCTTAGTGGGCTTTGAACCCTTACCTTTTCTAGGCATTCATTTCAAAAAAAGAAAGAAAAATAACAAAAAAATTCTAGTAAAAAATGTTGTCAGAAATCAATTAACACCAGTAAAATTCCTTCAAAGAAGCTTTTCCAAACAATACTGCAAAAATAAAGGAAAAATTACCTCTATTGTATAATCAGAAAATTCTTACAAAATCAAATCGCCTCCCCGACAACGGCGCCAAAGTTTTGGGTGCAGGAATTACACTTAAGCAAACTCCTCAACACTTAATTTGTCAACCCGGGGGATCTATAAACTTAGAGACGAAGCACAGGAAATGCCAGATATGGTATGAATCTTCCTAATATAAATCCCTACTTTATTTAAAGGAAAGATTGCAGAATCAAATTAAAAAGAGAAAAAGGCAACTTGAACCATTAAAATAATCTAAGACTGGAACAAGAAAGAATGCATTTGCAAGGGGGAATTAAAGATAAAAGGAAATCACTCTAGCTAATTATTGTTTAAATATTGAGTGTGTGTTTTTATTTAGCAGAGACACTTAGCAGTCTCATCAGATGGGTCCTTAAACCTGCTCCTTTGGAGATTTCCTTCTTGCCCTAATCTGTTCTGCACTTTCGCAGTCTGCTTGCACTAGTGCAGGAACATAGATTTATGAAGAAGGTATAAATGGTGTCTTTACTAAAGGCTTTTTACTTCATGCAAGGGCTTGAAATTTTCCAGGTTCAAAGCACTCAGATCCCGTGGCAAGAAACTAGTTCTTGCACCGGATCAGAGCTTTCCTGCACTCAACATTTAATTCTTAAAATGAGTGCTTAATTATTGCAAGTGATATTATAATGTTAAATCAAATTGCACACGTAAAAATTGAATGTTTCTGATCTTAACAGAGTGCAGGAATAAAGAAACAATCATTATACATTTATCTTGTCATAAGAATTTAATGAAAGAAAGAAGATTGCGGGAAGTAGACTAAGAAGGCTTGCTGCATCACACCAACGTGCACTGGTGTAGGTTCATTTCTCCTGCTTGGACCAGGTGGGGAAAACCAATCAAACAAAATTGCAAAAAATGAGATATCACACCAACGTGCACTCGTGCAGGGTTATTTCTCCTGCTTGGACCAGGCGGAGGAAAACCAATATGAAATCAAGTGTAGGAAAGGAAATTGCAGGGAAAGGAAATTTATCTCCTTCACACAAGGGATCCGATTTCACTCAGACAGGAATGCATGTGCTTAAAATTAAATCACACTTGATAATGTAAACACAAATTACAGGAAAATGGGAAATGGGGTAAATGTGCTGGGTTGGTTGGGCCCTAGCCAACCAACATGTTTTCCTGTTAAATAAAAACGCTGCTTAGTACCTTAATCAATTCAACAACTCAAATACAGAAACACAAATTTTAAAACATGAGGCGGAGCTCCCTTTTATTAATTCACTGAGGCAAGTACATACGTTAATACATGGTCCAACCCAGATTCCGGCGATAACAAAATACAAAAACCTATTATCGCCTCTCTGGCTGTGTCTCTGTTCTCTTCTGCTATCAATTTTTTTTTCTTTTTTAGTCCTATTTACATTCTACATTATATAGATCTTTGGCCAAAGGACAACATAGATCATTCAACCGATTACATAACCAAACACAAAATTTAGCTTTTCAGCCTTCAAAATTAGACAGTTAGAAAAAATGGTCGTAGCCAATCTCCAGCTTTCGTCCGTCACAGATTTGGTCTTGACTGCCTTTGGATCGATCTTGCTGTCGTGGCTAAAGTTTCTCAAAATGAGGCGGTGATCAAGGAGGTTCAGATCTGCTGCAAGGATTTGCTGTGCTGGCAACGGTGCAAGATCCGATCCTGCACTAGGATCAACGGTCACGGTAAGTACTCTAACTACCAAATAAACATTGGAGATATCGATAAGTTACAAAGAGTGATTAAAAGTAAGAAATCATGTAATAGATGATTAATTAATGTTAATTTGAATTAAAAATATGAAAAATAAGGTTTATACGAAATATGTCACCGTGCTTGGACTAGTGCAAGATGAGGGTGCATAAAAGAGGTAAAACAACGGTAAATGGTTATGATTTAGGAAGGGGAAAATGGCAAAAAAGAGAGCAAATTAGGGGGCTAACAGTTTTATTTCGACAGGGTAAAACTTGACCTAATGCATGGTAGGCGAATGGGCATGAGGTACTTCCCAGACTAAAGTGGTATGGCCATGGCATCATTATTTTTTTTGTGATATATGGTCTACTTTGGGTGACAGACGCCATGGAGGTGAGGCTCTACCGACCAACGAGGATGTTTATTATGTGCAAAAGTGGGGTGATGATAAACATGGTCGGGTGTTTGGAACCTATGGTTAATTTTTGATGGAGAAATGATGTCAGGATATGTAGAGTTTTTCTGGGACTATCATGCTGAGGGTAGAATGATACCTGCTCTGGAACTTTTGGTGGATGGAGCGGTGTATGGTTTTCACAATACCTGCAAAAAAAAACCCCAAGTGAAAGCATCTTCTTTACTCAAATATTATTTAAAAACATGTGCTTAAAGAAGATGAGAGAAGTAATACTTGTCATCACTGAAAATTTATTTTTCCGGAGGTGCACATGTGTGGCACCGCCCTTGGCAATTATGGAGTGCTGATCACAGTGCTAGAGATTACTGCTGCCTAGGTGACCTTGGGCCAAAGACTCGATCAATCCATCTGCAGTAATTGACGCGTGTGGTAACTCAAGAGGATGAGGCAACCAGGTTCCCCTGTCCTTGGTAGGTGTATGGTGGCTTGTGGGGAGGAGGGACAAATGGATGTCTTTCTGGTGATTGTCTTCCCCTTGAAGGTATAATATGGCCTGAGGTTCTTCCCCATTTGTCTGTATGGGGGAATCCTCTTGATAAGATTGCTTGATGGTGTGTAAGGCGTCCCTTTATCATGGAATTTCTAGGAAACGATAGGTGTAATGCCCATAAATGCCACAAATAGCGCATGCGTGATTGTATGCAATGCCTTGCCTTGACTTTTGGTGGCAGGTTCCTTTTTATGGGAACTTGTTGCCGCGAGGTCTACCACAGAGCTAAGGAGCTATTTTAATCCATCCAACTCTGGGTAGATGTGGGTAGGGTGGCCTACCACATCACATATGGCGCAACGTGGTGATTTCTATGGCGTGGTGAGATTCTCCACCTTATTACCTATTCTCTCGGTTGTATTAGTCGTAACCATTAGCTTTATAATGGGAATTTCCTTTGAAAGGATGTTTGCAACAGTAGCCTGAACGTCTGGGGCCTGCTCAGGATTTAGGGGAATTAACCTTGTAGAGGTGGTGTGTGCGACTCCCATTGGAGTAGGTGGGACTAGGTACCAAACTGGTATTGCAAATGATAAGTTTGGTAGGACCACCATGGCCATGACATGTTGCAACACAAAACTAGTTGGGGGGAAGAGGAAAGGAGTTTGGGAGGCATCGTAGGCTAGAGAGGCTGCCATGGCTGGGGACTCTGTGTCATTATTTCTCGTCTCCGTGTCTTGACTAGCTTTGGTGCTTGATGAGGACATCATACACACCGGAGCCCCTGTGACATCAGGTGATGACTCAGGTATAACAGGGGGATCTCCTAGGAATGACCCTAGGATGGAAAATGTTTGAATTGGTCAGGGCCATATTCCTCGTATCGTTTGAGCGTCTCGGCAGATGTGTCTACGTAGGGTAGAATGACATCGGTATTTTTTAGGGGCCGCTTTTCGCTGTGTGTCAACTAGATGACAATATTTCAGAAGACGGAGGAGGCTATAGCTGACATGGCGTAAATATAACTCAACCCAAGGAGTATATTGTAATCTAGCAAGGCGTCCAAGACTTCAAGGTCTATAAAGACCGTCTTGCTGGCTAAGAAGACCATAACATTTTGGTAGAGATCGACAGGGGCTGAAGGGTATCCATCGTATGCTCTAAGCGTGATGTATGATGGCTTTAGTTTGGGAGACCCTAACTTCTGCCAGATGTTCTTTGACATGATGCATGTGGATGCACCCTCGTCAATGATGCATCAGTGAATGGTGATGTTTTTAACTGACATCGGTATTTGAAAGACGACCATCGAGGGAAGCCTAGGGGTGGCTTTATCCAAATCAAAAGCCATCAGGCATGAATTAGCAGGGTCGATGGTGCCTAATGCGGAAAGTAAGGCTTTCCTTTGCTTTGGGCATGATTGTAACACTTCCAAAGCTGACATAGCATCGAGAGATTGAGCTAGATCATCCATAATGCTATAGTTATGGGCTGCTTTGTAATGGTTTCTTGCCCGCCTAGTTGGTCCCTTAGCCATTTTTGGCAAAGGTTCAATAGACATCTTTGATATGGTCAAAGGTGATGTTGGTGCACTTTTACTAGCCCTGACGCATTGGTGTCTGGCGGGGCATCGTAATTTCGGTTCCGTGTCTGAAAAAATATTTCTTCGCTAGTTGTGTAGATTTTGTGGCTGTTTTTTCTAGAATCATCAAGAGTTTGTTGCTACGTGATAACTGTCCCTTGATGGGGGAAAGGCTCCTTGTTACACAATAATTTGTCACCGTCCCTACAATCCCCGTCCCGCACATTGGAGGGCTCATTCCGTGACCTTTGAACAGTGACATGGCTTGAAACCACTTTCATGACATCCCTCTGAACAAGAGCTTTCATTGCCCTGAAGACATCTCCTTGTGGAAAATCCTAAAAATGGCCCTTTTGCATTGGCGCGGGCAAATAGTTCAGTACTCGCGCCAATGGGGAAAATCCTTCAAAGAGGTTGCGCCAATTGGCGCTCTGTCCCAGAGTCGCACTCGCGCCAACCAATTTAAGGAGTGTTTTTTAAAAATAGATGGTGGAAGTTTCATCCTAACCAATTCATGAACTGGTATCTATCTTGAGTTGGGAGGTTTGGCTACGGATCTCCATAGAGAGGAAGTGGTTTGCCACCTCTCATGGAAGCTTCCTTGAGGATAGGGCCAATCCCATGATTATAGGGATCCCAACTCCCCTTCCTCCATCTATAAAAGCTTGCCCATCTTCATTGCAAGCTAGTCTTCAAGTTCCCAAATTCCCAAGAGCCTTATGCTGCAAGAGCCTCCATAATTCCCTTAAGGCTGAATCTAAGAAAGGAGACTATTGTCAAGATCCGAAGAGAGAGGTTTGTCCCATCCTTGACAGGCTTCCGAGACGTGTTCTAATGGCAACCCTCCGAAAGAGAATTCAACGTCAGAACTATGGTTGTATTCTTCCTTTGATTGATTAATAATAAACGACTATTGGTTATGGTTCCACTCTTGTTGTTATTTATGATGATGAGTTATGTCCTTTCTAACTGACATATAGTTGCATCTACTGGATTTTACGCTTGCGTTTGTTTTGTTTCTCGCACGTGCAGGTGTCCATCACGGAGATCGTGGGGATCGTGATCTGCCAAAGCTAAGGAACGGGACCGCTACCTCTTCTACAAGCAACAGCGTTGGACTCCAGGTAAGCCTACATTGCTAGTTGGTTTATTTGCAATTAGGAACCTGCACTATAGCGTGAACGATTGTTGCTAGACCCGGTCTGGGCTAGTAGGGATCGCCTCTGTCTGCAGAGGGGATTTACCTCCACAACAAATTGGCGACTTCGCTGGGGATCGTTAGCTTGTTGTTGTTCGTTTTATAAGCTATAGACGGAGCCTGAATTTGGCCAGATAGCCTTAGAAACGATTTTGCTCTGCAATTGCGAAGTAGATCAAAGCTGCTTCAGTCAATCTCTGGTTTAGTTTGTAAACTGAATACTTGGAGCATTGTCTTGTCTTTTCGGTCGATTCTTGACCCTCCTTGCTTGTTCAGCTCTTTTGGGCTGGTTCTTTCTGTGAATTTGGGTTTTTGATAGCTTGGTCATCACTGGTCTGCTTATTGGTTTGCTCTTTTTATTTTTGACTGGGAAACTCGACTGGCGCGCTTTTTAGCTTGAAAGTCACGCCCATTGGCGCAGGTTGCTTGTGTATCACCCGCGCCAATTCGTCTCTGGTGCTAGTTTCAGCCTCACAGTCGCGCCAATCCTGTGAGGTACTAGGGTTTACTCAGTTTTGAGCTTACTAAGCCTGATCTGTGTGTTGGTCTTGATTTTTCCACTGCTTGAGTGTTTTGGAGCCTTGATTGACTGACTGGTACCTTCATCCCTTGGTTGTTTGCCCATTTTTATCGATTTTTCATTCTAGCCCTAGGTCATCGAGGTGCTATTGTGTGTCGAGCCTCCCTTGGGAGTTTTTCGGTTTCTATCGGTTCAGTCAACCTTGTGATCGCTTCTTTGCATTCGTTTGGTGGTTTTATATTGTCTCATTGTGTTGCTTGAGTGATTGTTTCCTTCTTCATTCGAATTCTGCCTTGTCTCGTATTGGGCCTAGATTACACGGCTCATTTGGAGTCTTTTGGATTCTTTTCATTTTGAGGGACTTTTTGTTGATTTGAGGTCTGATTGCACGTTTTCCTTGGGTGAAATTTGATTGTTTTTTCTCTCTTGTCATCATTTCTCAAATTTCTCTTGCATTAGTTTTCATTTTTTAGCGCATTTTTGCTCTGAAATATTGAAAATATAAAAAAAAATCTCTTTTGATTTTCATTAGTTAATGTGAATTAGATATTTTCGGTGTTATTAGTGATTGGTAACTTTGAACGAAAAGCTTTTTAGTTTTCATTAGCTGCATTAGAGATATCACTGGTTGTTTTCTGTTGATTTCGTTATTGTGTGAAAAGCTCTCAACTCTCTCATAAATAGCTTTCATCGAATGAAATGATATACTGTGGCATATAGAGTGCATTTAGGAGATTTTGAGACACTACATTTGCTAGGGCCTGAAAACTGAAACGTAATTGAAGATAAACTTTAAAATTTACTCAATTTACACTAAGGCAGCATTGAAATCTAACGAAACACATATAGAGGTCTAGGCTAGAGACGTGTTCCGGTGTCTTAAAACCTAGTAGCTGTCGTTCGCCTCTTGGCTTTAGACAGCGCTAGTACAGACTTGTGCTCCCCATATCGTCGCGTATATAAAGGGAGACCCCACTAGGTTTCTATCCTTTATCCATAGGAAGTTGAGTCTTCCGCCCTATACCCATGATACACCGGACACAACATTTGGGGAGATTGCCTACACGTACGTTAAGTCCTTGGTTGATTTCTCTTTCATTTTGAAACCAAGGTGTATATTGCAGTTCACGGTTATTTGGTACACCCTTTGCCTAGTGTTCCTCAGTAGTCATTTGATCTTTTCTGACTCTTTAAATTTGAAAGGATCACCAAGTGCTTGTCCTTTCACGCTTGCTTCAAAACTGAAAGAGATAGAGTCACCTTTCAGCCGTTTCTCGACTCTTAAAACATGAAACGGTAAAGTTTCTAAAGTTTCAATGTGGTAAAACAAAACACCCGCGATCACACGCCCTGTTAGATTTTGCTTGTTGGCTGTTTGATTGTGTGTCTTAACTCTTTTTCAGCCCGTGTGTGTATTTGGTATTTTTCTCTTGTTGTTGCTACCACAGTGGCGGAACCTTCTGTTTCGTCTACTGGTAGTCCATATACGGACGATTCATCAGAGGCTTCCAAACCCTCTATTGAACCTCAGCAGCCCATTGTTTCTGAGTTTCCTGACAGGGGACCGGTTCTTGCTGAGCAACCCTTTGGGGGACCAGTTGAGTTCAATTGGCCCTTTTCCGACCCTTGGTCTGAATTAAGAGTAGGGGCAGATTTCCTTTCTCTTACATCGGGTTCGCCTTTTATAGCTGTTGTTTTTCCTCCCAGTCCTCGCCGTCTATTACGAGATCTAGCGGTAGGCTCAAACATGAGTGAATCCAGCGAGGAAATCCCCACGTCCGGTGAATATTACCAGTTATTCCCTCGGAGATTATTTCCAGGAGACAACCCTGAACTAGCTGTTATGTCATCACCCGGTCCCTCATTACCAGCAGGGTATAGATCCTTGGGTCAGATTATCGCCGCCGCTGCCTCTATGGGGGTATCAGCCCCTTCTACGAGGCTGGTGGTTCCTTCATTGGGATGTCTCCATGGACGCCCATTACATCATCCCCTCAGGTTACTTCTGTACCCTCCATGCCCACTGTTTGTGTGGCCGCATCTGCACCCGCTGTCACGGCACACTCCGCGAGGGCTGTGCCGCCTCCTGAAGACATCTACATAGTGACTGTTATGCCGGAGAACATCTCTCCGGAGGAGTATCGGTTGTCCCTACAACAACCGAACCCCGAGGTTGGAAAAACCTCTCAAGATCCCAACCGCCCGTATTTTTCGCATTATGCACAGGATGGTACGCCCGTGTATGCTTTTCCATATCAGTATGATGAGCACGGGGACATTTTACGTTTACCCGCTCCAGAGGCTCACCTTCATGCTCAAGGTTTACCCTATAACCAGGCTGGACATCCTTATAACCCGTAAGGACAACCTTTTCAAGGCCAACCTTCGGGCCAGCCTGGCTATCCTTATGACCTGCAAGGGCAGCCTTTACAAGGCTATCCTGCGGGCCAGCAAGGGCCATCGTACGGTCCGCAAGGACAGTATTACAACCCTTCTGGTAAACCTGTGCAGCCTCGGCCAGGGTACCAACCGAGGCCGGTATATGGTCCTGGGGGGCAAGTCCAACCTTCCCAACCCACGCAACCTCAGTATCCTGTTAATCCCAGCGTTTCTCACCAGCCTGGACCATCTTATGGTCCTGCTGCAGGTAAAACCGGTTACCAGCCACCACCTGGCTCCATTCCTCCACCAGGCCAACCGGTCTATCTGGCACAACCTAGTGTTACACCTCCAGGCCAACTGGTTCATCCGGTACAACCTGGTGCTTCTCAACAGCCAGGTCAACTTGCGCAACTGGCACAACCTGTTCACCCGGGTCAATCTGTTAACCCAGGGCAGCCCGCTTAGCCAGGTCAGCCTGCTCAACCAGGCCAGCCTACACATCCTATCAACCCTGCACAACAACCGACTTATTCGATGCCGCAGCCAAATCCACCGTTGCACCCTAATTATCAGGCTCAGCAGGGTCCCACCTATCAGCAGCCCACTCAACCTCAAGGCGGCTACTATTCTCATGGTCAATACCGACCGAATTATAGTCAGCCCCAAGGTTCTAACTATCGTCCTCAACAACCCGGCTACACCTATACTCAGCAGCCGAATCCAAATGCTGCTTACACAGGGCCGACTCATAATCAGGGTCCATACTCTGGTTACCAACCCCCGTACGCTAGTTACCAGCAACCAAATCAGGCTGGTTACACTACCTATACCTCCTACGGTCAGAATCTTGCGGGACAGAACCCATGGGGGCAAGGATATTCCCAACCAGCGTGGAGTACAGGTACTGGTCCTTATCCAGGGCTAGGAATGCCGTCCAATCTGCCATTGTCATTTCTGGCTACCTTGGAGTTACCGGATGTTTCGAAATTAACGAATGATCCAATTCTGCATAATCCTTATTGGCCTCCGGTTCCTACCAAGGTGCCCGGTGATTGCCCCAAGTTTGAGGGTAAAGCTGGGGAGGACCCCCAAGCTCATGTGATGACTTACCATCTTTGGTGTTCGTCCAACTCTTGGGTGGATGATTCAATTCGTCTACGCCTCTTCCAGCGCACTTTGACTGGTGCTGCCGCTAAGTGGTATATTGAATTATACCGTGGCATCTTTCAAGATTTCAATATGTTAGCCATGGATTTTCTAACTCAATTTCAGTTACCGGTTCGCTACGAAGCCGAGACGCACCTCCTGACTTCTTTGAAGCAGGACAAAGCCACCCACATTTCTGATCACATTCATGAGTGGCGACGTCGTCGTAGACTGATCAAGTTTCATATACCTGATCAGATACTAACACATTGGTTCACCACCTCCTTCGTTAACAAAATCGCCCAAGATATTGCTATGGGAGCGTGTGTGACTGAAGAACAAGCCATAGCGCGTGCTCAATATCTGGATCTGGTATACTCACAGTCCGGCACGCTGTATGATATTTTTCCTGATGCTCCACGGTCCGGAACCTCTAAAGCTCCACCTACCCCAGCGGTGGATGGTGTTATTGGTTCCATGTCTCAGAATTCGAAGAAATCTTCGAATGGGAAGCAGAAGTCCAACTCATCCAATAATTCTGCTCCTCCCGCCCCTACCAATTATGGCAAAACTGCGAAGGTTAATGCCGTTCAGGCCAATCCTACAGAGAAAGCCTCCAAAGGGTAAAAGAAGGGCAAAGGAAAATCTAAATCCGACGCCCCAAAGCCAGAGTCCAAACCTCATACCGAGGACGGTTCCCAACGCAAACCGAAGTACCCCTGCCTCATTTGTGAAGGAGATCACTATACAAAAGATTGTCCACGACGATCTAAAGTTAGTCAACTTCTAAAAGGCTCCAAAGGGACTTCGACAGTTCTTAAAGAACCGTTCCCGTCTCAACAGACCCAGATGGTTGAACAGCCTTCACCATATGCACCATTTGGGTCCCAGGTCTTTATGATGAATGGTGCTGCACCTATCTCTATTGCTACGCGTTCGAAGGATTACAACGAATCGCGTCAGGCACCGGGGAAGGCAGTTGCGGATGGTCCACCTCCCCCACCCGTCTCCGGTTCGTTGGAAAATGAGAAGCCTACTGCTGAACCTATTGTGAGGCCACCTTCTAAAGGTGTTCTACGAAAGTCTTCCTACAATCCGAATGCCCGTGCCGCTCAGCACTACAGTATTGTTGAGGATCTGGCACAGGCGCCTTCTGCAATGTCTGCATTGGAAGTTCTTCAAAGTTGTCCTTCGCAATGGAAAAATTTATTATCTGCAATCGGTGGAATCGATCCCGCCGATTCTAGTCTTCTCACCTTTGACTTAGAAAATTTCACCCCTCGACTTCCACATCAGATCGCTCTTGTTATTCAAGTCGGGATCAACGGTCTTAACATCCATAGGGCCATTGTGGATGAAGGTGCTTCTACCTGTGTCATGTCGTCCGCTTGCTGGAAGGCCATTGGCTCTCCGACCCTTTCATCATCTCCCAATGCCCTAGAGGCTTTTGATGGTCGGGAATCCAAACCCCTGGGTGTTCTCGAGAGTCTAGCAATTACTTTACAGGGGAAGACAGTCAACGTAGAAGTAGAAGTGGTTGACGCCAAGCTTAACTACAATATACTTCGTGGCCGCAGCTGGACTCATGCCATGTTATGCGTGCCGTCCACCCTCTTTCGACTTATTAAGTTCCCTCACGAGTTAAAAATCGTTACGGTGGATCAGTTGTTCTTCTTCACCTCCACCTTCGAGAACAACGTTCCGTACGTGGATCAGATCCCAAATCCCCCTGACAGTGTAGGGCCCGGTCTCTTCAAAGACCCCGTCCTCATGGGTATTTTTCCCGCACCACCACCGCACACCGCTCAAGTTAACATGATCTCTAGGTCTGACGACCCATGGCTCATCCCTACGCCTGAGTAGGTGACTGAGTTTGGAGAATCGATGCCCTTAACTCCAGTAGAGATTAGCTACTGTGAAATCGTCGCCGCATCTGATCCTCCCCCTCCTCAGCATGCTCCTTTGAGCATGGCTTTAGACATCTATTCTCAATCCCCCTGGCTCGGTCAGGCCGATTCACCTGATCCTCTCAAAGAGATTTTTCCTTCTGATGAAGCCATTGTAGAAACAATGTCTCTTGAGGAGCTGCCTTGGAGCGATGGACATCATCGTTCCTCGTTCATGCCTAGCTTGGGGGCAATGACAGATTTTCTAGAGCGTTTTGCATCTCAGGTTCCCACTCCACCTCTCCAGACGCCCATATTGACACATGAGGTGCTTTCAGAGGGAAACCTGAGCAACATCACTCAAACCATTCCAATCGACATCTCCGTTAAACCAGGGATAGTTGAGAACATACAGGTGGGAGTGACTTGTTCTCTTGATGAGATACGAGTCTATACCGATCTTTTTCGAGAATTCAGAGACGTGTTCGCTTGGTCCTATGAGGAAATGCCCGGGATTGATCCCAGCATAGTAGTGCACGAGATTCCTACCTATCCTGGTGCGAAACCCGTGCGCCAACGCCTACGCCCGGTGCACCCTCGCAAAGCCGCTGCCATCAAAGCAGAAGTTGAAAAACTTCTGAACGTGGGCTTTATTTACTCGATTCCCCTCACAGAATGGGTCTCCAACATTGTCCCTGTAGATAAGAAGTAGGGGACTATCAGAGTATGTGTTTATTATCGCGATATTAATCGCGCCTGTCCTAAAGACAACTATCCCACTCCTTTCATAGACCAAATCATCGACGAATGTGCTGGGAGTGAGATTTATTCCTTGATGGACGGCTTCTCTGGGTACAATCAGATAAACATTCTACCTACAGATCAACACAAGACTGCATTCATCTGTCCGTGGGGTACTTTCGCTTACAAAAAGCTCTCGTTCGGCTTGAAGAACGCTGGAGCCACTTTCCAGCGTGCGATGTCTTACGCTTTCCACGACATACGCCATATCGTTCAGCCTTATCTGGACGACTTGCCAGCTCACTCAGCTAGGCGAGAGGACCACCCTGAACACCTCCGCCAGATTTTCCTTCGCTGTAGGCGCCACAATATTAGGCTTAATCCTCATAAATGCGTCTTTTGCGTGGATTCTGACCTTCTTTTGGGATTCATAGTCTCGAAAGACGGAATTCGCCTTGACCCTTTAAAGGTCGAGGCTATCATTAATCTCCCATCACCCTCCTCGTTATATCAGTTGCAGAGTCTGCAGGGAAAAGCTAACTTCCTTCGACGCTTTATCCCGAACTACGCGGAGGTGGCCAAAGGATTCACGCGTCTCTTAAAGCAGAACGTTCCCTTCCACTGGGACGAAATTGCTCAACAATCCTTTGAGAAGCTTAAGACGTTACTCGTTAATGCTCCTTTGCTTCGTCCTCCTAACTATCACCGTGATTTCACTTTGTATCTCGCCGCCGCGTTTAGCACCATAGCTATGGTTCTGGTGCAGGATGACGATGATGGAAATGAACATGTCATTTATTATCTGTCACAGAACCTTCTCGACACAGAAACACGTTATGCTCACGTCGAGAAGCTGGCGTTAGCTGCAGTACACGTTGTGCAGCGCTTTCGCCACTACATCCTGTTGCACACAACAACCGTGGTTTCGGATTGCAACCCCATGACATATATTATTTCTCGAAAATTACTGGGGGGAAAATACTCCAAATGAATCGTTATCCTTCAGGAGTTCAACTTAGAGTTCACCACTGCTAAGTCAACCAAATCACTGGTTTTTGCGGATCTTATTTGCTCGCTCCCGACAGACTCCACCCCATCTCATTCTGAGGATCATATCCCAGACGAAACTCTTTTCCTTAACAGCACTCGCGACCCATGGTATGGCGATATTATAGTGTATCTTCAGACCTCGACGTTTCGGTTTGAGTTGACTAAAGATGCCCGACGTCGGATTCGGCATCAGTCTCAACCCTACCATATAGTAGGAGATACTTTATACCGCGTTGGAGTAGATTCGGTGCTCCGCCGGTGCCTCACCCTGGAAGAGGCTGAAAGGGTCCTAAATGACTGCCACAGTGGCCCCTGTGGCGGTCATATGTCTGGATATGCCACTGCCCAGAAAATTTTGTGAGCAGGTTACTTCTGGCCGTCAATATTCAAAGACTGTATCGTCACAGTCTGTAAATGTCACGCATGCCAGGTCTTTCAGTGCAAGATGTGCGCACCGCCTCTCCCTTTGCATCTTGTTATTACCGTCGGCCCTTTTGCGAAATGGGGCGTAGATTTTATGACGTGTAACCCTCATTTGGCCGGGGGGCATGCGTATATAATCGTTGCCATAGACTACTTTACGAAGTGGGCCGAAGCGATGCCTACACTAGCTGCCGACGGTAAGACAGTTGCCCAATTTATCTTCAACCATATTATTGCACGTTTCGGGGTCCCTCAGGCCATTGTTACCGACCATGGTACCCATTTTCGAGATTACATGATGGCTGAGCTGACATCGAGATTGGGCTTACGCCACGATAGCTCAACGCCATATTACCCCCAGGCAAATGGCCAAGTTGAGGCTGTGAACAAGGTTTTGGTCACAATGCTTCAACGGACAACTGGTATTCATAAATCCAATTGGCACCTCCAACTGTTTTTAGCTCTTTGGGCCTACTAGACGTCAGCAAAGAATGCAACTGGATTCCCACCTTTCCAATTAGTGTACAGTCTGGAAGCAACTCTTCCGGTTGAGTGTGAGATTCCTTCTTTGAAGTTAGCTGTGGAACTTTTGCCCAACACTTCTCCTGAGGAAGAGGGTCTTTTGTATTTGGAACGGTTAGATGAAACCCGTCGTTTGGCTGCTTTAGTCATTGAAGCACAAAAGAAGCGGGTTAAAGCTCACTTTGATCAATCAGTTTCTCCACGTTCCTTTGTCGAAGGGGACCTCATCCTCCTATACGATCAAGCACATGACAAGCTTGGGGCCGGTAAGTTCCAACCTATGTGAAGGAGTTTCGTTGGCACAACCCAGAAATGGGTTGTACCTCAAAAAATACTACACTTGAAGTGATTTTTGGTGTCGTGTGTGTACATAGGTGTGTATTTTCATTTGTGTGCATGTGTGGTGTGATGTGCGATGTAAACATCTTTCTGCTGATCGGGTCTTCCTGATTGTGCAGATGTCCATTCATCCGTTTGTTGGTTTCGTGGATGGTGCCTCCTGCAGTACCAGGAATCTGTCCTCGGCAGCCTGGGTAATCTACGATCCTACTGGTGAGTTGGTCAACCTGCAAGGTGTGTGTCTGGGACGTGCTACAAATAACATCGCAGAATATAGTGTTGTGTTAGAATTATTAACTGAGGCTATAAACCTTGGTATCCGTGAATTACTTGTGTATCTAGACTCACAACTTGTAATATCGCAACTTAACGGTCATTATTCAGTCAGAAACCCATCCATTTTACTTCTGTATCTGTGTATTCATTTACTGGAAAGAAATTTTGACTATATTACATATCAACATATACCCAGACATATGAATACATTGATAGATGCAGTAGCTAATATGGTGCTAGATAGACATTTGCGCAATTTGTAAAACAACATCACATGTAAAAAGAAATATCCATCCAAAAATAGATATGTATATATATAGATATCGAAATGTTTACATAATGTGCATCACATAAAATCAAAAAATATACATGTTCGTCTTAATACATCCGGAGACGACATGTCTCTCAAAAAATATGCATGAAATAAGCCCTAGGTGTCTAATCTGCTTGGTGCTCATGATAACAAGTCACCGCACGCATTAAGCGTCTCAGAAGACAGTGGAGGCGACTAGGCACTGCCACCGTATGTCTCTGGTATGCTAGTGGAACATCTGCCAGCCGGGCGTAGTCTGGAATCCCCTGGGTGATCCCCTCGAGGTTCTGGACCAACTCTCCTCCCTCGGCACCCTCTGCCCGAGGGTCAGCTGCGGGATGAGTTCTCCGTGAAATCGGAGACATACTGGTAGGTCTTTCTGGGCCGACATCTGCATACACATAAAACTGTTGTTAGGACGGGCATGTATTACCAAAAAATCATAAAACATAAAAATAAAAAAAGAGAGATCATACCCAACTCCTCATCCCAGTCATCTCCCTCCGGGAGTGGAAGGTCTGGGTCTCCAGTGAAATCGGTCCCTGCATATGGCCAATCCTCGACCACAATCAACTGACGTTGTAACCATCCAAAAAACTCCGGCCTCCAGGACATCTGTTGGCCTCCTCCTAATCTGGGCATCAGTGTTGCCTAGCGAGCCATCCTCGGCTCTCGTAGTACCGGCTCAGCTACTATGGCCCCTTGGCCCTGAAAGATAGGTAGTCATTCCAGGATGAACGATACCAAGATGGAACCATAGCCAAACTGTTTTAGTTTGGCCTGCTTACTCTTTGTGAGCTGTCTTTTCATATTTGTTGTCACTGTAGTAGCCCAATCAAATAGTGTTTCATTCATACACTCAGCAGCTAGGAGGAGTTGGGCCTTGGTCACCTCGTGTGGTGCCTGCAACCCCGCAGCCTACGTGATGGTATGTAGCACCACTCTAAGTGCTATATCGGGGATAGTATGGATATCTACCTTGCCGCTTCCCGATCCCAGTCATGCCCCTCGGCACACTCTTGCCATCACCTGCTCCATCTTCTCTCCAGATGGTTTGCAGCCTGTCAAGATGGGTATTGGACCTCTGCGCGACAGTCCAGTTATGAAATATACGTCAGAAACCTCAAGTTCTAATACTTGGTCCCACAGCTTGAACACTTGTTCATTTTCGTCCCATATGCTAATCAGATATTGCAGGAGATCCGGTTGAGCTCGTAAGCAAGGTGTCAGGAAGAAATTTTTAAGCCCACAGTTCTTGAGAGCATTCATACAAGTCTCATTCTCCATATCCTATTCATCTTCTTCCCCATGCTCCCTCTCTTTCCATTCGATAGCCATTTTTCTCGGTTGCCTGCATCAACATGGTCAAAAAACCCTTGATTAGATCTCTGTTATCCCTGAATTTCATGTAAATCACTAGCTGTTTGGAAATTTGAAACGGGAAACCACGTTGCACCATTGGCGCGAGCCCTTTGCATGCAAAAGGCCACTGGGGCGGGTCCGTGCCCGATACCCGCGCCAATGGGCGAAGCCCTAAAATTTTAAAAAATTCTCCACGGAAGTCTAATAAGCAATGGAAAACTATAAAAAATGGATTAAAATGGAGTACAGGGAGGTGCCTCTTACCTTGAACGAACGGGAAGCTGAATTGTAGCCCGGATTAGTCATAATCTCCGTCAGAAGTTCGCACACAAACAGACCACTGTTGCTCTCCTATGAAACAATGGGTACATATCATTTAAGCGAATTGAAGCTTGATGTATTTTATACTTTTTCGGACTCGGTAAAAACACGAAAAAGTCATTTTGGAGTCATCTTTTAGCTCTTTTCTGACTCTCTAAACATGAAAAGATTTTTGAGGCCCTTGTCGTTTCGATCTCGTTAAAGTGGCTGCGAAACAACATCTACCCAGTATACGTTTACCCCTTTTTTAGGCTGGGATAGATTATTTACGAAAAAGGAATACCCTAGCCTATCGCGACTAGGAAGTTTTCTCAGACATAGTTTTCTACTTTTTCAGATCTGAGGAACTATTTACAAAAAGGGACCATTGGAGTTTACTTTTCAGCTGTCTTTTCAAACTCTCTAAACATGAAAAGACGCCGAGTTCTTTCTTTGTCAGACTCGTTAAAACCTGATGACATCGGATTCAGTCATAATGACGCTACTCAAGTTTGTCCTTCCTAGGGCTCGTTAAACGTACTAGGATGGACTTATATCACAAGCATATGCTATCCCCTTCAAGCTTGTTATCAAAAATAATTGGGGTACTCACCAGAAATGGCAGGGAAAAAATGGAACTAGCGTCATTGTCATGTCAGTATGTCACTCTTGAACATGGCACTTGTCTACATTCGTGTTGGGTTGGGGACATCTCATCTCGTATCTCACTTGCCTCCATGGGTTTGGGTGATCCCTTTTGACCTCTCATCTGCTCTTTGCCTTGTCACTATGACCTCTGATCTTTTGATGTCAAATACTGCCAAACTTACTGTCATGCCGTTTATATGTTCAAGAGAAGTTGACCTCTGCAAGTACCAACCTTCCTCTGATTCTCATCTGATCGTGATTCACAAAAGCATTATGTTCCTCTGTCTCGTGTCGATGATGTGGGAAAAATTATGGCCCACCTTCGATCAAGCTCACTTCCTGTTGACTTCAGCTCATTATCCAAGAAGCTTATCTAGAGACTCCCTTCAGGTGCCTTGGAGCCTGCATGCCTCAATGGCAGGTTCTTCACATTCGACGCAAGGTTTTCATCATTGGCCTCTGATCGAGTGATTCTACGGGTGTTCGACGCCAGCTCATTGATTCACATGCTGTAGAATGTATCTGTAGTACCTTGAGGACCATTCTCATTAATGGTGGTACCTCTCACGTCTGTTAACAACTTTCATCATTGGCTGGTAATCAGATGATGTTCTCACATGTTCGACTTCAGCCCATTTATTCACATGCTTGGACTTGTACTGTGTTCGGGTCGGGATGGAGCGCAAGACCCTGGACTCTGTCTGTTGTAATCCAGGCTGGGATTTTGTGGATTATTATGATTGGTTACATGACTCACTTATGGATGGGCGCGACATACCCGGGTCTATTTATCGATCCTCCTTGGGATAGGCGTGCGTCCATGCCTTGGATACGGATTATTGTATACTACGTATGGATGGTTGTGCCCATACCGCATATATATCATGTATTTGAGATATCAATTGTACTTCTCCACGCAGGTTTTCCGATGCCGGAGTTTTCAGTTGGACATGTTCTCTTAAAGCATTTCACCCCTCTCTCTCTCTCTCGGGCCTCATGCTTTAGGGGGCATTTGTTACACAGTAATTTGTCACCGTCCCTGCAATCCCCATCCCGCACATTGAAGGGCTCATTTCGTGACCTGTGAGCAGTAACATGGCTTGAAATCACTTTCATGACATCCCTCTAAACAAGAGCTTTCATTGCCCTGAAGATATCTCCTTGTGGAAAACCCTAAAAATGGCCCTTTTTGCATTGGCGCGGGAAGACAGTTCAGTACCCGCGCCAATGGGGAAAATCCTTCAAAGAGGTCGCACCAATTGGCGCTCTGTCCCAAAGTCGCACTCGCACCAGCCAATTTAAGGAGTGTTTTTTAAAAATAAATGGCGGAAGTTTCATCCTAACCAATTCATGAACTGGTATCTATCTTGAGTTGGGAGGTTTGGCTCCGGATTTCCATGTAGAGGAAGTGGTTTGCCACCTCTCATGGAAGCTTCCTTGAGGATAGGGCCAATCCCATGATTATAGGGATCCCAACTCCCCTTCCTCCATCTATAAAATCTTGTCCATTTCCATTGCAAGCTAGTCTTCAAGTTCCCAAATTCCCAAGAGCCTTATGCTGCAAGAGCCTCCATAATTCCCTTAAGGCCGAATCTAAGCAAGGAGACTATTGTCAAGATCCGAAGAGAGAGGTTTGTCCCATCCTTGACAGGCTTCCGAGACGTGTTCTGCTGGCGATCCTCCGAAGGAGAATTCAGCGTCAGAACTATGGTTGTATTCTTCCTTTGATTGATTAATAATAAACGACTATTGGTTATGGTTCCACTCTTGTTGTTATTTATGATGATGAGTTATGTCCTTTCTGACTGACATATAGTTGCATCTACTGCATTTTACGCTTGCGTTTTTTTTGTTTCTCGCACGTGCAGGTGTCCATCATGGAGATCGTGGGGATCGTGATTTTCCAAAGCTAAGGAACGGGAGCGCTACCTCTTCTACAAGCAACAACGTTGGACTCTAGGTAAGCCTACATCGCTAGTTGGTTTATTTTCAATTAGGAACCTGCACTATAGCGTGAACAATTGTTGCTAGACCCGATCTGGGCTAGTAGGATCACCTCTGTCCGCAGAGGGGATTTACCTCCACAACACTCCTGCATGACTGTTATCTGCTGGGAGGATCCCCCTTTTCCACGTTTACTCTACAACTTCTTCAGCTCAGGGAGGTCGGGACAGTGGTGAGTGTAATGGCAGTACTCACCACAGATCGAACAAGAGTGGTTCGTCTGAAGACTTTCCCTCTTTTTCTGCCTTTGGAGATTGCTTGGTTCTTAGTTTTGATTTCGGTTGGAGTTGCGTCCAGCCTGAGATCGCGGAGGGCCTTGTTGATTGTTTCCCCCCTCTCCAGAATTTCCTTTAGGCTTGTTTTTTCCTTTTTTCTTGGTCACTTTAGGAGGATAATTTGGATTCTCTTGATTGTATGGTTGCTGCAGTTGGGCTTAGGAAGGCTGCACAAATTTCACTTGTGCATTATTCTGCATGGGTGGGTTTTGTGCTGGGAACTGGGCATATTGCGGCCCTTGTCCCTATTTTATGAATGGCTGCTGGGGGGGAGCTCTTTCGTCAGCATGTATAGCTGCGTATTGGGTCCCCTGAGTCGGAGGATAAGGTCCTCCATGCTGATGGTGGTACGATGACGCCCTACTGGTCAAATTTTGCGGAGGCGCAGGATGACTTTGGTAGCTGGGTTGTGGTATGTTATGGGTAGATTCATATGCGTAACTAGGATATGGAATGCTGTTGCTTAGGTGATTTTGGGTCAATGACCCAATTAAACCGTTTGTGGAGTTCGATGCGCCTGTCAATTCTTTGTAAGTTTGCAGGCGTCGGTTGTTAGGCAGGATATTGTTAATATACCCTAACTGTGTATAGATAAGCTTGAGCTGTTGGGCCTTACTGATGGCGTCCTTTTTGATTATGGGATTTTGTTGCGCCACATCCTTTGAAATCTCTGCGGTGAGAGTTTTCAGGAACAATTCTAACAGAACTCGATCGTCGAGTTTGGATTTGCACAAACTACTACGTCACCGCCATTCATGGAGATGGTCTGAGATATGGACGACAGGGGTTTGCCTAAAGTGGGTCAGTAGTTCCATTCTGGAATCATGGTGAATGGGTAACTGAAAATAGGTCAGGAACGAAGTAGCGAGGGTGCTAAAGGTTCCATGTGTAGCAGAGGGCTGCTTCACATACCATTTCACAGCTATTCTGATTAGGGTGCGTTGAAATAGTCTTAGTTGAATAGTATCGTCAATGATGTTGTTCGACGAACAACATAGTTGGAAAGTCATAACATGATTTCTGGGGTTTTCCGCTTGCTTTCCTTTGAACTTTGGAATGTCTGAAGGGAGTTTCGTGGGTATGGGAGGCCATGTAGGGTTGTGTGCAATGGGGTCGTTTTTCAACTTGGTTAAATATGGTAGATTTAACAAAGCTAGAAAAGGTGACTGTGAGTTTGTAGTCATTGCAACTTGAGAAAACACAATGTTCTGGTTAGGAATAGGGATTGTTTGTGACGTACCTTGCTGTGCGTTCACCTGAATTCCTGAATGGGTAGCACTCCTCTGCCCGTTAGGGGTTGTGGGAGGAGTGGTGTGTGGTGACCTTGTGGGGGTGTTCACCAGTGTGGCGTTGGGAGACCAACTAGGGTTCCCAATGAATGGCGCCCCGATAAAGGATGAACCAATAAGGGTGGCAGAGTTTTGTCTTTGACGCCTAAATGGCGAAAGACCTGAAACCCCTCTCGGTAATGGGGGGAGGTCCAAAAGACGTCTAGATCGACGAGGTCCCGTTGGGTCTGTTATGGCATCGACTAGGTATGGTTTTGAAAATATTGGAGAGGATAGATATTATAATGAAAGCAAAAATCCGATCGCATACATAAAAAAAAGCAAAAATAAAAGATAAAATTTCCCTTTAGATTAATCCTATGTGATCAGTCAATCAAAAAATATGGTTTTTGTTGTTTTCTTATGATACGCAAATCCTAGAATACCTAATCGTCCTCACATGCTCAAATGTAACTAGGCCTTGAGAAGATATCTTGTGAATGCTGGCACAACGTCCCGAAAGAACTAGCAACGTCCCCAGTCAACCGAAGAAAATCCACCAAGGTAAGGGTAGAGGATCTAGTGCTTGCCTGCACCGTCACCTATAGGGAAGGATGCCCTAATTTTGGCCACTAAGAACCGTCGTCCCATGTGAGCGTTCGAGTATTGGGCTTCTTGGTAGTTTAGGTACTAGTACCGAGTATTAGACGGGTTAAGTAGCCCCGATTAATACCGCACGCACTGGGCCTAAGCCTAACCTTCTTTGAATAGGGTCTCTACCGTGCTTGGGTTTTCTTTTCCGTGGGCTTATAGACAGGTTTGAAAGTTCCCTAAACAGTTAACTTCCATGTTTAAAGATGAAGACTAACCAAGGCATCTTCTTGGATACCTATCCCCTAGACTAACCCTCTCTGAATCGGGTCTCTGCCGCGCTCGGGTTTTCTTTTCCGTGGGCTTATAGACAGGTTTGAAAGTTCCCTAAATAGTTAACTTCTATGTTTAAATATGAAGACTAACCTATGGCATCTTGTGGCCCCTATGGGGAGAGTTTAGTGAGTTTGGTTAAGCTAGTTTTAGGTGTCTTTAATTTACTTATGGTGTGAATGTGTGTGGAAAATTGGTGAACAAGCACATATTTTGAAAGTGCGGATATGCGGTGAGCCTTTTAGAAATCCACTATTTAAACTATGTTTGGTTGTTCCTTGCTCAAAATAAAAACATGTGCGGATGTGGGCCATTTCCAATTTTTCCTAGTTAATCTAAATGATCAACTATAGGGAGATGATGATTTATCAATAGAGAGTATTAATATGCTTGCCTAGGATCACCCAAAGGTGCAAAGGCAAAAAATATTACTTTCTCTCTACATACTGTTCAATCCTGGTCCCGAATCCTAGTGCAAAAATTGAACTAAACTAATGACTTTTACACTAGAAAAATGAAAAAGTTTTAGCTAAGTATGCATGGAATTGGGCCACTTACTTTGGTTAATTAACTAAGTGTTTGTTGGTGCCTAAATTCGCAAAATAGAAATTATTTCATGATGCAAGTTAATTTTCCACCTACTTAAACTATGCGTTAACTTTGCGAAAATCAATTTGAAATAAAACTAACACCTAAACTACTAAAACACAGCTAAAAGTGAGCTTTAACAAGTTGCGAGACACCTCAACTAGTGATAGCAGATTTATTAAGGGATGTCAATCACTTTACAAGGAAGAAATAAATGGAAATAGTAGAAAAATACTACTTTTGGTTTCCGCGCACAAAAGGCTAAGATAGGTGCGAAGGCGGTCACTGCTGAACGCGCGCACTGGGGCGCGTATGTTTGTGAAAAATCCACACAATTTTCCTGCAAAGTAATTTTTGGGAGCTCTTCATCTTCAGCCTATCACTGAGGGTGAATTAGACAATGAAGGAGAGAAAGGGGGCAGTTCTATCCCAACTCCACAGCAAATAAAGAGGTCTCTGCAAAAAGGCAAAACCACATAAACTTGGAAATAAAAGTTCTTAGAGTCGCCAATCTTGTGTGTGTGTGTGTGTTTGGCACATGAATGTACCAAATCACGCCGGCTTAAGAGGAGTGGTTTTTCCCTCGTAATTTTTTGGTCATAGACAAAAAATAATGGGAGAAAAGCAAGTTAGAGAACATCCTAAGACATAAACATACTAAATAGTGAAATAGCATGCGTATTTAAACATAAAAACTAAACTAAAAAAAATAATACAAAAGCTCTAAATAGAGTCAAACAACTTCAATAATCAAAACGGTGGCGCTTACGTCCCCTCTTTTTGAGTGCTGGTAGGAATGAAGGATGAAAATTTTACCCACTTGCCAAGGGGCACTTAGAACTAGGGAGTTCTAAGTCCCGATGCAAGGATGTCTTTACTTCCGAGCTACCTTGGTGCAAAGTCTCCCTCTTTCTACTCTGGTGAACTGGAGTTGTTGGATGGCCAACAAATGAGTACCCTCTATCTCTTCTCTGGATCACACATTGCTGGATTTCTTGGGGGAAATTCTGGCCAGCATAACAATATGTTCTCATATTGTTCATCTCTTGGTGGCATTTTATAGGAGAATTCAAACTCTCCTTCCCTCTCTTGGTACATTATGGATGGTGACCCAAGAGAGGAGGGTGATTCCATTGTGTGCTCCCTTGAGGTCCTAAGGAGGCTTGGGCGGCCTCAAGTGTGGGATCAATGTCTTGGACTGTGCCTTGTGGTCCCGAAAAGTGACTTCCGCCACTTTCAAGACCGTGCATTTTTTTGAGGAAAAGCCACACAAAGGCATGCTTATCAAAGAAAAATGCGCATAAAGGCGCATTTTGCTGGTTCCTTCAGTGCACAATTTGATTTTCCTCTTAGACCTTAGAAATTTTTAAATATTTTAGATTCTCTAATGTGCCTCAGCCCTGTAAATCCTTCTAGATGACATTTAATAATGTCATCTTTGCTTGTCCTATTTTCCAGTGATAACACCAGCTAAAGTGACCTGGTTTTTGTGGAGGTTGGAAATGAAGATCCTGGTCAACCTGGCATGATGCCGAACCCTCTGAACTTGTTCACAAAAATCATAACGACCAACATATTTGAAACATGTTATTGTCATTGGAGAGGCTAAAAGGTCCCTAGTATTAACAGTTTCAAGTCTGAGCACTCTTCCACCTCTATGTGGCCTCCTCTCCTCTGTTTTCTCTCCTTCACTGAATATTATGTTTCCTTCCTCTTATGCCATGGTTTTTTTGTAAAAAAACCTAAGGATTAGGAATGATAATATGTGTAAGGTGACTTTTTTGGGGATAAGAAATGGGGAAAGGGAAATTTGTGGGAAATATTTTTAGGGATATGAGAAATGGGGGAAGGGAAAAGGAGTGATAGTGTGATGGGAATTGGGATGGGGAATTGGGAATTAGGATGGGGATTTGGGAGCCTAGGTAAAAATAAGCACCTAGGGCTTAGGGTTTTAGGTTTAAAAGCTTAGGTACAGGGATTGTTCTAATCAAAGATTTGGGAAAGAGTATTTCCAATATGGGAAGGGTATGGGAGTGCAAGGGAAATGGGTTTTAGGAGTTGTGAGTGTTATGGAGGACAAATAGGGTTTTGAGTGTTTAAAACACCAAATTATCAAGTAAATTACACAACACTAAACAAATAAACTTGAAGGAGGTAAATGATGATGGAAGACACCTTTACTTGCTTGCTGGAGGCTCAAATAGCTTTTGCAGAAGTTATGGAGGTGATTTGGCGAAGTTTGGATGATTTGCTGGCTTGTTGGACATATGCGCAATGCCTTAAGTATGTGCGCCCTCTCTTCAAACTGTGTGCAATGCCTTAAGGATATGCGCCCTCTCTTCAGACTGTGCACAAAGCCTTAAGGGTATGCGCCCTCTGCTCAAATTTTCTCCAATTTTGCCCAAAAAATTGAAAAATTTCTCTCTTCAAGTGTTTGCTCGATGGAATAGGAGGCAAATGAATTTCAAATTGATGTATAGGAGTCTTTAATGATTGAGTGAGTTTATATTTAAATCAAAACCCCACTTTTCCATTGTTTCCTTTCACTTTTTGACACATTTTCTAATTACCATTTTCTTTTGAGTTTTCTTCTTTGCAGGATGAAGTTGGTGGAGTTTGGCACTTTTCACTTTCAGTTGGTGATCTTCAGTTTGGCATATGTGATTAGGGTTGGCAACTAGGGAAAGAAATTATTACATATTATAAGCATAAAATTACCCAAAAAATTAAAAATAAATTACATCTCTGTTTTCATATCAAAATTACAATTTTGATATGAATATCAAACTTTAAAATCGAAATTACAATTTTTAAAATTATCATATTTACATGTTGATAATATTATGCATATGATAACGAAATGTTTATTGAGTCACTCTCACACCTTTTTCTGACCTTATTGAGAAGAGATAGTGCATTTTTGGACCTTGAACGATAAAACCTAATGACCTAATGGGACCTTGAATGACCTAACTCCATGATTGACATAAGACATAGCGAAATGATCTTTTTAAAAGTGTATTTATGCTCAGCAAGATATGAAGGCGGGCCAACAAATGTGAAATTTTGAGGGAGAGTGAGATTTTATGACTTGGACTACCATCAATGAATCAATTTTTTGCATGACCTAATGGAATGATAAAAAATTTCGGAGTGGGACCCCTAAAATGAGTACAAAAAGAGTAATTTTGATCACTTATGGAAGAATGCATATTCTGACACTAACATCAGAGTTATTGGAGATGGGATCTCCTTGGATATGTCAAGAACACCGTAGACCAAGTGCCTAACCATTGGGCCAATACGGTAAAAAAAAATTCAAACTGAAATGCATGACTAAATACTGACAACTCAATGACACAAAATGACTTTGAAACTGACTGAAATTAACTGAAAAATGACTCAAAACTTAACTTACTTTTTTTGAAAACTTAACTTGAAATGGTAGAAAATCAATGAAGCTCCATGGCCTTCACTTCGGGCTTCTAACTCCAATGCTTTTCCACTTCACACTTGCAAGAATATCAAATTGATATACACAATGAAGATGATTTTTTTTTCACAATTTCAGATAAAAAAAGATAGTGCTTCAGGAGCCTACCATTAACTGGGCCTCCTAAGAAAATTTTCCCATTCATTTCTTCCAAGAGATATGCATTTTGTCCACGAGAAGCTACAATATTAAAAGGACCTTTCCATAAATTATCGAATTTCCCGTGCTTACCCTTGTCTTCATTCTTGGCATCCCAGCAGAGTACTACATCATTGATCTTGAAATCATCTTGCTTGGTTTTTCTATCATAGATTTGCTTGATCTTATCATGGAGCTTAGAAGTGTTCTGAAACACTTCTTGTCTTGTCTGCTGCAAGTGAATCATTTGGTTTATTTTACGTTGTATGTCATTTTCTTCACTTCCCGCTTCTTGTAAAAGTTTCATGACTGGGACAGCTAATGAATAAGGGAAAACTATATCCACACCGTAAACTACCTGAAATGGAGACATGCCAATGGATTTCTTGCTGCTTACCCGATCTTCCCACAGTGCATTAATTAGATTCTTGTGCCAATTCCTCTTGTTTTTTCCAACATCTTTTTGATTATGCTGATCAAAGACTTGTTGGAGGACTCCACCAATCCGTTTTCCTGTGGATAATATGTTGTAGAATTACGCAACTTAATGTTATATCTATCACAAAATTTTTTCATTTTCTTTGATTTGAAAGTTGCGGCGTTATCCGTGATGATCTTTCTAGGACAACCAAACCGGGACAAGATGTTAGCTTCTAGAAACTGAATTATAACTGAGTCTGTAGCTTGCCTGGTTGGGATTGCTTCGATCCACTTTGTGAAATAGTCTGTGTCGGTAAGTATCCATCTGTGTTGAGTGAATGAAGGTGGATATATTTCACCAATAAAATCTAAGCCCCATTGTTATGAAACCGGCTCCAAAAATAGAAGAAAAGAGAGATCAACACCTTAGAAATAAGCCACTTTGAGGGGGAAACCTCCAATACATTACATAAATAAACAATTCTTGGATGATACAAATGACAAAACCTCCTTTCTATATATAGGAGTCCATGGGGCCACAATGTAATCCTAGCCGACCTAACAGTAATAATGTAAGGGCACAATAATAACAATATGGGGGTTACAGGGGTACAACAATAACAATAATGGGGTTACACTAACAACAATATGGGACTATACTAGTAATATAGGGACCTAACATGCTCCTCTCCTTCAAAAAAGTGTTTTCCTCAACACTTGAGTAGCTCCGGGTGCTTCTGTATAAAATTCTCATCCTCCCATGCAGAATCTTCAGTGGGTAAGTTCTTCCATCTGATGAGATACTCTGAAATTGATCGATTTTGTAGCTGTCAAGTTCTTGTTTCCGTGACTGCTTCAGGTTCCAATATGGTTTTTCCTTCCTCATCAAGTTCTTGCAATATTGTTTGAACTGGAAGCTTGTCCCCTATAACATTCTTTAAGCTTGAAACATGGAAAATTGTATGCACTCACGAAGAAGTAGGAAGCTCTAATTTGTATGCCATAGTACCAATATTTTGCAACACCTTGTAAGGACCATAGTACTTTGGCGATAATTTATTATCCTTATTACCTTGCTTGAGGGACATTTGTTTGTATGGTTGTAGCCGTAAAAATACCCAATATCCTATATCAAAACTTCTCTCACTGCGATGTTGATCTGCCTATTGTTTCATTCGATTTCGTACCAAATTTAGGTTATCGTTTAAGGGTTGGAGAACTTCTTGTTGATGCTCGATGTGATCTTCCACTACTTGAACCCTAGAATTTTCCCTTAAAGAATATGTGATGGACGGTGGATGATATCCATAAAGTGCCATAAATGGGGTCATTTTTGCTGCAGTATGGAAGGAAGTGTTATATCACCATTCAGCGAGAGGTAACCACTTGACCCATTGTGCTTGCTTATCAGATACAAAAAAACGAAGATATCCTTCCAAACATTTATTCACTATCTCCGTTTGACCATCGAATTAAGGATGATAAGATGAGCTATGAGCTAGTTGAGTACCCAAACAAGAAAATAATTCTGTCCAAAAATTTCCTGTAAAAATGGGATCTCTGTCACTTACAATAATCTTCAAGTTCCATGTAGCTTTTGAATTGTTTCCATAAATGTAGTAGCAACTGTACTTGCTCTAAATGGATGAGATATGAAAAAAAATGTGCATACTTGGTAAGTCTATAAACTATCACCATGATGACACTCTTTCCTTCGGACTTAGGTAAAGCTGTGATGAAATCCATTAAAATATCCTCCCAACGTTGACTTGGAATGGATAAAGGTTGTAGAAGACCCAGGGTCTTAATTGTCTCAACTTTATTTTGTTGGAAAACCAAACATTCCGCCACAAACTTTTGAATATCAGATTTAAGGCCATCCCAAAAAAATTCTTTCTTCACCCTGTGGTAAGTTTTTAAAAATCCTGAGTGTTCTCCTAAAGGAGAAGTGTGCAATTCCAAAATAATCTTTTGCTTTAGTTGGGAATTCTTGCAAATATATAAGCGATATTTATACCACAAGGAATCATTTTTCTAACTAAATGTATCAAATGTACTAGGATCTTGCTGCAAATTTTGAATGAGTGTCCACACTTATTCATCCTTCTTCCATTCATCCCTTACTTCGGTTATCCAATCTGGCTGGATAATAGAAATGGAAGAAAGCAATGCTTCCACCTCTTCATCTTTTCTTGAGAGTGCATCTGCAACAACATTTAGCTTCCCTTTTTTGTAGATGTTTTCAAAGTCATAACCCAACATCTTTGTGACCCATTTTTTCTACTCTTCTAAAGATAACCTTTGTTCCAAAAAGTGTTTAAGACTATCATGATCAGTTTTCACCTTGAAGTGTCTTCCCATTAGGTAAGGTCGCCATTTCTTTAGTGCATGTAGTATAACCAACAGATCCTTCTCATAAATAGCCTTTTGTAAATACTTTCCTTTGATTGGATGACTTAAACCAATGGGTCTTCCTTCTTGCATTAAAACAACACCAATTCCATTTCCCGAGGCATCACATTCCACAATAAAGGTTTTTGTGAAGTTTGGCGTAGCTAAGACTGGTGCTAGACACATTTCCTCTTTAAGATGTCCAAAGGCCTTAATTGCTTCAGGAGTCCATGAAAATGCATCTTTCTTCAATAATGTTGTTAGAGGTGCTGCTATTCTCCCATAATTCTTTACAAACTTGCGATAATACCCTGTTAACTGGAGAAATTTGCACAACTGCTTTATGGTTGTGGGGACTTTCCATTCCATAATGGCTTTAATTTTGTTAGGGTCTACCTGTTGTACGGTACAACAACCCCCCCATTTTTAACTTGTTCACTTAAAATAATGGGGACCCTTTCTATAAAATTTTAGCTAAGTGCCTTTTAAGATTTTTATTAAGTTAATTACTTCATGATTTTATTGATTTTTCATCTTCTTTAGATTTTTGTTTTGATTGCTTGGTTGAAATCAATTTTTTATAAAATTCTTGTTGACGCTTGTTTCACCTCATTTGGTCAACCGGTTTGTAAACGACACTCCTTTGAAGTCTAATCATTTATGTCGTGTGGGTTAAAAATGCGTAAAATGTACAATATTCCATTTTTTAATTAAATTAGTTCAATAATGCATTTAGTTTAAATATTAACCCCTAGTTAGTTATTACTAACAATTTTTATTTTTTATACAGCGAAATCATGAAACATCGAGATTTCAGTGATTTATTCCAATTTTCCAATTTTCAAATAAATTATTAATCTCGAAAAAATCCAAAATATCGAAGTAGTTGTAGTTCATTTTTATCAAAGTGGCTGTAGTTTAGATAAGAAAAATTCATAACTTAACATCATTAAAATAAAACAAAAAAACAAAAAAACATTAATATTCAATATTCAATTTTAAATTAATTAAATTAATTATTATATTAAATATAATTAATTTAATTAAATTAAAATTTTATATTAAAAAACAAATATATATTAACATAAAAAAACATAAAATAAAAAAGATTTTAATCACATTGAAGATTTCTAAGTTAGTAATATAATTAGTTTTGAGTTGATTTTAACTTAATATTCTAATACGTTAGTTTGAGTTAGGTAGTGTACTTTTAAATTAGTTTTAAAATTAGCATTAGTATATATTAGTGTTAGTATTAGGTTAGTTTTAAGTTAATACACATGTTAGTTTAGTTTTAGATTTAAATATCTAAAATAATTAATTTTAGATTAATTAAAAAATTAATATTTAAAATATAATTAATATAATTAAATTTATTATTAATTAGATTAATTAATTTATAAATAGTTAATTATATTTGTTAGTTAGATTAATATTCGTTAATAAATATGTTATTAAATAATTAGTTTAGTCTATAATTAAAAATTAAATTAGAATTAATTATTAGTTAATTGTAGGCTAATTTAGGATCAGATTTTTAATTAAAATTCTGATTTTTTTTAGCCCAACAACAGAATTTCTAGATTTATATCATATTTGACTTATCAACTTTGGAGGTTCATAGATTGAGTTTTACTTGGCCAAATGAGGCCCAGGATGACTCATTGGAAAGAGAAAATCAAGGAGAACATTTATGAGGAGGTTTCGCTAACAAATTTGGTCATTTATTGGGTAAAAAAACAGGCAAAAGATCAAGCTCCGAATTTCTAAAATAAAATCAATTTTCTGAGTTTTGTTTTCTTCATTTTAATTTGCCCAGCCTCTTCTAATTGCAGATTCATGCATCAATAATATCCTTGGTTAATTAAAATCATTATGAGCATCAATAAGAAGCTCAAATTTCATTTTTATTTATTTAAATAGAATTTGATTGGATTTATTTTAAATGCTAGAACTAATATTTTGATTTTATTGTTGCATCTTAATTAATTTTAATATCTTTTTTGCAGGAAAAAAAATAGAAAGGATATGGAGAAAAAGATCTCAATCAATGAGAAAGCTTCAGCAATTATAGATTGAATTTTTGAGCAAATAAAATTGGATTGGACAAATTTTCCTTCAACAAACTCTCTTTTCAAAATACTTTTGGAAAGATTATAAATTGCAAATTGCAAAAATGTAAAAGTGGGCTGCTCTCCTTTGCAATTCTAGACTTCTAAAAGCATTTCTGTAATAGGAATTTAGAGTTGTAGGAGGGAGGAGAGACAATTTCAGATTTGAACATTATTGAGGGTTTTTTCTCTGTATCTTGAATTATGTACGATGGACAGAGTTTGCATTTCTGCAGCTCTAGTTTTGAAAGCAGAAATTCAAGTAATGTAAAGTATTGTTAGAGAACAGGATCAAAGAAGCAGATTCAATTAACTGGTATTTTTGGCATTTCTGTATCAAATACTAGTTTCATTTTTATGTTAATAAAATTGTTGTTTCATTTTATTCATGTTTATGCATTTCTGCTGATATGGATAATTGGTCTCAAATTGTTATGTATCTCTGCTCTTATGAATTAAACTTTGATTTCTGGGTAACCATTACTCATAAATCTGTCTTATAAAAATAATTTATTAAATAGTAATGTGTTGTGAATTTCTTCCACATATTATTGTTTAATTATTGGCTTGACTGATTTGACAATCGATATCATTTTTGTGAATTTCTTTTGGAGTGTTGTTGATTTATTATTTCAGTCAAATGGTCTCAATAGAATGTGTCTTGGTACTCACAAATGTGAGCTAATTGAATTTCTTTGTTAGCCTGACATTAATTAAAAGCCAGACATATTTAAATTCTCATCACTTAATTATCTTGCTCTTAGTTTGGTTAGATCTATATATACCTAATTGAGATAGGATTTAGATTAGTTTCTTTTGCTTGCATTAGAGAATAAGTTTGCATTTAGATTAAGTTCTACATTCTTTTAAGTCCTCTTCCCGAAGAGGCAAAATCTTAGTTGTGGTTTAGCTGAACCCAAATTAGCTTAAGGGTCATTCTTTTTCCCGATTAACAAGAAGAATTGATCTGATATCCATGTCTATTGGTAGTTAAAGATACATCATAAACCAATAGCGATAGGGAAAAGGTAACTGGACCTAGTTAAACCAGTCGGAGCCACTATCATAAATGGAAAATGAGTTGTATTAAGGTCCGGACCAGGTGGTTATCCCCCAATGTTGTCGCAACGATTTTCGAGGCTTCAAAATTTTTGGTGCTAGAAGGAGGGCCTAAAACTTGTTGTCTATTGGAGTCTTTTCAATTTTAACATTTTATTTTATTACAATGGCTCCTTTAAAACTTCCAATTTGGAGTTGTATATATGGACGTGCATCTTCCAATGCTCCACCCGAAGTGGTAAGACTCTTGTCTCAGGTAAAGTTTAATGGTAAGAAAAATTATTCTACTTTTAATCATGTCTTTCAATTTATTCAAAATGTTTCAAATTATGATTTTCAAGGAATTTATGAAGACATTTTATGCAGAATTTTTACTCTCACATTTGCGGCAAAATCTAGAAACTGGTGTAGAACTCTTCCGGTTACTTCAATTCACAGTTGGGATCAATTTGTTACAATTTTCATTTGTAAATTTGATGGATATATCTACGAATGGGCATGTGATAATTTTTAAGATCTACAAAGGTTTGAAGGTGAGTCTTTAATTGATTTTACCATCAGATTTTGTTTAAATTTTTTTAAATTTAAAACTGAAGATAAACCTTCGAAAAAAGAATTATTATATTGGTTTGAACATATTTGCTCTCTTCCTCCCATTCCCAATCCATATGAAATTAGTTCAAGCTTTGTTCCATCCCCTTCTAACATAAATAAAGATTCCATATGGATGTGCAAATAAATTATGATGAAGTGGTCTCACAAAGCTTGGAAAATATTTCTATCCAAATACAAGAAGACAATAGCAGCAATTTTATGTTGGAGATAATGCTTACATTCCATATTTGAGAATTTCGTTTGATGGTTGAGAAATTCTCTCAACCTCTCTCTGTCTAATTTAGGAATAAGTTGGATCTCAGAAACTCTATTTAATAGAGTAATCTGAATGTAAATCTGTGTGTGTGAGTGTGTGTGCACATACACCATATGTGCATGATATATAACTATGTTTCTGTAATTGTGTGATTTTCAGTGATTTCTATCATGGTATCGGAGCTTCAGGCTCATACTGGGATTGAGAGAAAATATAATTTGCAGAGAGAGTGTGATTATTTTTTGTTTCTTAATAGTGTGTTATTTTGTATATAGAAGTGGGACTTATTGGCCCGTCAAACCTGTAGAGTAGGAGAGGACGTCAGGATTTCCGTGGGGGAAATTCGCACAACTCATGAGCAATAATCCGGGACATTTCATGTGTGTTTCTGAATTTTTGCAGGCTGGTCGCTGGATCTCGGTGCTGAGAGCAGACATAGAAATCCAGTTTATAGATTTTCCTTCAGAGCCTATGTGTATGCATGGTGGCTTCTGGCGTTGAGAACTTCTGGACTGGTGTACAAATCGGGTGAAGTCATGGTCTTAATTTTCCAGCCACTCAACCACTGTGTTCAACGCTGTGTTCTGGGACTGTTCGAGAAATTGTGAAAACAATGTGTCACTGTGTCTGAGGGCCGCCGTATGCATTAGAATGACTCTGAAAAGCGCGTTATAAACGACTGCTACAATGATTCTCATGTTACTTCTGGAATTGGGCATTGAAAATTTTGTTCGCCATGGATTGTTGGGAACTTCAGAATGTCATACTTGATTTCTAAAAGTGCGGCTCGGTCTGTCGACAGAGCATTAACGTAGCAAATAAGTGCAGGTAATCCACTAAAATAGTGGAAAATATTGCAAAGTAGAAAATCTATCTGAAACATAAAATTATATTCGTTCAATCTCATTATCATGCTCTGGTGCATGGATCATAAAACTGGTCTAGGATGCCGAATTGGTTAACTGTTACTTAGCAATATATTGGCCAGAGCGGTGATATCGCATACAATTGAATGAGACGGAGTCAACCTGCCAAATTCATAGAGAGAGAACGTGCCGTCTCTGACCAAGAAACCTCCATTATGAGTGGAGAACCTGCTCAAATTGAATGCGTGCCAACATGACCTGATCGTTCATGTTGTTGAGTTCGTGTTGGAGCTTATCTGTGGTAGCTGGCAAACTGTGAGAATTAAATCGGCTGGGACGTGACTTTGTGAGTTGTGAGAAGTAAATTGCTGGCATGATATAGTAGGGTCGAGTAGTTGAAATATTAGTATTATAATTTGTTTGTAAATTAAGTCATGATGAATTTCAAATTAGAAGAGGTTATATTGTAAAACTGATTCTAGATACATTCTGTATCTAGACGACTTCCCTAGATAACTGGCGAGTACAGCGGTTAGCACCCATGTATTTCGGTGGATGGGAGCTCGTCCATAGAATGACTAGGAGTTCAGTGATTGCAATCAATTGTTTTCGAAGAGATCAAGTGGCAGTAAGGCTCAATATGGATGGTTGTCCAGATAACATGGCAGTTGCGGATCTAGGGAAGGATCCCTCGTTAGTGGTAGACGTGGAAGTGGTCTCCTAATGAGGTTATGCGACAGATTGGGATGCTGTTCAGTAATTGACTTCGGGAGGTCCTTGATTCGGGAGTTGAGGAAGCGAACTCGGGAATCCAACTTGCCAACTACACCTTTCAGAGGGTTATGAGGCAACTTGATGGAGCATCTACTGATAAGCTTGATTATTTTGTTACTTTTATGTAATGTAATCATTAAGGGGGGATGTTGGAGATAATGCTTACATTCCATATTTGAGAAGTTGGTTTGATGGTTGAGAAATTCTCTCAACCTCTCTCTGTCTAATTTAGGAATAAGTTGGATCTTAGAAACTCTATTTAATAGAGTAATCTGAATGTAAATCTGTGTGTGCGAGTGTGTGTGCACATACACCATTTGTGCATGATATATAACTATGTTTCTGTAATTGTGTGATTTTCAGTG
Source organism: Pinus albicaulis (assembly GCA_034641835.2). Classification (NCBI taxonomy): domain Eukaryota; kingdom Viridiplantae; phylum Streptophyta; class Pinopsida; order Pinales; family Pinaceae; genus Pinus; species Pinus albicaulis. Next base: position 14,578,971 of record CM076581.1, on the reverse strand, counting down.
ATTTCTATCATTTTGGAGAAAGAGTTGCCTTGAAATTTGAGAATTACTCTGCATTAAATTCAGAAAATCAAATCGCAAATCAACACGTGCAAGCAGCAATCAAACTGAATAATAAAATGCAAACTGCTGTACAAATTTCTGAATCTTTTCATGATGAACAAATGCCGAAAACAGAAAAGCAAAGCAGCCTTCTTCAAGAAAGCATGAGTATACAAAGGAATGATCTAGAATATGAAATTTACAGTGAACAGAACGCACAAGATTTCTCTAACAAAGAAAATTTTGAATTCATTATTTCTGATTCTCATTTTTCACTTTATCCTGATATTTTTAATGTTAGTAATTTCTCCTCTCTTAGTATTAATAAAGAGGATGATCTAAATGAATTACCAATAAATTTTTATCAAGATAGAGAAACAATTATTAATCATTCTTTTGCTATTAATGAACATGAATTTTTTATTCCTCCTTGTTTTGATATATTGGACAAGATCGAAGAGAATTATAGAGAATATTCTGAAGTCATTTATGATAATTACTCCGACATCGTGGATGCTGATTTCTGTTCTTCTCAAGAGAATCCTCATGATAAAATTCAAATAACATCTGTGAATGAGGAACATTTCAATTTAGAAATTATTTCAACCAATCCTCATCCTAGAGTAGCAAATTATCTTCATGATTTCACCATTCGGGAAAACATTCCAATTTATGATTCATATCATGATCAAACTCTCATTCCTGCTCATAATCATAATTCTCTTTCTAATTCACAAGTTGGAATTAACAATTATTCAAATTCCATTATTTTGGCAATCTTTGTGAAAAAGAAATTATTTCAAAAGGGTCCCAGTTGTGTTGTAACAATAATTGTAACACTAGTGTAATCTATGATTCAATTTTGTTAGTATTTCAACATTTATTTTTAACTTTAGATTTATTTTTTGTTTTTAGTGTTAAAATTTTAGATACTTTATGCTGGCATATTGAGCAGTTCAATATTGAACACTCAATTGATGAATTGCTCAATGGAAAAATGAAGATTCAAATTATAATAGTGAACATCAATAATTATTAAACTTTCAATTTCAATTGATGTTCATTCCTTATCAATCACTTCTTTTTTCTCAAAATTAGTACCAACAAGCGAGTGTATTTTCACAATATGATCAACAATCTAATTCAATTAATAATCTTCTGTTGGATTCACTAGACTCCCATCCATTTTTCATTGATCAGTTTGAAAGACATTTGGAAAGATTTCCTTCACGGAAAATCGTTAATAATTTAACATTTAATCATAACACTAACAAAATCACACAAACCATTGTTGCTGAAAGATCATTTCTACAACTTGACCTGCCATCTTCTCTTTTAAACCTTTCCCATTCAATAACGTAAATCCATCTAGATATCTATGATCCAATTGAAATTCAATTGGAAAAGGCATTTCAAGAGAAGGTACTGGTGAATAATATACTAATATTAAAGGTACATTATGCTTTCAGATTTATTTTTTGTAGTTTAATTATATTTACATTTTTACTAATGTTTGACATGTACATATATGCAGGAATTAAAATGAAAGAGTGGTTACATTGGAAATATGACTATATCTAGTCATTTTCATGTATATGGTTAGAATAGAAGTAGAATTAATTTAGCTAGTTTGTTTTATATAGCTAATTTATTCTTATAGTTCTGTAGATATAAAATAAAGCGAGCAATCAACCCTTCTCATACCATATACATGTTCAGGGAAATATTTGCCTCTTATCAAAAAATTTCTAATTTTTCCCTCCCATTTTTAAATCAAAATTTATTGCAACAATATCTCTACTCTGCATATTTTGAATAATATCTTGACTAAATTCAATTGAGGTTGCACTTGGCACCAATCACCTCAAAGCCACTTTTATCTATTTCGAAATGTCCTCATATGATTTTCTTCTTAAATTTATTTGTTAAAGGTTTTGAGGAATTAAAGCTTTATGATCTCATTATCCCATGAAATGTGTGACTGTCTATTATAAGCTTAATTCCAATTTAATCATTATTAGTCAGTCTAACCTTTTGCTATAATCACATGAAGCTCATATTATCTTCTTCGAAATTTGTTAAAATGACTTTAAGGGTGTCCATTTTGCTATGTGCACACATTCAAATCGGTGTTGATATTTTTCCACAATTAGTGGCTTTATCCCATTTTGATATTTAGTTTATTATCTAATGCTGCAATGTGCATCATATTTATTTACTCAAGGCATTATTAAACAGTCACTATAACAATACAGATTTTTCTTAAGTTAATTCGGAATGAGCAGAGGTAATAAATTGTTGTTGCAATTCAAATGGAAGCCTATTTTCATATTTATTTCTAGAGAATTTTATGAGTTCTAGATTTCCTGAACATGAATAAATAGATTTTATTGAGGCTGATTACACACTCCGATTTAGAATAAATAATGAGATGAGTTTGAATAAAGTCAGAATTTTGATAAATAGAAGGAAGAATTGGAAGGTTCATAAGGTAAAATCCACAGACAATTCTCTTCCAGGTACGCATTTACATGTTCATTTTCATCTATTAATAGTTTCTCTTTTCCTTAGTTTATTTTTTATTCTTGTTCTGTTTTATTTGCAGGTTTTCATTTGTTTTCAAAACTTGAAGTAAGCAGCAAACCCATTTCAAATTTGCAACAGGTTCAGGGAAATTTTATTTGTGATTCATTAGAATTTGAATCATTCTTTAATTTTTCTTTCATTCATTTAGAAAACCCAGTTGAAAACAATATCGCAAGATTCATATCAGAAATGTTTCAACTTGATTTTCATATTTTTGATACAAGACCTCCGATATGTTACCTCATTCAATTTTTCATAAAATACCATATCGCATTTCGCATCTCAAAGGTTTTCAATTGAATATATTTCCATTATCTTGAATCATCAATCTCCGATAATCAACTTTACCAATATTGTGATATACACAATTCGGGACCCAATATTAAATTTAAATCAAGTTCATAAGAAATATCGCGTCCATTCAATCGCAATAGTGGTAGGGTCATAATTTTAAAAGCATCGATGTTTCAGACCCGATGCGATATTAAACTTTCATAATAGAATTATCGGGCTCATTCTCCATCGCATATCGGCGTATCATATTGTTACATTATGCATTTAATTTTGCTAATCGCCGAGAGCCGTATCATTCATCGTATTTCACAAAAATATGAAAGAAAAAAGTTTAACATGTCATTTTTAACTCCGATGCGATAAAATGAAACGCAAAATCATATATCATATTGGAATAAATTGAAAAGTTTGTTTTTCATCACAAAAGTTCCAATGCGATGGATCGGATCACAAACACGAATATCGCATTAAACATAAGGTTAATCCTTCCATTTGAAAAGTTTCGATGCGATGAACCTAATCGGCAATCGCAAATAGGAGAAATCACATTCTAATATATTCATTTGCAAAAACTCCGATGCGATAAAGTTCAAATCTCAATCACAAATTATTAAATTCATTAGTCAAGGGTTGAATTTGAAAGACCTTCGATGTGATAAATCTAATCGCAAATCGCAAATCGGGAGGAAAATAAAATGCATCATTTTGCGCTCATTTTTAAAAGTTGCGATGTGATAATTCATCGCTCATCGCTATCGCTTTTTTCTTTTCGCTCATCACCGATTATTATAACCATTGCATCGTTGTTATCGCAAGAATCATATTGGCATTTCCGACATGACTATTTTCCGATATTTCGATATGCCAATATCGTAATCGCTTCATTGCATTTTTATTTATGGCCATATCACTATTCCGGATCTGCGATGCGCGATATGCGATGTACAATGTGTGAAGTACAAAGCACGATGCGACCATTCCCTGATTCTTGATATAACAATTATTCAATATCGCATCGCATATATTCTCATCGCATGTTCTCATATCGGCAATTTGCTACTGCAACCTCCGATGCGATAAACTCCAACGCATGCCTCTACATGCAATACGCATCATCCGATAAGGTATTATGTTAATTTAAAGAAATATTGGGTAACCGCTATGATATTAAAGCGATTGATAATAAATTTGTAGCATATTCAAATCATTTTGATTTCTCATATATTTAAGTTTTAAATAAATCCATAATTAAATATGAAATTCAAGACCTCTCTATTTTAAATTTCATTATCTTAAATTTGTTCTTGACTCTGAACAATTTATAAAATCATGAAATTTATATGAAACTTATAATATTTTGAGAATATTAATCACTGCAAATTCTCAATTTCATTTATGATGCATTTGTTTTAATTTCAACTCCCTTGAACACAAAGCATTCCATTTTTACATTTTACTGCTTGCTTTAGTTTAAATAAAATAAATAATGATTTTTGGGTTATAGGATTTTGGTTAGTTTGCCTTCTTCATATTTTTAATGTCAACTAAAAGAAGAAGTCAGCTAGTATTGGAGAAATTGACACCTTCAGGTAAGATCAAATGCAATTATCCAATGGTAATATTCATGTACCCACTTTCATTAATTTCAATTTCATTACTTTAGTTTCATTTTTGTTTTTTAAATTATGTTGATATTTAAATCTGTTTTGCAGCTCTTCAGAAAATCTTTCAATCATCTGCCAAATTATATTTTAGAAGCCCTATGCTCTTTTCCTGGCTTTATTTCAAGAAGCAGCGATAGTCTTCATTAAAACAGCTACACTAGGAAGTTTCTGAACCTTTAATCTGTTTCTTTAAAGCATTCATTTTATTACAAAACGCTTAATATAATGCTTTGAAACAAGAAGATTGACATCAGACAAAATTTTTTCATTGTGGCTGAATTTTATGATCACTGCTATCTAAAGCCTAAAACACTTACAACCTTGCAAGGTATAAGTTTTCTGGATCTCGACATAAGAAGGAATAATTACATGATTATTTTCTTTTACTTCATGTTGTTGAGACATTGGTATAAACATTCTTGTTAGAGTTTGTATTTCAAAACTTGGATTTTTCTTTCCACTTTTGAATTTCTTCATTTTTATTTTGTTTGCTGATTTCTTTTCTCACTTTAGCTTAATAATTCTTTTTCGTTGGTTTTCAGTTTTGATTTTGGTGACTTTTCCATGATTTATATGGAAGGCCTTATTGTTACCTAACAATGGTTGGCATACACATGAAAAATTGTTAATAGTCTCCTATTAGTTTTTTCTTAAATCTCTTAGCAAAATTTGTTTTTCTTATTATAAAGGTAAACATACTTAAGGAAGAGATTAGAAAACAAGAGAAGTTAACAAAGTATCATGAAATCTGAGAAATTTCTTTTTCATCAAAATTGTAATTACTTTGAGATTTCAATGTTTTATTAAGATCTTTCAAAATTCTATTATCAGTTAAGAAAAATTATTTTTAACCAAGTAAAGACACTTTACAACAAAGCACTTTTAACTCTGAAATTGTCATTATGAACTCTTAAGGAGTTAATGATTCTCCCTATTTAAAAGAGCTTCTATTTTTCTAGAGTGTAATCCACAAATATATTTAAACTTAAAAGATAAGAGGTCTCATCACGAGCCTGCTTACCATGATCATAGGGGAAAAATATGTTGACATTACCAACACTGCTAAACAAACCAGGGTAATGGCTTATAATTGCAAACAATTGTAAGACAAAGGGTCTCATCACGAGCCAACTTGTTCAGTCCAATTATAACCAGTGAATGGCATTTTCAACTATCTGGTTACCAAACCAGGACAATGGCTTTTAAGAACTAAAAAAAATAAAAATAAAAATAAATATATATATATATATATATATATATATATATATATATATATATAATAAAAAAATAAAAATAAACATATATAAATGGATTTATCTCTAGGTTAATAATTCTTAAATAGATGGGATGTTGAATCATTCATGATTAAAAGGTAACCTTGTTAAGACTATAGATGTTTGCTGGTAGCAGTGGCTCTACCTGTGACAAATGAATACATTTTAAAAGCTAAGTTGTAAAGTGACCCCTACTTTATCTCTACAACTAATTAAGGACTGATATAGAGATATGAAATATTTTAATATATGAAGAATTTTAAGAAAATTACAGTAAGATGATTCTTGTTTTTATTCAGATTAATGAACCTAGTCAAGCATTCCAAAAATAATTTTCTCTTCTTTAATTATTTTTATTTTAATTTTGAGAAAATCTCATTCATATCAAACAAAGATAACTGTTTCTTCCAGTGAATCGCCAATTGTTGTACGATACAACAACCCCCCATTTTTAACTTGTTCACTTAGAATAATGGGGACCCTTTTTATAAAAAATTTAGCTAAGTGCCTTTTAATATTTTTATTAAGTTAATTACTTCATGATTTTATTGATTTTTAATCTTCTTTAGATTTTTGTTTTGATTGCTTGGTTGAAATCAATTTTTTATAAGCTTCTTGTTGACGCTTGTTTCACCTCATTTGGTCAACCGGTTTGTAAACGACACTCCTTTGAAGTCTAATCATTTATGTCGTTTGGGTTAAAAAATGTGTAAAATGTACAATATTCCATTTTTTTAATTAAATTAGTTCAATAATGCATTTATTTTAAATATTAACCCTTAGTTAAGTTATTACTAACAATTTTTATTTTTACTTATACAGCCAAATCACAAAATATCGAGATTTCAGTCATTTATTCCAATTTTTCAATTTTCTAATAAATTACTAATCTCGAAAAAATCTAAAATGTCAAAGTTGCAATAGTTCATTTTTATCAAAGTGACTGTAGTTTAGATAAGAAAAATTCATTACTTAACATCATTAAAAAAAAACTAAAAAAAAAAAAAAACTAATATTCAATATTCAATATTCAATTTTAAATTAATTAAATTAATTATTATATTAAATATAATTAATTTAATTAAATTAAAATTTTATATTAAAAAACAAATATATATTAAAATAAAAAACATAAAAAATAAAAAAAATTTAATCGCGATGAAGATTTCTAATTACATCGCATCGGAGTAATCTATCGGATGCATTTTTCAGAAACTCCGATAACTCTCATTTTAAAAACCCCGATGCGATGAGTTTGTTATATTCCGATGCGATGAGGTTCATTGGTTTTATGCGATGCGATTAAGTTCATTTGTTTTTTTTTTTTTTTTTAATGCGATGCGATGAGTTTGTTATAACTCATATTCCGATGCGATGAGTTCACTTAAGTATTCGCATGCTTTAGTGGTAGTGTTATTTTAAGTTAAGTGGTAGGTTAGCATATATGAACGTTAGTGGTAAGGTAGGTTAGTTTTATGAATAGTATAATGTTTGTTGTAAGTAGTATGATGTTAGTATAAGTGGTAAGTAGTATTATTTTAAATTAAGTATAATATTTATTTTACGTTAATGGTTAGTTTAATGTTAGTAGTAGGTGTAGTGTTATAGTAATTTAGTAATATAATTAGTTTTGAGTTGATTTTTACTTAGCATTTTCATACGTTAGTTTGAGTTAGGTTAGTGTAGTTTTAAATTAGTTTTAAAGTTAGCATTAGTATATATTAGTGTTAGTATTAGGTTAGTTTTAAGTTAATACAAGTGTTACTTTAGTTTTAGATTTAAATATTTAAAATAATTAATTTTAATTAATTAAATTTATTAATATTTAAAATATAATTAATTTAATTAAATTTATTATTAATTAGATTAATTTGTTTATAAATAGTTAATTATATTTGTTTGTTATATTAATATTCGTTAATAAATAGGTTATTAAATAATTAGTTTAGTTTATAATTAAAAATTAAATTAGAATTAATTATTAGTTAATTGTCGGCTAATTTAGGATTAGATTTTTAATTAAAATTTTGATTTTTTTTAGCCCAATAACAGAATTTCCAGATTTATATCAGATTTGACTTATCAACTTTGGAGGCTCATGGATTGAGTTTTACTTGGCCAAATGAAGCCCAGGATGACTCATTGGAAAGAGAAAATCAAGGAGAACATTTCTAAGGAGGTTTCACTAACAGATTTGGTCATTTATTGAGTCAAACATCAGGCAGAAGATTAAGCTCTGAATTTCTAAAAAAAAATCAATTTTCTGAGTTTTGTTTTCTTCATTTTCATTTGCCTAGCCTCTTCTACTTGCAGATTCATGCATCAATAATATCATTGGTTAATTAAAATCATTATAAGCATCAATAAGAAGCTCAAATTTCCCTTTTATTTATTTAAATAGAATTTGATTAGATTTGTTTTAAATGTTAGAAATAATATTTTGATTTTATTGTTGCATCTTAATTCATTTTAATTTCTTTTTTGCAAGAAAAACAATAGAAGGGATATGGAGAAAAAATTCTCAATCAATGAGAAAGCTTCAGCAATTAAAGATTGGATTTTTGAGCAAATAAAATTGGATTGGACAGATTTTCCTTCAACAAACTCTCTTCTCAAAATACTTTTGGAAAGATTATAAATTGCAAATTGCAAAAATGTAAAAGTGGGCTGCTCTCCTTTGCAATTCTAGACTTCTAAAAACATTTATGTAATAGGAATTTAGAGTTGTAGGAGGGAGGAGAGACAATTTTAAGATCTGAACATTATTGAGGGTTTTTTCTTTATATCTTGAATTATGTATGATGGACAGAGTTTGCATTTCTGCAGCTCTAGTTTTGAAAGCAAAAATTCAAGTAATGTAAAGTACTGTTAGAGACCAGGATCAGATAAGCAGATTCAATTAACTGGTATTTTTGGCATTTCTGTATCAAATACTAGTTTCATTTTTATGTTAATAAAATTGTTGTTTCATTTTATTCATGTTTATGCATTTATGCTGATATGGATAATTTGTCTCAAATTGTTATGTATCTATGCTCTTATGAATTAAAATTTGATTTCTGGGTAACCATTACTCAGAAATCTGTCTTATAAAACTGATTTATTAAATAGTAATGTGTTGTGAATTTCTTCCACATATTATTGTTTAATTATTGGCTTGACTGATTTGACAATCGATATCATTTTTGTGAATTTCTTCTGGAGTGTTGTTGATTTATTATTTCAGTCAAATGGTCTCAATAGAATGTGTCTTGGTATTCACAAATGTGAGCTAATTGAGTTTCTTCATTTGCCTGACATTAATTAAAATCCAGACATATTTAAATTCTCTTCACTTAATTATCTTGCTCTTAGTTGGGTTAGATCTATATCTACCTAATTGAGATAGGATTTAGATTAGTTTATTTTGCTTGTATTATAAAATAAGTTTGCATTTAGATTATGTTCTACATTCTTTTAAGTCCTCTTCCCGAAGAAGCAAAATATTAGTTGTGGTTTAGCTGAACCCAAATTAGCTGAAGGGTCATTCTCTTGCCCGATCAACAAGAAGAATTGATCTGATATCCCTGTCTATTGGTAGTTAAAGATACATTATAAACCAATAACGATAGGGAAAAGGTAACTGGACCTAGTTAAACCAGTCGGAGCCACTATCATAAATGGAAAAGGAATTGTATTAAGGTCTGGACCAGGTGGTTATCCCTCAATGTTGTCGCAACAATTTTCGAGGCTTCAACACTACCTTAACACCCTCATGAGATACAATATGACCTAGATATTCCACCTCTTATACTCCAAATAAACATTTGGATGTTTTTGCATATAATTGTTTCTCCTCCAATAGTTTGAGCACTTTGTCAACATGTTGAACATGGTCCTTCCAAGACCTGCTGTAGATTAGTATATCATCAAAAAATACTAACACAAATTTTCTAAGGAAGGGTTTGAAAATGGAATTCATCAACCCTTGAAATGTAGAAGGTGCATTGGTAAGGCGAAAAGGCATGACCAAAAATTCATAATGGCTCTCATGAGTTCGAAATGCTGTTTTCGGAATATCTTCAGTCTTCATTCTAATTTGATGATATCTAGAATGAAGATCCAACTTGGTAAAATAAATTGCTCCATGTAATTTATCCAATAATTCATCAATCACAGGAATGAGAAATTTATCTTTAATAGTGAGCTTATTGAGCTCCCGATAATCCGAACACATGTGCCGTGATCCATCCTTCTTGTGCACCAATACTACTGAAGCAAAGAAAGAACTTTGACTAGGTTGAATTATACCAGCCGAACATTTCGGCAATCATACGTTCAATTTCGCTCTTTTGGACATAAGGATAACTGTAAGGCCTGATGTTTGGAGGAAAACTTCCTGGAATCAAATGAGTAGCATGATCATGATCACAAATAGGTTGGGATTCCTTTGAGAGTTTCAAACACCTTGGAATTATTGTCCAAGAATTTTTGCAGATCTGGAGAAATAGATTATTTTTATGTTGGAACTTCTAGTGAGCATAATTGTGCAATTACACCTCGTTGTTATTTCTTCAAAAGCTTTGACATTGGAGCTTATTATCTTTCCTGGCTTCCCTAAGATACCTCGTGATTCAATTTCCTTTCCTTCCGAAAAAAAATTCAAGAGAAGTTCTTGAAAATTAAAAGCTATCGTCCCCAAAGATTGTAACCATTGTACTCCTAGTACAACATCAACACCTCCCATTGGGATGGAAAGCATTGGAATATTCAATACACATTCCCCCATGGCTATCTTGATATTATGGCATTTTCCAGAGAAATTTATAGTTCCTCCATTTGCAACCATCACTTGAGATTCTGGTGCTGGGTATAGGAAACAATTCAATTCCTTGGCTACCTTACAATGAATAAAATTATGGGTGCTACCTGAATCAATCAACACTATTACCTTTTTCTTCTTGATATGTCCTTTTATCTTGAGAGTTTGACAAGTGGTAATTCCTGCCAATGCATTACACGATATGGTCAGACTCATTTCTTCTTCTTCTAGGGTTGGTTCTTCGTGTATATCCTCTTCTTTTGAAGTTTCTTGTTCATTTTCTTCCTCATCTTCACAATCTATGTAAAATGATTTCTTCTCAGCACACTTATGACCTTTAGTGTATTTTCTATCACAACTTTAGCAAAACCCTTTTTCTCTTTTTTCTTCCAATTTTTGTGGTGTCAACCTTGTAGGTTGTGGAAGTCTAGGAGTAGCAACACTTCCATATTTATAGATGTGAGTGGTAGGCTTCATTGTCACCATAATTTTACATTCATTTTTTCTTGCCAACCTGAATGCCTTCTCCAATGAATCAGGTTCCAAAACGTGAAATTCATGTTGGATGTTATCCCTCAAATTCCTTATGAAGACATCAATCCTGTGTTCCTCTAGAATATCAATTACCCTTATATTCAATTTTTGGAAGTCCTCAATGTGCTCCACTACTGAACCCTTTTGTTTGAGATTTATCAATTGGCTAAAGAAGGTGTTGCACTTTATATCCTCATAATGTGCTATCATTTCCTCTGTAGAAGTTGACCAAGTGACAATTTTTTTACGGGAGCAAAGCCATCTATACCATACAAATGTATTTTGTTCTAAATGTAAAGTTGCAATGCGTACCTTCTGTGTGTTTTGCACATTATTGAGATCAAAATATTGCTCCACATGTAGTATCCATGTTACGGGATCCTTCCCATAAAAATTCCTCATATCCATCTTTGGAATATGGCGGTTCTTCAATCCAACATTAGAGTTTATGAAATCACGATTAACATTTATTTTGTTCTCATCATGAGTTTCCTCTACTATCTTTTCGCCATTAGGAATAATTTCTTGTATAAAATTTGACAAACCTTCCTTCAAACCTTCCATTTTTTCTTCCATACCATTCTTCAAACCATCCATCGTAGCTTCCACACCTTTCTTCAAACTATCCATCTTAGCTTCCTCGCTTTTCTTCAAAACATCCATTTCATTTTTTGTTTCTCTTTGCGAGAACAAAATTTGGTGCACTTGCTTTTGTAATTTTGATATGTCATGTTGCATTTCTTTATCTTCATGAGCCATATTAGAGCCTTTTGAAGGCTTAATGGGTGTTGAATAATTTTTAGGGGGCATTTTAGAACCCAATACTGATATCTATTCAACAATATTCCCTTGGAATCAATTCAAATTGATTCTTCAAACAAGACTTATGCAATTCGGAAAAAAATACACACATTTTTCTTGCATTTGAGGAGCTTGATATTGAAATTGAATTATCTCTGTTATTTCAGATCTTCAATATCTGAAATTCAGCCCTGTAGTATCACTCTGAATCTTCTTTAGAATGCCACAGGTTTGACCCACTTTAGATTCTTCAAGACAAAGTTATGTCCAACCTCCCACAATGACCTAATTATGGATTGGTTCAGTAGAGTGAACTTGTACGACGTGCCACATGTCACTATTTCCTCCTTTAGCTCTGAAATTGATAAATAGAAAACTACGGTCTATGTACTTGCGGCCACTCTTTATGGAATTCCAATCCGACGTTGAGAGAGAGAGTTATGACGATTTTCCCACGGTCACCTCTTTGAGATGAAATTTAGGAGCCTGAAAAAATCTAACTTCCACAGATCATATCTCCGAAAATATTTCGAAATAAGATCTAAAATTTATACAAGAAGTTCTACAGGATTTCAGATTTGCTCTGTAAAAATTTTAGCTTATGAACCTTCGTTGAAAAAAAAGTTATAGCACAAATTCTACGATGACCTGTTTTAGGAGAAATTCGGGAGCCTAAAAAATACCTAACTTCCATAGATCATATATTTGACAATATTGCGAAACAAGCTATGAAATTTGTACATGACGTTCCTCGAGATTTCGGCTTTGCTCTGTAAAAATTTCAGCTTCTGAAACTTCGTAGAAAAAAAATAATAGCGAAAATTCCACGATGACCTATTTGGAGCAGCGAAACCCTAGAATCCAAAGCTCTGATACCAAATGTTTGGAAAACAACTCCAAAAATTGAATAAAAGAGAGATAAATGCCTTAGAAATAAGCACTTGGAGGGGGAAACCTCCAATACATTACATAAACGAACAATTCTTGGATGATACAAATGACAAAACCTCCTTTCTACATATAGGAGTCCATGGGGCCATAATGGAATCCTAGCTGACCTAACAATAATAATGTAAGGGCACAATAATAACAAAATGGGGGTTACATGGGTACAACAATAACAATAATGGGGTTACACTAACAACAATAAGGGACTATACTAGTAATATAAGGACCTAACACCCATTGCTGGAAAGGAGCTTCAAATGAAATGGGTTGTAATGGTAAATGAAGAAGCTTACGTTTACCTTGGAAAAGTTGGCATTCATGACAGCTCATGACCGTCTTGTACAAATCTGCAAACAATTTTGGCCAATAGTAACCCACTCTTAGTACTTTTTTGGCCGTGGTATTCTGGTACAAATGACCTCCATAATATCCCTTGTGGAAATCTTTCATCACTTCTTTGGACTCATCTTCAACCAAGCAATTGAGTAACACTCCTCCTGGATCCTTCGAGTAGAGTGCACTATCTAGTATGTAATATTTTGAAGCCTTAAGCTTCAAGGAATTGCTCTTACTCTTTGACATGCCTGGAGGAGGGTTCAAATGTTGCAAAACATAAATGATATCAGCATACCATGTAGATGATTGAAAGAGATATGATACCTGAATAAGACTTACACCTTCCTCATCATCGGAAAGTGTTGATATGAGATTGATTTCAAGTGCATGTAGATTTGACTCAGCCACGAGCTTGGCTAAGCCTTTCCCTTTGATCAGCTTGGTCGGCTTGATCTCAAGGTCATACTCTAAGAGCACTGCTATTCATTTACCTCTTCTTCCTTCTGGATCTGTTTTCACGAGTACTTCTTTAATCACTTCATTCAGAACGGACGCCAAAATATATGAGTGCAGAATATAAACATGGAAGTCCTTGAGTGATTTAATCAAAGCCAAGGCCTGTTTCTTGATTATGTTGTATCGGAGGGCTTGTTACACAGCAATTTGTCACCGTCCCTGCGATTCCATGTCCCGCACATTGGAGAGCAGTGACATAACTTGAAAACACTTTCATGGCATTCCCCGAACATGTACTTTCATTGCCCTGAAGACAACTCCTTGTGAAAAACCCTAAAAATAGCCTTTTTTGCATTGGCGCGGGTACACAGTCCACCCCTTGCGCCAAGAGGGCAAATCCTCCAAAGAGGGCGCGCCAATTGGCGCTCTGTCTCAGAGCCACACCCGTGCCAAGCTTAATAAAGGGTGTTTTAAAAAAATAAATGGCGGAAGGTTGACCCCAACCAATTCCTAAACTGGTCTCTAATTTGAGTTGGGAGGTTGGCTTCGAATTTCCATGTAGAGGAAGTAGTTTTCCACCTCTCATGGAAGCTTCCTTGAGGATAGGGCCAACCCCTTGATTGTAGGGATCCCAACTCCCCTTCCTCCATCTATATAAGCTTGCCATTTCCCTTTGCAAGCTAATCTGCAAGAGCCTTCAGAATGCTGCAAGAGCTTTGATAGTCTTCATAGTGCCAAATCCATAGCAAGGAGATTGACGATCGAAGAGAGAGGCTTGTTCCCATTCCTGACAAGCTTTACCGAGACGTATTCCGCTGGCGACCTGTCGAAGAATAATTCAGCGTCAGAGCCAGGTTGTATCATCCTTCGTTTCATTAATAAAAGCGACTACGATTATAGTTCCACTTGTATTGTTTATGCTTCTTTATGAGTTGTGTCCTCTCTGACTGACACATAATTGCAAATATTTGGTTTTACGCTTGTATGTGTAGGTGTTCGATCGCGTCAAGCGGTAGAATTGTGACCTGTCAGAGCAAGGGATCAAGAGGACTATCCTCTCTGCAACGACAACAATGTTGGACTCAAGGTATGCCTCGCATCGCACTTTGATTTTGCAATTAGGAGCTTGCATTGTAGCGTGATTTGATTGTTGCTAGACCAGATCTGGGCTAGTAGGGATTGCCTCTGTCCGTAGAGGGGATTTACCTCTACAACAGGGCTGCATCCCTTATTGTGCGATGAAATAATGCTATTGGCAGCTCTGTCCCATATTTTTTTTTTGCATTAACACGACTGCCAAAGTATGCTCAGAAACAAAAGAAAATATAATGAAATCCAGTGAATAATCGGGACTTGTCAAAACTGGAGCAGTGGTCAAAGAAAATTTCACCGAGCTGAATGACTTACGAGCATTTTCAGACAATTTTACATCATGCTCTTTCTTCAGCATGTTAGTTAACTGTCTAAGATGTTCTACTAAGTTGGGAATGAACCTACGTAGGAAATTCATCCTACCGTTGAATGCTTGGACTTCCTTCTTGTTACGGGGGAAATAAATTTGCTGTATTTCTTCAACTCTATAAGGATCTATTCGGATCCCATCTTTTAAAATGATGTGACCTAAAAACTTTCCTTCTTCCATAGCAAATATGAACTTTTTAGGATTTAGGGATATCCCAAATTTTCTACATCTTTGGAACACAACTCTTAAATGGTGTAAATGCTCATCATTTAAATTTGAATAAACAGTCAAATCATCTAAATAAACAACAAGGAAGACATATTTCTCGTTACCAAAAGCTATGTCCATGGCACGCTGGAAAGTGGCCTCGACATTATTCAAACCGAACGACATCTTGGCATATTTGAAGGTACCCCATGGTGTAGTGAACGTTGTCTTATCCTGATCATCTTCATGCAAAAGGATCTGATTGTACCCCGAGTAACCACCCATCAATGACATCCTACTGGCTCCTACAACTCGCTGAAGTATTCGGTCCATTTTGGGCAACGGGTAATTGTCTTTCAGTGACACTTTGTTTAGATTTCTGAAATCTATACATAGTTGGATTTCACCGGTCTTCTTCCGCACTAGAACCAAATTAGAGATCCAATCAAAAAATATGACTGGAACAATAATTTCGGCCTTATAGAGCTTGTTTACATCCTTCTCAATAGATGACAACAACTTTGGGTTTATTCTCTTGAGCTTCTGCCTAAAAGGATTTTGGTTTGGCTTTATCGAGATAGTGTGTTGAATGATATCTTTATTGTACATCTTTAGATCTGAGTAATCCAAAGCAAACACGTCAGAAAACTCAGTAAAAAAATCAACATATTTATGCTTCACCTCACGAGGCAAAGACTTTGAAATCTTGATGAACTTTGGCTATTCCGTTTTTCCAATATTAACATCTTCTACACCTTTTTCTATGGGAACCAAAGAAGGTTTTCTTGCTACATAATCTTGATCAAATAACTCTTCCAAAGGTATGAGGCCTTTTGGAATGTTATTTTCCTTGAGCTGAAGTATGTCAATCTAATCTGTCTCAATGACTTGGTCATCCTTGTCGTACACACTGTCCATAGAACAGTTCTCAAACTCACCTTCAGTTTGAAGGAAATTGTTCACTTGTTTATCATCCCAGAATACTTGCCAAAATTTAAAGTTATCCAGAATGGCAGGCATGTGCTTTATATGACTCTCAAAATTTTTATTTGAAAACATTGTAGATCTAAAATTACTTACAACAGTGGCTAATGAGTCAACCATCAAGTTTTGCAACCTTGGCACTACTTTAATTGTGTATTTTGAAAACATTCTCAAAATGTCAAGTGCAGCATTCCTATATTGCCTCATCCTTGGGTGATTGGCTTGATACTCACCTTTGATTTGTTTAATTACCAGCTATGAATCACCGTAGACTACAATTCTTCTAGCACCCAATTTTTTCAAAAATTTTAGAACGGTAATGAGCACCTCATATTCAAACTCATTATTTGTACAATCAAATGCTAATTTGTAAGAACACAACCTAACATTGTTAGGGACTTTATTTTTCTGTTGAAATGGGTTGCGGATCCATAAACCAATGCCAACCTTGTATTTTCCAACGGAACCATCAAAGTCCATGCT
This sequence comes from Pinus albicaulis, assembly GCA_034641835.2. NCBI lineage: Eukaryota > Viridiplantae > Streptophyta > Pinopsida > Pinales > Pinaceae > Pinus > Pinus albicaulis. Next base: position 14,562,102 of record CM076581.1, on the reverse strand, counting down.
CCAAAGACCATATTCTTCCTCAAGGTGCTGTAACTCTTGACTCTGATTTGGCATAATTTTCTGATCTAATTCTTTATGTTGTTCTGAACTTTCATCTGCCTTCTCTGATCGTTGTTCGGATATATTAGGCAGATTATCTTTCTCTTTTTCTAACACTGTTCTAATGCAATCTGAAACTTCAAGAACATCCTCTATTTCTACTAATTAACAATATACATCTTTTAATCCAATCATTGTACAATATGAAGGACTCTAAGTCTGTATGTACAACATTTATAGGATGATTCTTAGGCCTTTCCTTGTTTGTGATCATGTATATAATTTTAGTCTCATGGTACAGTTTTCTCATTTGACTGAAGACAGGAATTGTTGCGTAGGAAAAGTCCAACTGCAGTGTAGCTCTCAATTTATCCCCCCAGGATCTTGATAACAACATACCGAAACGTGGTGGAATATCAGCAACTACCATGTCCATAAGGACATTTTTGGCTAGGATTTGATCTAGGGAGACAACTAGATCTTTGATTAGACCCAAACAACAGACGCGACCAAAATTGAAAGAATATAAATCATGATATGGGCAGGTTATGTCAAGGCCAAGCTTCTCCATGATGGATTTAGGCATGAGGTTGTGGGAGGCCCCAGAGTCTAACATAGTGTTGTCCTTTGAGATAATTGTGGTCAATAATCATGCCAAAGCCTCTATAATATTTTGTTGTGTTTTTTAATTTTGGAGGACCAATGTATAAGATAAATTTTAGCAAACAATTATTGATTAAATATTCTAGATAATATTAGTAATTATAAGTAAGGGCTTCTTGTTTATCCTCATAGTGATTAATATTTGTAAATTGGTTAAGTAGACTTATGTAAGAAGATATGATTATTAAATATTTAGATTGAATTCTTTAATAAATCATAAGCTTGAAAACCTTTAAACAATGTCTAAAATTTCAACAAAATACATTTAACATTATCGAGATGCTGACAATTTATAAATGAAAAGGACTTACATCAACAAAATGTTAAGTAAATCATTCTTTATATTGATAATAAATTCAGGAGGAATTATAAGATTACTGAAACATAGTTAATATCTTCTAGTTATCTTGATAACAATTAAACATATGAAGAGACGAAATGTATGAAAACTGGAAAAACTAATAGAGGGAATAGAGCTGTATGAGACAAATTCATAATCCTTCTTCCATAATTGATGATAAAAAATACTTGTACAATTTCTGCTTACGAAAATTAGCTCATCCAAGGGCGCAACCTTTGATAACTCGAAATGAGAGTTATTTATACTATTTTCTAAAACTTAGAAATATATTAACTATTTACAATAATAGAATAAAGAAGAATAGAAGAACTAAACAGATAGATGAAGTGTCTCTGTTTTCTCGGAAGTTGTTGATGACTTGGCCCCTTTTGATGGAAGATGTTGCTGTGTGGACCCTTGAAAATCTAATGTGATGGAAAGCTGTAAAAATCACTCTTTTACTCGATGGTCTCACACAATTTATCCAATTGCTCTTGACTTGGGATTTCTACACTCATCATTTTTCTGAAAATTTCATCTTCTTCTGTATATCTGTCAAAAGTTGGTCTTTGAATGAATAAATGTTTGATTTGATGTTGAATGACCAAATCAAACTGCAGAGCTTCAAGAAATGCTTTCCCTGTATCTTGTCCTTTGATACCTGCAAACTTTGACTTATATATTGCAATTGTGTATAACTTTTTACAGTATTTTTCTAATTTAATCAACTTATCATCTAATCCCACCAATCCTGGTAGTTATTTATGATTTAAAACATTAAACTTAGTATGAAATCCTTGAAAAACAGTATTCAAATCTTCACATTTGGTTTGCAATTGGTTGATTAAATTTCTTTTCTGTAAAACTTTCTTTATCTCCAAAATTGTTGCAGTTATATCCAAGATGTTGATTTCTTCCAACTCCTCTCTGTTCTTTGAGTTGAGAACCTTGATCATGTTAGTGACTTCACTTGGCTTATTTTTGAGATGCTCTTTCTGCTCTTTAATGGTTGCTCTGCATTTGGTGATGAGCTCCTACTATTCGAAGATAATCTGTGTGGATGGCCATACCTCCGTCATAGACTTGCTGATGTCTTCCCAGATGTTCTGCTTAGCTTCAACTAGAGTTGCTGCCATTAGAGATTCACTCTCTAGTTATTTTATCTTAAGTCCTAACTAGTGAGTCTTTTGCATTACCTCTAGGTATAAAGTATCATTTTTAATCTTCTGTGACTCAAGAATTTTAAACCTTTGTTGTAATTTATCATGTGCCTGTTTCTGAATAGCCAAATCTTGTGCCAATTTTGCCGCATCAGTTGTTGGCAAAGCTGTTGAAAGTTCTACACCTACAGAAGATTTTTGAGCTGTTGTATTAGGATCAGTAGTCACATGGAGTGCTGATTTCTATTTCAGTAATTCTTCAATTTGTTCTTCCATCTTTCTAATTTGCAAATTTTTATCAATAATCAATTTTAACATAACCTCTTTGTTATATTCATTCGTTACAATCTCCTTTGACTGTGGGTCTTAAATTGAGGGTAGCTTGAGTTGTTTGCGCCGAGCAGAGATGTTTGCATTCTTATTTTTAATGATTTCCTCAACTGCCTTACAGTCTTTTGGGTCATACCCAACTTTCACTACAAGGTCTTCCAAGGACTTCAATCTGTTGTCTTTGGTTAATGAAGACAAATTTTCAATATTTAGTTGAGATTGAACATTTGATAATACATCTTTTATTTTGGAGAGTGACACGACTGTTGTTGTCATTGTTGAAAATAACATCTCTCCAGACTGCCTATGCATGTCCATCTGATCAATTGGATGGATATGATTTGCATCAAAAGAGAAGACAGTCTTCTTGTACTCAACATGAGTCTTTGGAAATGGTACTGTTGCCTGCAGAAAGGCCATTTGCATGCTTCCTTTCTCACTGTTAAAGGTAGTGAGAAGCCTATGCTGTGATGTCGATGTTTGCTTCCAAAATTGACTATAAAAATCAGATTTAAATGCTTCATTCTTATGCTTGATGTCTAAGAATCTGGAGAAAATGTTTCGTTCTTTAGAAGAACTGGCATCTGAATGCTGGATAATCTCCAGTGGTTCTCTTGCAGGTGATGATGATGGAGGATTTTTAGGAACACTGGTGGATGTAGAAACTTCATTTTCTTCCAAATCTATAATCTCTTGTTGTTCTCCCTCTGAAAGTAAGGTGGAAGCAAGCTTTGGCTTTTTGTGCTGCAAGATGAATTATTTAATTATTTCTTTGGCATGTGGAGGCTCTTCTCTGACTCTATTATGCTGTTTACTATCAGGAACAGGGGTCTGTACATTAGAGATTGAAATGACGTGTTCATCTGCCTCCTGGAGAGTGCCTTCAACCCATTCATCTTGATTCATATATTTCTCTATTTCTGCTCTAGAGGTACGAGTGTAGGAAGTGGTTTTGAGTTCAACTCTCAAAGCAGAAATAATTCCATGGGGGGCATAGGACCAAGTAAAACTCGGTTGGAAACCCATTTTCTTTAACAATGCATCTGCTTCAGCACCAACTGCTCTGGTATTGCAGATGAAGGATCCAATGTTGGCTTTGAGTTTAAACTGAGCTTTTCTCTTTCTTGAGACAAAATGTAACTCATCCATGTTTAACATTTGTCTAATGTAATCTAAGGAGAAAAATCTCATAGGGACATATCTTTGAAGCTTATATGGTGTGAATTCACAGCCATATACCCTGATTTCTATGTAATTTTTATATAGGTACTAATCACCAGTTTTAGCTTGCTCACTGAGGTGCAGGATCCTTTTAATTTCTTCTCCAATTATTGGCTCTGATTGACTTGTAAGGAGCTGCCTTACTAGATGTATGAATGAGTCTATGAGCTCTGCAAAAGAAGTGGTTTTTTATGAAGCTCTGACCAACTCTGTCTAGTGAATCACTGATTGATTCACTCCCTTTGCATCCTGCTTGTTGAAGTGGATAGGCAACATCTCTGCTTGCTGAAACAAAAACATGTGAACAATTACAAAAGTATAATTGAACACACCTTGAGTAGTAAATTTCATGAATTGTTCATGTATATTTTCAGCCAAGAATTGGCTGAATTATACATGAACAATGGTGATTTGTCTTTGCTGAAAATAGATAAGAACCCCATGATGGGTTCATCAAAAATTTGGTCATTTGGGTATCCTAACAGGTATGAAAGGAGAGAGATGCAGTGTTTGGAGGCCTCAGGAAAGATTGAGGATGAGTATGGTGGATTTATCTTGGGAAACTCTGCATCCTCAGGTAATAAAATGTCAAATATATGAGCTCTCTGAGGGATATATAGTTTGTGGTAAAGGTCCATGAGAGCAACAGGTGAAAAATGGGATAGGGAATCAGATAAAGGAATGAGTAGCATCTAGTTTATGGTTTCAAGGGATATGGTGATCATAATGTTTCCATTCTGAGCCATAACTGATATGGTTATAGGATCATATTGTTTTTGGCACCAAGAAATTAGATCAGGAAAAGGGTGATTCTGTGGAAAATAAAAAAAAAGGCAACATGGATTCCCAGAACCTGATAGGGTCCTGGTCATTTATTGATATGGATTTATGCAGGAACGCAACATAATACACATATAACCATAAGCACAGAGATGGAGCGGAAATAATGCTTCATTTTATTATTAAAACAAATGACTGAAATAAACAGCTAGGGAATTGGTAGGCGTATCTCTGAGAAGAGATATGGTGGCTACAGGCCTCTGAACTATGTTACAATGATACATAATGGAAATGAGTGACAGAGGGCACTGGTAGTGTATCTCTGAGAAGATATGTGTCGGCTAGAGGCCTCCTCATTGTGTTACAGAACTGATGATGATGGGAACAAGCGAGCTAGGGCACTGGTAGCGCTTATCTCTGAGAATAGATGTGTCGGCTACCAGCCCCTGAACTGTGGTACAATACAAACATGATGGGAACAAGCGAGCTAGGGCACTGGTAGCGCTTATCTCTGAGAATAGATGTGTCGGCTACCAGCCCCTGAACTGTGGTACAATACAAACATGATGGGAACAAGCGAGCTAGGGCACTGGTAGCGCTTATCTCTGAGAAGAGATGTGTCAGCTACCCGTTCATGAAATGTGTTACATTGAGGCTCGAAGGCCTATTTATTATTGAGAAACAATGTAAAACCCGAAACTTCCAAAAACCTAACCCTAGGAGATGAAGCACCAAAACTGTGGGCCCCATTTGGGTAAGTTGGTGTTTCAACTTCCCGTGGACATAACTTTGACATACGATCTCCGTTTGACGTGCTCAATAGCTCGTTAGAAATATCTATCTGAGGAATACAAATTTTGTGTGAGCAACATCGATCTATGACTCACGTTTCTCCTTTTTTTCCAAAAAAGCGTCGTTTAGGGCCTCAAAACGGCTCCGGAAGTTCAGGACCCGAAAAAACAACTATAAATAGTAAGTTGTGCTGAAAATTAAAAATTGAAATAAATGATGGTGGGGGTTCAAATGGACTTGGTGGGTGGCCACCAATATCCACCTGGATCATTAGGTCCCCAAAACGGCTCCGGGAGTGCAGGACCCGAAAACCTGCTAAAAATAGTAAGCTGTGTTGAAGCTGAAAAACTGAAAGAATTGATGTTGCGGGTCCAAAGGGAATAGGTCGGTGCCCACTGATATCCACCTGGATCATTCCTCCCTCCTTAGGAAGCAATGGTCTCCATTGCGTTAAGTTCCTCCATGGGGGGGGGGGGGTGGGGGCAATTCTGTTGAAATTGGTGTTGGATTTGTCTAGGATGTTGCAGACATGTTGGCGGACGTGCTGGATGTAGATGTACCACCGGTGGGTAGTCGTTGAAGGATCTGGGAAAATTTGTCCATCATCGCATTCCTCTATTTCTCGAGGGCCTCCTCGAGCAAGATTTTGATAGGATCTCCTGCTCCCTCGTCATTCTTTCCTTCCGCTATGGGGGGTCTTCGGGGTTGCGAGGTTGAACTTCTTATACCATGGCCGCGTTGGGGACATGAAAAGAAAAACAGAGAAAGAGCAGACCGCTCTGATACCACTGATTCGGATTTATGCAGGAATGCAACAGAATACACATATAACCATAAGCACAGAGATGCAGCGGAAATAATGCTTCATTTTATTAATAAAACAAATGATTGAAATAAATAGCTAGGTTGCTGGTAGGCATATCTCTGAGAAGATATGTGGCGGCTACAGGCCTCTGAACTGTGTTACAATGATACATAATGGAAATGAGCGAGCGAGGGCACTGTTAGCGTATCTCTAATAAGAGATGTGTCAGTTATAGGCCTCCCCACTGTGTTGCAGAACTGATGATGATGGGAACAAGTGAGCTAGGGCACTGGTAGCGCTTATCTCTGAGAAGAGATATGTCGGCTACGAGCCCCTGAACTGTGTTACAATACAGACATGATGGGAACAAGCGAGCTAGGGCACTGGTAGCGCTTATCTCTGAGAAGATATGTGTCAGATACTAGCCCATGAATTGTGTTACATTGAGGCTCCAAGGCCTATTTATTGTTGAGAAACAATGTAAAACCCGAAACGTCCAAAAACCTAACCCTAGGAGATGAAGCGCCAAAAATGTGGGCCCCGTTTGGGTAAGTTGGTGTTTCAACTTCCCGGGGACGTAACTTTGGCATCAAATCTTCGTTTGATGCGCTCAATAGCTCGTTATAAAGATCTATCATAGGAATACAAATTTTGTGTGAGAAACATCGGTCTATGACCCATGTTGCTCCCCGTTTTCCCAAAAAGCACCGTTTAGGGCCTCAAAACGGCTCCGGAAGTTCAGGACCCGAAAAATTGTTATAAATAGTAAGTTGTGTTGAAACTTACAAACTAAAATAAATGATGGTGGGGGTTCAAATGGACTCAATGGGTGGCCACCAATATCCACATGGATCATTAAGTCCCCAAAACGACTCTGGGAATGCAGGACCCAAAAACCTGCTAAAAATAGTAAGCTGTGCTGAAGCTGAAAAACTGAAAGAATTGATGCTGCGGGTCCAAATGGAATACGTGGGTGGGCACCAATATCGACCTGGATCATCTATGTGCTTTTGTTTTAGCCACGGATGTAGCTCATAAAAATGGAATTCATAATGATAGTATGTGACTTTGAAAAAGGCATCGGCGAGGGGTATGAGTTCGAGGTTAAGTTGTGGTGTTGCAGCATGGATTTCTTCTACAATTGGATTGGCGACCTCTGCAATAGGATTGACGACCCGTACTTCTTCTGTCACCTGTTTCTTTTCTTTACCCGTAGGGGTCGTTTATTTTTTGGTCTTGGCTTTGGGAGCCATGTTTGACAGGGTATCGACTGAGGAAAGGGTTTTGAAGATCGGGTTTTAGATAGGGTGGCAGGGATTACGGAAATGAGGATAGAAGTTGCAGAGTGCAGAGATAAAAAATTTCTTTGGAATAGAATGCGGGGATAATATAAATTTGGACGAGAAAGTAAAGTGATGAAAGTGAGTCTGCAGGTGATTTTATAGACTGTGATCTGGATTCAACGGTCTGGAACATGACCGCAGATGTTTAACGACTCGACTGGGGGTTTAATGCATAACGATGCAATTGACGGTTCAGGAGCGGGCTTAGTTGCCAATGGGGCGATCAAAATGACTATGGGTGGAGCATTGGAGACTAACGATCAAGAAACGTGGAGGAATGAGATTGGGCGGTGGACCAATGGTCATGGCACGAGAAGGGATGTCCATTGGTTGAGGGCATGGGAGGAAATGGTCATCGGAGTTGAAACCGCTGGTGGATTTTGGGGGGCGGGGGATACCACCTATTTTTCGGTTTTGGGTGGAGGGGGTGCAAAACTCTGTGGTGCCACCACGTCACGAAACATGAAAGTCATTAAAACCACACTTTCTACCATGCCCCCCCTCGCGTTAACGAGAAATGGTCTCGGGGGGGGGGGGGGGGTTCACGAAGTGACTTTCCGCCGTAGGTCTGAAGCGGGTTCAAGATCTGTATTTCAAATTTGCTGGCTCGTTATCATTGTGATTTGACCTTTTGTCGCGTAGCTTACTTAGGATAAAATCAAAGAGTGCAATATATATCAAATTTAATAAATGAAAATTAAAACCCCTTTTGAAGAATTTAACATTCATAAATTAAATTTTTAATCCTTTTTGGTATTTGCGCATTTAAGCAAGTAGCCATAGTTTTACTCTTTAAAACACTAAAGAATTCACATTTTTTATTTCATGCTTTCCTAACATTTTTTCTTTTTTCCTTCTTTCTTTAGAGCAAATCTATTCTAACATTTTATGCTAACATGGATGTACAAAAATATAAATTTTCCTAACATTTTAAATTTTTTTTCTTTTCATCCATGTTCTAACTTAGCATGCTATTTTTTTTTTTTTTAAACTACCATGCTAACTTATCAAAAAAAATAATGTTACAACATCGGCTCCAACTGGGGTTTTCTTCCCCCTGTGGGATGCGGAGAATAATTAGTTCCATGTGCCTTCTCCTCGGGCTATGGAGTCTTTGCTGTAGAAAACAAGCAGACTTGAAATGATAAAGAAAATGATAATGTACAATGATGATGTAGGATCCTCTTCAGTATTGAATATAATGTTTCAAAAATCTTCCATTGACAGGCAATGTTGAGAACTATCCTTCCAAATTTTGTAGCACAAATGTGTTGTTTCCCTTTACCTCTGCAATGCTGAGTGGCCCAAACCATAGATTATCAAACTTGCCATGTTTACCTTTATCTTCTCTCCTAGCATCTCATCTTAAGACTAAATCCCCTTCTTTAAAATCTCTTTCCCTAGCCTTTCTGTAAAAATGACTCTTCATCTTATTATGATATTTCCTTAGTTTTTATTGAATCTCATATCTGTTTTCATTTAATTCAATAATCTGATTTATTCTTCTAGATAAATCATCAGGTTCATCAGTAGTTTCTTGTAAAAACTTAAGCACAGGGAAAGCCAAATTTGTAGGAAAGATAACATCTTTGCCATAAACCAGTTGGAATGAAGATTTACCTGTTGATCTTTTGGGAGAAATCCTATTTTCCCAGACTGCATAAATCAGATGACTGTCCCAATTTTTCTTATGGCTTTCTAAAGTTTTCGTGATCACCTTTACTAAGCTCTTGTTAGATGATTCAACAAGACGATTTCCTTGTGGACAATAGGGAGTTGAAATATGCAGTAGAATCTGATATTTTTGGCAAAATTCAATCATCTTTATGCTACTGAATGTTGTGGCATTATCAGTAACTATTTTTTGTGGACAACCAAATCTAGATAGAATGTTATATTCAATGAATTTGATTACAACTGAATGTGTGGAAATTCTTACAGGAATGGCTTCCACCCACTTGGTGAAATAGTTAGTGGCAGTTAAGATCCATCTATGTTGCTTACTTGAAGCTGGGTTAAATTATCCTATAAAATATAATCCCCATTGAAGAAAAGGTGCCGAGACGACTACTAGAACTAGTGGAAGGGCTGCTAGTTTTTTCTTACCAACAAACATATGATATGGAACACAGGCTCTGACCTTTTCTCCCACTTGTGAAAACAAAGTAGGCCAATAGAAACCTGCCCCTAGTATTTTGTATGTTGTTGCTCTCCAAGCATAATGGCCTCCACATATTACTACATGAAACTGATCAATGATTCGTTCATTCTTTGATTTGGCAAGCAAAGTAGTAGAATGTTAAGAGGATATTTCTAGTATAAGTTGGCATTGATGATACAATACTTGATTAAGTTCAACTTAAGTGTTTTGCATTGGATTTTGGAAAACTCAGATGGACATTCAAAATGGATAAAAAATGAACAATATTTGCATACCAATATGATAATACAAACTTCTCATCAATGTGGATAGGGATTGTTTGAATCGAAGGAGAAGGTTCTTATGGATTATTTCCTTGAATTCCTTGGGAAGGTTCTTGTGGATTCTCCCCTTTTGCATTTAAGGAAGGTTCTTGTGGATTATCCCTTTCCAAATTTGAAGAAGTTTCTTGTGGATGATTCTCAGAGACTTAAAAAATAGAGTTTATGCCTAATACTTTGCAATTAGGTTTAGCCAACAATTTAGCTAAACCTTGTCCCTTTACTAACTTGGTAGTTTTAATGGTAAGGTCAAACTAAAGGATTTGAGTTATCCATCTTCCTCTTTTTCCATCAGTTTCTGGTTGTGTAAGAACAGTTTTTACATCATTGTTAGGTGCATAGGCAATAATGGTAGAATGGAGGACATACATTCTAAGATATTTCGGGGCTTGAACTAAGGTATAGGCTTGTTTTTCAATGATATCATACTTGAGTTCTGCATCTCTCATGACCTTGCTAAAAAATGCTATGGGTTTATCATGATAATCTTCATTCTTCTGCAAAAGAACAACGACGAGGGTGGTTTCAAAAGCCAAAGAGAATATACTGAAAGGCTCATAGTAGTTTGGACTGGATAAGGTAGGGGCTTTATTTGGTCAAATTCATATCTTGTGGGAATGGTCCATTTGACTTCATGGTTATTTTTTAGCATATATGTTATGTCTTTAACTATTTCTGCATAGTTAGGTATAAATATTCTCAAAAAGTTAATTTTCCCTAAAAAGGCTTGTATCTCTTTCTTATTTCTAGGTAATGAAAATGATTGAATAACAAAGACCCTTTTGGGATCAATTACTACTCCATCCTTTGAAATTATATGACCTAGTAATTTTCCCTCTTTGATGGAAAACAATGAATTTTTGGGATTTAGAGATATTCCAAACTTTTTGCACCTGTCAAAAACTTTCATCAAATGCTTCATATATTTTTGATCTGATTTAGAAAAAACAGTTAAATCATCAAGATAAAAAAAATAAAATTGTTTACCTTCCCAACAAAGGCTAAGTCCCTGGCTCTCTGGAATGTTGCTCCTGCATTTGAAAAGCTAAAAGGCATCCTGGCATACATGAATGTACCCCAAGGTGTAGTAAAGGTCGTCTTCTCTCTGTCTTCTGAATTCACCAATGTCTTATTATAACCAGAGAAACCATTAAGCATAGAGATTCTGTTAGCACCTGACACTCTTTGAAGTAAATGATTCGTAGTTGGAAGTGGATAGTTATATTTCAAGGATGCTCTATTAAGGTTTCTAAAATACACACAGAGTCTAATTTCACCATTCTTTTTTCTGATAGGGACTAAATTTGCAACCCAATTAGAGTATCTTAAAGGGACAATTATTTGGGCATCTAAGAGCTTCTTAAGTTCTTTTTCTATGGTGGGAAGTAGAACTGTGTTCATTATTCTTAACTTTTGCTGATAGATTTTTTCTTCTGGTTTGAGTGGAATTTTATGCTCAATCAAATATGTGTCATAATTTTTTAGATCAACATAAGACCAGGAAAAAACATCTTTGTAATTCTTAAGAAGTTTGATATATTCAGATTTAATTTCAGGAGTTAAAGATGCACAAAGTTTAATATTTTTAATCTCTTCATCAGTACCAATATTAGTGTCTTCAATGTCATCTTCTGGTGAAACGGATAATGGATTTTTGGGAACATCATTTTGATCAAACAAATTTTCTAAAGGAACAAGTCCTTTGGGGATAACATTATTTGATAGTTGTATAATATCATGATCAACTACCTTTGAATTTAGATCTGAATTTTCCTTGTCTTTAGTAGCTTCATTAATGTTCGAGTTATCTTCTTCAATTTGAAATACAGAAAATTCATCAATGAATTGAAGAAATGATTTTAATTGTTCATCATCTTCAAATATTTGCCAATGTTTAAGATTGTCTGGAATTGATGGCCTATATTTGATTTGAATCTGGTATTGTATTTGAAGTTGATCTGAAACTTTGAAAGGACTAGCAGAAATAGCTAATGAATCTGCATGAATGTTTCATCTCTAGGAATAAAAGTGATATTGAAAGCGTTGAAGTAATTTTCAATGGTGTCCCAAATTTCATTTCTGTAAGACTTAAGCCTAGGATGATTTGTTTGACAAAGACTCCTAACCTGTCTTAATATAAGTTATGAATCGGTAAAGACACTCAAAATTTGGACCTTTGAACTTATAGCGAGCTATAATCCTAAGATAAAAGCTTCATACTCAACAAATTTATTTGTGACCTCAAAATCTAACTTGCATGATTGAGTAATATTTTCTTTATCATGTGAAATCAGAACAACTCCTACTCCAACTCCATCTTTGATGCAAGATCCATCAAAGAATAATTTTCAAATTTCAGTTTGAACAGATTTATGGGTTTCAATTACATCCTCAATCTTGAGTTGATAATTCTGTGAAATATCTGATGATAGTTGGAAACAGCTAAAATCCCGATCAACTGCATAAATGGAATGATTTCTAGCCTGATCAGCTTTGCAAACAGTGTTTAGGAATCTGAATTCCCTATATAACCTAAGGCTCTCTCCACCATATATAGGAATAGTGGCAAAATACATATCCATTTGAAGACTCCCTCCCAAATTTTCACAACATGATCTTGATAAAAACATTCCAAATTTGGGGGGAATATCAGTGAAAACAATGTCTAATACAACACTTTTAACTAGTATTTGATGTAAAGTGACCACTAGGTCTTTTAAAAGTCCTAAACATTGCACTCTTTTAAAGTCAAAGGTATATAGGTCGTGATAGGTTCAAGTGATATCCAAATTAAGTTGTTCCATAATGACTTTAGGCATTAAGTTGTGTGAAGCACCAGAATCCAACATACAATTGTATAGCAGGGATTCATGGACTTTCAAAGTCACATAAAAAGGTGGTATGGATTCATCAATCATGTCAGAACAAGGACCAAAATTTATGATGGGTATTTCATTTTGTAGATTAATAATATCTCCTTCAGCATCCACACTAGAGTTTGGATCCATTTGCAACTTGACTCTTATATCCGGGGTTCTAGAAAGTTCTAAAAGTGGAATTGGAATTTTAACTCTTTCTAACTCTTTTTCCACATTAAAAGAAATCAATATAGTTTTATCAATTTGAGCAGGATCACTTGACTGGTTTTGAGGTTGAATAGAAGTAGTTTGAGTTTCAACAATTTTTTTTGAGGTTCAATTATTACAGGGTTTTTGGGAGGTCTACCAGGACCATCTCTAGGTCTTAAGTCATATCTTCTATTGATTTCTGCAATAAAAAACTCAGAAAAAAGCTTGATATTTAGAAACTTGAGAAGTATCTTGGTCTTCTTGAGGGATTTGAATTTGGGGAACATGAACAATGGCAGTCTGAAGGGATGTATGATCTATGTTATTAATATCTTCAGTGATAGGTAAATCATTGTCATCAGGTTGTTGATCACCAATCAACAACGGTGTGGGTACTTGTTGGTCATTATGTAGCCTCTGAAGAATTTGTAATGGAGGAGCCTTTTAATGCTGATCTTGAACCTATGTTTGGGGTCTAGAAACAGTTTGTTGGAATGTTCCTGGCTAAGTTTTAATCTTTGAAATCCTATTTGATAGGTTTCTAAGAAGTGATGTGATTTCATCTATTTTTGCATCTTCACTTTTAGATTTAGAGGAAGAAGAAGATTCTTGATTTGATTTTAATCTCTTTTGGGCTTTTTCAGCTTTAGCTTTTGGTTTGGCTGACGCAGACCTATTTGCTTCAACCTTTATAACATTATTTTGCATGTCTTCTAAGGTTCAGGATGTTCTTTCTCTCAACATGACAACAAATTCATCCTCAAAATCCTTTGAAAATCTAACCTTAGCTGCTGCTACAGGAGGTTTACAATCAGGAGGCATCTTGTGGTAAATCTTATTAATATTTTGATGAAATCAAAAACTAGTTCTCCAAAATTTCTTTTTAGTTCTTCAAATTTAGTTAAGAAATACACAAGGTCCTTTTTCACTCCCCATTGATTTTTAAAGATATTAGTTATTTCTTGCCTGGATCTAATAGAATCAACTATTAATTGCCTAAACCAAATCCTGAAATTTCCTTCTAGGGATTGCACAAACAATCTCATATAAACATTTTCATGTTCTATGTTCATGTTATCTGCAAAATTCAGAAATGCCGCCAGATGGTCTTCAGCTGATAAACCAATTTCTCCACTAAATATAGGAAGGCGTTTTAGATATCCTGGAGGAAAATAATTGATGATAGTAGGTAGTAAAAGAGGGGCATATCTTGCTTTTACAATTGGTCTAAAACCAACCATACTTGAAGATGTAGATGTAGAGGAAAAAGGTGAGGAATGAATTGGAGAACAAGGAGGAGAATGAAATGGGATGGAAGACCTTCTTCGGGACCTTAAAGGAGTTCTAATGACCAATTTTTGAACCAATTATTCTCCTTCTCTAGGTTCAAATAAAGGATTAGAATAAAGAGAATGGAGATATTCTGGTTGGTGTGAAGTAGAAGGTGTAGAGTATGTAACAGGGGAAATGAAATCGGTAGGTTTGAATCTAGGTAAGTTTAATTCCAAATCCCGCTCTGATATAGGAGATTTAGAAGGTTCCTGAGGTAATTTATAAGACTCTAAAGAATTAACTAACAAGGTTGATATGAAATCCACTCCTTTAGATACTAACTCATGCACTCTGTGAGGTATGTCTTCTAATTCTAAAGGAATAGGTGTAGATATGAATGGATCAGGAATTGTAATGATCTCTTGTTGAGGGATAGAAGAAGAAGGGGTTGAATGCCTTCTTCTAGAAGAAGATCTTCTTACCAGTCTCTCTGGATCTGATAAGTGTTGGAAAATCTGAAAGTAAGCTCGAGATTTGGTGTGCTTTGAAGGAGGCATTTTGGTCACAATGGAGTCGCCAGGTGAGAGATTTTGACCTAAATAAACCTCTAGTCACCTTAAAGGAAAAGGGTTTTATCGTTGTCCTAGGGAAAAAAAATCAAATTCGTTCCCCGGCAACAACGCCAAATTCATGTTGTCCTTTGAGATAATTGTGGTCAATAATCATGCCAAAGCATCTATAATGTTTTGTTGTGTTTTGTAATTTTGGAGGACCAATGTATAAGATAACTTTTAGAAAAAAAATATTGATTAAATCTTCCAGATAATATCAATATATATAAGCTACTTGTTTATCTCACACAGTGATTAATATTTTTTAAATTGGTTAAGTAGACGTATGTAAGAAGATATGATTATCAAATATTCAGATTGATATCTTCAATAAATCATAAGCTTGAAAACCTTTAAACAATGTCTAAAAGCTCAACAAAATACATTTAACATTATCAAGATGCTAACAATTTATAAATGAAAGGGACTTACATCAACAAACTGTTAATTAAATCATTCTTTATATTAATAATAACTTTAGGAGGAATTATAAGTATACTGAAACACAGTTGATCTTACATAGTTATCTTGATAACAATTAAACATATGAAGAGACAAAATGTATGAAAATTGAAGAAACTCATCTAGAGAAAAGAGATGTATGAGACAAATTCAGAATCCTTCTTCTATTATTGATGATAAAAAAGACTTGTACAATTTCTGCTTACAAAAATTAGCTCATCCAAGGGTGCAACCTTTGATAACTCGAAATGAGAGTTATTTATACTATTTTCTAAAAATTAGAAATATCTTAACTGTTAACTATAATAGAATAAAGAAGAATAGAAGAAAGAAATAGATAGATGAAGTGTCTCTGTTTTCTTGGAAGTTGTTGATGACTTGGCCCCTTTTGATGGAACCTGTTGCTGAGTGGACCCTTGAAAATTTGATGTGCTGGAAAGCTATAAAAATCACTCTTTTACTCGATGGTCTCACAAAATTTATCCCATTTCTCTTGACTTGGGATTTTTACACTCATCATTTTTCTGAAAATTTCATCTACTTCTGTATATCTGTCAAAAGTTGGCCTTTGAATGAATAAATGTTTGATTTGATGTTGAATGATCAAATCAAATTGCAAAGCTTCAATAAATTCTTTCCCTGTAACCTCTCTTTTGATACCTACAAACTTTGACCTATCTATTGCAATTGTGTATAGCTTTTTACAGTAATCTTCTAATTTAATCAACTTATAATCAATCCTCCCAATCCTGGAAATCCTTTATGATTTAAAAAATTAAACTTAGTATGAGATCCTTGAAAAATGGTATTCAAAGATTCACATTTGGTTGATTAAATTTCTTTTATGTAAAACTTTCTTTATCTCCAAAATTGTTGCAGTTCTGTCCAAGATGTTGATTTCTTCCAACTCCTCTCTATTCTTTGAGTTGAGAACCTTGATCATGTCAGTGGCCTCATGTTGGCGAGAGATCAGGTCTCGCGGGAAGACCCAGGTTCAGGAGTTGTGGCCAACAAAGGAATCCGTTGTAGTCTAGGATCACGCCGGAATTATCACCCTACTCTGGAGAGTAGAGAGTCTCACTCGAGCCGTGCCGCGACCACATGCAGAAAGGGAATAGACCAATGGCAAGGGACAGATCCGCAATTCATTCTTATCAGTGATTAGATTGCATAGATAGAATCACATACGCAACAACATTTAAAGATCATACAGATATTAGACAACTGAAATTTTAAAGCATCTCAACCAGCACACATGCATGTGAATCACACAAATAGACAGTAACCTGCAATTATATTAAGCTCTTGGCCGAATCCCAGTTACATAGCTTTGCAATGGGCTTACGAATCTGATACATATGCCTTGCGGAACAGAGATTTACATCAATAGAACCCTAGGAACTACAGAGACCTCATCCATGATCTGGGTTCCTGCTGCAGCATGCGATTCTTCTTCAGTCGCTCTCTTCTTTTCTCTGCTTTCTTCCGGGTGACGACTATTTATTCACCCGCTGTCGCGACTGTTAGTTCTTCTTACAATAATATTCAGCTGCTTCTAGCTTTTCTCTGATTATCTGTGTGTTTCGCTTGTGTTCTTCTGCTGTATCTTCTCCTTATCTGTACTTATGCATCTAGTTTCCTCCGCTATGTGCCTGTTCCTTCGCAACCTTGGTAGCTCCGCTGTTTGGTGTGGTTGCGACTTGGTTGCGGCTGCCATGTGCCCTCGTTCCGCAACCCCAAAATCTGATGGTTGTTTCAAATTCGAAACGTTCAAAACAAGGCTTTTCAAAGCAAGGGCCCCAACAGGCCCCGACCACAGTTTCTTTACTCGTCCTCGAGTCAATCACAAGTCACGGTTTCTACCTCCATTGCCTTGCTTGACCCCGTGCCCTGTTCGCCCTGTGTGCCTTCCTCTTGTGCTCGTTCCTGCTGTGCGCCTTCAGGCGGCTGTGCAAACAAGGGCCCCAACTCCGGGACCCTGCGGAATGCTGTAGCTCGGAGCTCATTAAAATCCAACACAACTTGCTGCCACCCCTGGATGAGCAGGTCTGTTTCCTCCGCGAGCTTGGTGACAGCAGCCTCCTCGATGGGCGTTGGGACAACTCCGAACATGGTGCTGATCTGGGTCTCGGCTGCCGCTGCGAGTTGTTGTATGGTTCGGGCGCTAGATTGAAGGGGCGGCCGGAGCTCACGAATGACGCGTTTGTCCTCCGCCGAGCAAGCCTCTGTGTGTTGGAGCTGTGCCTCAAGTTCATCAGCCTAGGCGTATAACTGATCTAGCCTTACGGGGTCAGTAGCCTCTTGAATTTCCCTTGAAACCTGCTGGAGTTGGGCTGAAATCGGCTGTGTCTTGACGGTGAGTGCCAGGGAGCATTCCTGAAGGCCCTTCAGGAGGTCACGAGCCTCTCGTGCCGTGGAATGAAGGGCTTCCTGCATCTGAGCTGCCTGGCCCTGCTTGGCGGCCACTTGAGCAGAATAGTCGACCTCGGGCTTGGGTGGCTCGGGACGGTTCGCTAACGTCGCCCGAAGCTCGTGATTTTCTCGGTATAGGCCCTGAATGGCGATGCGGAGGTGGATAGCTTGCTTAGGGAGGCTGGCCGCAGCGATTTCGAGAGGCAGCAGGGGGTAGTGAGGCCCTAGGGAGGGCCAGAACTTAGAGAACATCTGAGTGACATTGGTGATCATTGCTTCCATCTGCTCCCGTGCTGTTCGGTGGTGGTCGCGCTGTTCAGTAAGCGCAGCAATTTGGTGTTGCTGCTCGACACACTGTTGCTGGAGTCCCAAATGTAATCTTTCGGCCTGCTGGGCCGCCCTTTGAATCAGTAAGTACAGCTGAGCTGGATTGTCAGGCTGGAAGGTGGCGGTCCCAGAAGCGCTCTGCGCCGGCATTCGCTCCGGCAACGGTTGCCCACCGGCAACTGTTCGAGTGACATGCTCAGGAGGTGAGAAGGGCATGGCCTCTGGATGTGCAGAGTCAACCATATTCAGATCTGGCAGTTCTTGCTGATCAATGTGGGCCGGTTGTGGAGGGACTGTGGCCTCAGGCGGAACCTCGACAAAATTAGACCCGGTGCGCAGCTGCTGTGTGAATATATCAGTGAAAGGAGGGTGGGGTTCGACCGCTGGGTTGATTGGTGGTATGATTGTGGCAGCACTAGAGTCAACCTCAGCCCTGCGGTCCCCACCCATGAGTTCCCGGATAATGGGGTCGGACACCGTAGCCGAGGAATTAGACGGGGCGGATGAAGTGGCAGGCGGATGAACGGTGGATGGAGCAATGGACAGTGTGGTGGGGGTATGTGGCAAGCGAATGTTGATGAATTCCGATGGGTCGATGAGGGGTTCCTCTTGAATTAGTACCCCTGTGCTTGGGGGCGGTGGTGGATCATCAGCAGTGAGGTCCACCACCGGACTTGCCTCGGTGGTGCGGGCCCTCTTAGCTTGAGGGGCCTTGGGTGGATCCCTAGGCCCGCTCGTTTCACCCATCGGGGTCGTGAGTGGATCAACAGAGGTAAACAAGACAGTGGGGATGGGGGAGGTGAGCGGAGCGGTAGGGGGGTGCGAAGTGGAGTGAGTGAGCTGAAATTCAGAAAATAAAGGAAATGGGGTCGCACCGCTAGAAATAACCTGGGCCGCCACATTGAAATTTCGTACCTGGTTGTTGAAGTGGCGGACGATGGGGATTAGCGGCTCAGGAAGTTCTTGTGATGGCGCTGCCACCTCTGTCTCGGCAGGTTGTTGCACTGGTGCCATCCTATCAAAATTGTATCTGGGGAGCCCGTCCCGCATGTGCTTTGTGACCCCCGGCCATGAACAGACTTCACGATGGAAGGTAGCATCGTCCAACTGAAATTTCAGCGGCGTCATTCGGAAGGTGTCCGCCGGAACGCAAGCGGGTCGGAGGTAAGTATGCCTGTGACTTACTTCGAACCACACTTTCTCACTATATTCATCCAACAGGTTCCTGGGCACCCGTTGCTGGCATACCACCACATCCGTCATTAGCCGGTACCATGACCGAAACGCATCTGCATTCACCAGTTTGGTACTGGGGTCATTTGAGACCTGCCATGGAGTGAATTTCATCGTGAGGGGCTGGCCCTCGAGGATCTCTGCTGGGAACCAGATGTGTGGAGTGTGCCATTTCCACATGGAAAAAGCAATAATCAAATAGCCATAAATAAAAGTAGTTGCGCGCTTATAATTCTCCTCGCACGCATCGAACAACTCTTTTAACAAGAAGGAACACCAATTCAGTTTGGTGCCTTGGACACAATGTTCAGCAATAGAAATGGTATCAAGAGTGCATTCGCCCTTGGTATAATGCCTCATTGTCTTGTTGGCAATGAGGTAACAGGCGAATCGAATCTCGGGCTTGTTAATGAGGTCGATATTGGCTCCTTTCCCCCCCCTGCGAGTGCCATATTTCGCATAGAGGTCCGCATCGCCTGACTTTCGTGCGCGCTTGGAGGAGGTCTGACAGGTCGTTGAGATGTCTGCGCCCGTCTGCGAAAGCCCGTCTGCGAAAGCCCTGTGAGGCGATGAATATCTTTGGTGTGAATGGGAATTTCCTGGGTCAGCCACAAGGACCCATTCTGAATTCGGCTGAGGAGGAAGCGTGTACACTGCAGAACCGGTCCGGTGGTGCCAAAGACCAGAATATTTCTCAAATTCATCAGGGACAAGTTCTGAAGGCCCCTGAACTCTGGTAACATGCGGCTGGCGGGGTTGCCGGTTTCAGTGCAGTAGTGCTCCATATATGCTTGCCGCTAGAGGGACGAAAATTTAGCAGCATTTGAGAGGTTGGCATCAATCAAGGCTGCATTATCATATTTTCCCACAAGGGACTCGGTCTTGTGAATCCGAGTGTCAAGATCTGGTTCAATGATGGCTGGGACGGCCTTCGGTATTTTGGCCCGGCACTGATAGACCTGTAGAATCTGCCTTGGGCGCCTTTCCTGGTGCAATGCGTTCTGAGAGTTCAACGGCTCTGGTGCAGCTGCAATTGCTAATTCGAACGGGTCTGGCATTCTCGTGCTTTTGGTGTCCATGCAAGTTATGTCAGCAGCTGGCATGAGTGGAGTTGATGAGACCCCTTAACGAATTAATTCCTGCTGGCATTCTTTCTCCGATAATCGTGCGATCAATCACATGGAAATGAGTGTTGTGATAGTTGCTGACGGTGGCATGGGGAAATGGGCGGACGCGACGGCTGAGGTTACTGTGGGTGATGGCCAAATGATGACGGCGCGGTTACTGTCAATTATGGTAATTAATGATGCAAATCTAAGCGATCCTACAGACTGACACAAGTACGTGGGTGGACTGAGCTGGACTAACGCGGAGACTGGTACGGATCCTTCAGGGATGACACGCTGGACCGGCGCCGCCCCGACCACAGTCGGTTGCGGTGCGGCCCCCGCAACTGAGCGGTTATTGACGCACTACCTATAGACAGAGAAGACCTCCTACGCTCATCCCGGTTGCGGGAGAGTTATTCAACTATGCTACGCTACGGGTGCTCTCGGTTGCGAGAGTTGTTGATGAGAAATTAAAGGTACTTACTTTTGGTAGGGTTTCAGGCGTGCGCTATTCACCCACCCAGGGAGACCCGTACCATCCAGCTGTGCCAACCGAACGGCTCCGGAATCGCGAATCTCAATAACAAAGTAGGGTCCCAACCAGTGCATCTGGAGCTTTCTTGGGAACTTCTAGAACTTGCTGTCGTATAAAAGAACTTTTCCGCAAACCTGGAAGGTTTTTTTCTTAATGTGGTGGTCGTGCCACGCTTTCTGCTGGTCCTTTTGAATCTTCTGGTGGAATTAGGCCAGGAAGCGGGCCTCATCCAGTTCCTGTAATTCATGGAGGCGCTCTTGGAGGGAGGCCTCTTCTGAAAACTTCAGAGACGTGGCGATCAATAGGCTTGGTACAATAAAATCGACGGGGATCACAGCCTCCTGGTCGTACACGAGCTGGAACGGTGTTTGATTGGTCAAGCGCTTCACCGTAGTTCGATAGGCCCATAAGGCTGCTGATAGGCGCTCGTCCCAATCATCACGCTGGGCATTGCAAATCTTAGTCAAGCCTTTCTCAAGAATATTATTGAAGGCTTCCACCGTACCATTAGCCTACGGGTGATACGGGCTACTCTTGTGATTCTAAACCATGAAGGTGTCCAACAGTGTCTTGACCGTGTCGTTAATGAAGTGCGTACCCTGATCACTGGTTAAACTTTGCGGGCAGCCAAACCGGCAAATGATGTGCTCAAAAATGAACCGGGCGGTGGTATTCGCCGTGCAGTCGCGTACCGCTGCTGCCTCAGCCCACCTGGTGAGGTAATCTGTGGCGGTAATGATGTACCGGGCCTTGGAGTGTCTGGCGACCGGGGCTATGGGACCCACAAAATCGACAACCCACTTCTCGAACGACCGCAACACATGCACTGGGTGTAACGGAAGCTCGTCCCGGTGAGAGGGCCTTCCCGTCCGCTGGCAGATATTGCATCGCTTCACGTAGGCCTTACAATCAGTATGTACTGTCGGCCACCACAGGCCATCTTGGAGCACCTTTCTTGTAGTGGGTTTCGCACCCACATGCCCTCCCGCAACACCGCTGTGACATTCCCACATTACTGCTTCCCGTTCATGGTCAAGGACACATCTGCGCAAAACCTCATCGAGGCCCAATTTGTATAGCTGCCCCGCGATCAATTGGTAGTCGGCGACACGGACGACCAAGTGCCATTTCTGGAGCGGGGTGTAATCTTGAGGGCATTGCCCCGTGGTCAGATAGGCGGCAATGTCGGCCAAGTAATCTGGTACAACTTCGACTTGGAAGAGGTCAACATCTGGCAGCTGATCATCGAGGGAGCCGTCATTCTCCCCCGTCTCCAACCTGGATAGGTGACCAGGCCCGTCATTCAACCTCTCGGGCTTGACGATTACTTCGAACGTGAATTCTTGAAATAGCAGAAGCCAACGGCAAATCCATCCTTCCAGAACAGGATTATTGACCAGGTACTTCAGGGCAGAGTGGTCCGTGAAGAACTTGAACTTGAACCCTTGAAGATAGTGGCGGAACTTCTGAAGAGAGTACACCATCGCCAGCGCCTCCCTCTCGGTCATGGTGTAATTATTCTCCACATTGGACAGTTTGCGGCTGGCTAAGTAGACCGGGTGGTTAACTGTTGTATCGCCAGGTTGTGCCAAGACAGCCCCAAGTGCAACACTGGAAGTGTTGATATGCACATGGAACTGCTTATCCCGGTCTGGATGAACTAGAATAGGTGCCGACGCCAGCTTTTCCTTCAGGGTGTCCAGGGCTACCCGACACTCCTCCGTCCACTGAAAGACTGCAGACTTCCGCAAAAGTTGTTCTAACGGAGCAGTGATCTCAGCATAGTTGCGGATAAACCTCCTGTAGTATCCTGTGTGCCCGAGCAATGCCCGCAACTGTTTCACCGTCTCGGGGGCTTCCATGTGTACGATCACCGCAACCTTGGCGGGGTCGACGCAGACCCCTTGCTTGCATACCACATGTCCCAACAACGTGCCGAATGGAACGACAAAAATACACTTCTTTAAGTTCAAGGAAATTTGTAGCTGGCGACACCGATCAAACATGACCCGCAACAGGGTAGCGTGTTTCTTTAATAAACTATAAACAGTCCAGTCGTCCATGTATACTTCCAGGAACTTATGAATGTACTTCCGGAAGGCGGCGATGACAATCCGGGAAAACACGGCCGGAGCGTTCTTCAAGCCAAATGGCATGACGGGGTATGCGAACGACCCCCATTTGGTGGTGAATGTTGTCTTTGACTTATCTTCTTCCGCAATACACACCTGATGGTAGCCCAAAAAGCCATTAGTGAAAGAGTAGGCTTCGGTCCCCGCAACATGGTCCAACACTTCGTCGCTGAAAGGGGTGGGAAATGGATCATGAATGCAGGCATTGTTCAGACTATGATAATCGACACAAACCCGTATCTCTGCCTTGTCCTTCTTATTCTGGATGACGATAGGGCTCACCCACTCTGCTTCCTGCACGGGAAAGATTAGACCCGCAGCTAGCATCTTATCGATTTCCATCTTAACCTTCTCTTTAACCCGCGTGTTCAACCGGTACGGTCGATGCTTCACAGGCCTGGCACCCGGTTTCAGCACGATGCGCATTTTGCCAAGGTCACCTTTGATGCCCTTCAGATCTGCTACCGACGAAGGGAACAAGTCCTCATATTCCTGGAGGAGGCTGAAAATCTCCTTGGTCGTCTCTTCGTCCCAGTAATCGCCCACTGTAGCCAACTTAGGCTTCTCCTCTGTACCGATGTTTAGCTTCTTTGTCTTCAGCGGCCGTAAATGGACCCCTTCGGTGGCCGACTCTTCGTTAACGTTCTGATCGCCTTCCTTCTCTTCAAAATACAGGTGCCTCAGGTCCTCCAGACCATCGTCCTCCAGATCGCCGTCAATCCTTTGGCAAACCAACTCTCGCACAGCCTCAGGACGAGCGGGCAGCGTGCAGCCGTCGGTCTGTGGATCGCGGAAAAACAGTACCGCCCTGATAGCGCGCAATGCCTGAGATTCCAACTCTGTGTCTCCCGCGAAAAAAAAGCACCCCGCAAACTTACGCGCGACTTCCGTCCAAGAACTAGTCCCTCGTTTCCGTTCTTCCTCCAAGTACCATGCGTGGGGAATGGTGTCTAAAGAGTGGACAAACCGATGAACCCACAGCTCTTCCGGGTATCCTCTACTTCGCCACTGCTCCTCACAGGTCCGCAAGTGGTCCTGTGGATTGGAAGTCCCAGAGTACCACTGCCTGCTTCTAGGGCCTTCATCTTCTTTAAACCGTGCCTGCAACGCGTCCGCCACACTACTCCACCGCGACAAGGTATTGCGGTGATTTTTCCACCACCGGGCTGTTGTAGACTATAGTGCGATGTCTAAAACGGGTAGTCTGCTCCCTTCCGGCACGATGTTCTCAACCTTGGTAATAAAAGTATTGACAGCTTGCATGTTTGACAGGGTGGGGTATTCTCTGAACTCAGCCCCAATCCAACTGACGCGGCCAACATGAGCACATCTCCGCGTGCTAGTCTCATACCCCCCTGCTGCCAGTCTTCCCACGCGAGGTCAGATCCCAGCTCCGAGCTCTGGACACTCCGGCAACTGACAGAGCCAGTCGTGGTCGGGTTAATATAGTCATCCCGCCCCTGCAGTCATCTGGTAGAGGTGGTCCATCATCTGCGCATCCTCCCGGTTATCCACCGTCTCGGTATACCTCGAGCCTTGATATGGGTCGAGAGGCTGAGTGACCCGAACCTCCCCATCTTCAAAGATCATCAGCTCCTTTTTGAGGTCGATGATAGCATAATTCTCAAAAGCCCAATCAATGCCTAACAGGGCGGGGTCAGGATCCTTGTCTCCCATAATATCAATAACTTCAAAATCGGTGTAAGTTTTTACCCCCGCAATGTCGACCTCGACACCTTCGAGTCGGCCAATCGAAAGAATGCAGTACTGGTTCGCCATTCTGAGTTGGATGGGCGAGTAGGCCAAACGTGGCTTTCCGAGAGCCTCCCACGTCTTGCGTGGTAGGATGTTGACGTCAAATCCTAAATCAAGCATGGTGTCGCTGATTTGGAATCCCCCAACCTGCGTATTGAGCCGGAACTCTTTACCTGTTCGTCACTTATTTCGCTTGATGCGCTGCACCGATTGGGGGGCTGTGTCCACCATTTCCCCCAATCCTGTCCTCCCCTGTAGTGCCCCTTCCAAAGTACTCTTGAGCTGCTGCCGCAGAGCAGCACTGTCAACAATCTTGAGGAATAGCTGGAGCCATTCTTCAATCAGGGTTCCTGGGGCGTGCTGTGGTCCAGGATCTGTCAACAGGGACACCTCCAGGCCTCCTGCTTCGCGCAGCTGAGAAAATGCCTCAACCGCCTCCTAAAAATACTTCTTCTGTGCCTCGGGTCTGATTACCCGATGCGGGGATGCCGGCTTGACAATTGGTGTCGGCTCCTTTCCGCGAGCGTCCTCCCCCGTTTTCTTACCACCCCTTGTCACAATAGCGACATTCTACATGGCCGGAGTCATGGTTTCCCACGGCTCGACGTTCACCAAATTCGTGCCCCTCTGCCGTGCACGTTCTTCCCACTTTTTGATGAGCTCCGGACAGTCTTCTGTCGCATGGGTGTTTACGCGGCACTGGGAACACCACGAACGGCGAGGGAGGGGACATTCGCGAGCCAGATGGCCCTCCTGGTCACAGTTATAGCATTTCACCGGCCCGCGCCCCCCAGCGCGGCATCCGCGCGCCCCGCCCCCTCTTCCTCTAGGAGTGTCATTCACCCTATAGGAGGGTCGGTCCAACCGATTCGCGAGTGCGTCGAGAGTCCGGCATTGCTCAATGTTATGAGTCGTGGAAGCGCAAAACTCACAATATACATTGTTTGGCACGTTGGAATACTTCTGTAGGATCGGGCACATCCGAGGTGGATGTCCCACCGTCCGACAAATCTCACAATACTCCATGGCGGCTGGGTTGAGTTGGGAGGGGAACCCCGCATAAGGCTGTTGCGGTTGGTATACCCCCCGTGGATTCAGTGCCGCGCCACCCCCCGTGGGTGGCCCCCCTTGGATTGCCGCGACCGAGGGTCCCACCCCCACGCCACGCAACCAAGGACACTCAGTTGCGACATGGCCTTCGACCAGGTAGTGAGTGCACCAAACGTTCGGCCTGGCTGGTCTGACCGGATGTATCTCCTTGAGATTTTCGGTCAAGATAGCTATCTGATGCTGCAATCCCACTAAGGAGGGATCCTGCGGGCCCGGCCCTCCCCGATATTCCTGAGGGTAGCCGGCCATGGCCTCGATCTTCATGGCCTGCTCCAAAGCGTCATGCAGATTGTCAATCTTCTGTTGGGTGAGGGGGGTTCGCGTCAAGGGAAGAAAAGCCTTGATGAACCAGTCCCTCTGATGGTTTGGATTGATCAGGTAACTGAGTTTCCTGATCGCGTCCTTGAATCCCCGCATTAGCTCCCATGCGGTTTCTCCTTCCTTTTGTTTAATTTCCCAGAGCTCGGACAGACCTTGTTGGTCCGTCTGGGGAAGCTTAAATTCCCGGACAAAATCCCGCTTCACGTCTGCAATGAAGGGATTCGGGTGGGCCTCGGACCACTTGATGAACCATCGCAGAGCCCTCTCTCTGAGCGTGGTTTGGAACTCTATTAGTTTTCCTGCGTCCTGCGTCTGCCGAGCCCTCCAAATGGCTTCGCACAGATACCAGTGTTGCTCTACATCATCATTACCCCGGCTCGAGAACTCGGGATACCGGGTAAAGGACCCAGCCATGTTCACTTGCGGGGGGTTGACCAGGATAAATCCTCCGGGTCCTGGTTGCGTGACTGTTCCACTCGGGAATGCTATACTACTAGTGCTGTTGCTACTAACAGGTGTCGCCGTCGACACTGAACTACTATGCAATTGACTCAATGCTTGAAATTTAACAAAAATATTACTCAAGGGTTGATAAAGTACCAGGGGAAGGTAGGGATCCTGGCCATGCAGAGTGGGGGGAGTATGGCAGCCTGGAGAACTGAATGCCATCCGCTCGTGAAATAGCTGCTGCATCACAACGTACCATTCGCCATCGGAACTTTCCTCGGGCTGCATACCTTCATCATCTTCATTAGTCACCGTCTCCCTTGCTCGCTTAGCTGGGCTCCCATGCACCCATCGCACTCCCACAGTGGTCCCTTCTCGTCCCTAGGTATTCGTGTCCATAATTCCTACCCTCTGAGGCGCCTCCTTGTGATTCTTCCTCTCGATCTCTCGTCTTTTCAAATCTCGCATCACCCTTCTTCGCCACCTATCGGCAATCTGTGCCCGCCGATGTGCACGTCGCTCCCTCAATGTCCTTGCGGCCTCAACATCTATTCCCCACTCCTCGCATCACATTCTACGTGGCTTCGATCCCTTCAACCCTTCCCCCAGCACCGGTGGTTTACGCTTCCATACTCGTCTTGTGGAATTCTATCAACCCTTCATCCACCATCAGGGCTTTAATCCACATCGGAATCTCTTTAAGCAGCTTCCCTCTGAGCCTGGAGTGGAAGATAGCCTCGACCTTCGAGAAGGATTGATAGCACTTAGCAGCAAACTCCACAATGTATCCTTCCAACATGGTCTCCACCCAAAAATCCACCGCGTGGGTCAACTCGGTGTTCAACCGATGCAGAGCCACCAGATCTCCGTGCGCCCACCTGCGGTTTATCTTCCGCGAGCCATCTCGAGGCACCTTCGTTTGTAACCTCCGCAACCAATTGTAAAGGTCGGTAGGGAACTTCCCCCAGAAAATTTCGTACGTATCCCTGGCTAAATCTGAGAAAAGGACGAGTTCCTTGATTGCTGCCTCCCCTTTCTTACTCAACTCCGCTTGCTGAGCAATGAAATGGTCTAAATGATTATCCCAGCATCGCCGTATCTCCCCTTCAAAGATCCGCGATACCATGGTCTAGATCCCTTCATATCATGCGGGTCTCGGCAACGGAACCATTTGTTGGCGAGAGATCAGGTCTCGCGGGCAAGACCCAGGTTCAGGAGTTGTGGCCAACAAAGGAATCCGCTGTAGTCTAGGATCACACTGGCATTATCACCCTACTCTGGAGAGTAGAGAGTCTCACCTGAGGCGTGCCGCGACCACATGCAGAAAGGGAATAGACCAATGGCAAGGGACGGATCTGCAATTCATTCTTATCAGTGATCAGATTGCATAGATAGAATCACATATGCAATAGCATTTAAAGAGCATATAGATATTAGAAAACTAAAATTTTAAAGCATCTCAACCAGCACACATGCATGTGAATCACAAAAATAGACAGTAACCTGCAATTATATTAAGCTCTTGGCCGAATCCCAGTTACATAGCTTTGCAATGGGCTTACGAATCTGATACTTATGCCTTTTGGAATAGAGATTTACATCAAGAGAACCCTAGGAACTACAGAGACCTCATCCATGATCTGGGTTCCTGCTGCAGCATGCAGTTCTTCTTCAGTCGCTCTCTTCTTTTCTCTGCTTTCTTCCGGGTGACGGCTATTTATTCACCCACTGTCGCGATTGTTAGTTCTTCTTACAATAATCTTCAGCTGCTTCTAGCTTTTCTCTGATTATCTGTGTGTTCCGCTTGCGTTCTTCTGCTGTATCTTCTCCTTATCTGTACTTATGCATCTAGTTTCCTCCGCTATGTGCCTGTTCCTTCGCAACCTTGGTAACTCCGCTATTTGGTGTGGTTGAGACTTGGTTGCGGCTACCATGTGCCCTCGTTCCGCAACCATTTGTTTTATAAACCCGACCTCCTTTTTGAAATAAAACAACCCTTTTCAAGACTTAAAAACTTTCATTGTTTCTTATTGGAGAGAAAACTGCTTTCCCTATTTTTGATTATCTGCACTGTGGAATGAAAATCTTCTCTGAGCCCTTATGAAGGATTGCAAATATGCCTTTTGAGTGTGACTGTATTTTACTGGGAAAAAAGGTTTAACTGTAATTTCAATATCCCTCTTTCCTCCTCTTGTCATTTTGTTGCTCACTGCTGTTACTCTTGATCAGTTGAAAAAGGTTTTTATGAAAAAGGAAAAGAAGCACCTCTGAATAACATCATCATCCATTTGTTTTTGTCATTTGAAAAGAGGACACCTGTAGAAGACACCTTGTGTTATATGAGGTTTTCTTTGACACTTTGAAGGAGGTAGCTTTTCCCTTTTGCAACCTAAACTGAAATGTTTCGCTCTGGATGCTTTGGATATGGTCATGTCCATTGTGAAAACTAAATGAGATGGCAGGTGCTGCTCTGAGTTTCTTCTTTGACTGTGGGTAAAAATCAACAAGGGATGATGCACTAGAGCTGAAAAGTGAATAAGGGAAGCTGCCCTTTAGTTTCTTCTGTGAAGGAGGTCTACAAGAAGCCTGGGTTTTCATTTATTTCATCTCTTTTTGAGAGCAGCCTCTTTAGAGTCTTTGCCATATGCCATGACTACTTTTATCCTCAAACCATGATGAGCTCCTTTAGTTTGCTTATGAAGGAGGCTTTATTTGACAAATGCCTGGTTTCCTTTTGAACATGATGGCAGAGGTCCTTTTGAGACTAAGACTCTTTGACTCTTTTGGCCATCTCTGCCTTTAATCATCATTTTCATGCAGAGAGCTTCAGTTGATGTCTCACTGTTCATCAAAAAATTTGTCGTACAGTAAGTTGCAACTCTTAAAATCAAACTTTGTCCATTTTCCCTGTGCTTATAGATGAAGGAGGCACTCCTGACCCTCTGCTTGTGAAATGAAGGAGGTTATTTAGTCTTCAAACCCTCTGCTTATAGATGAAGGAGGTTTTTCAGTCATGTCATATCATCAGCCCTTTGACAGTGCTATTTTTCTTTCATTGTCTTTTCAGGCTTTGAATGTGATTGCAAGAACTTAATGAAAAAATCTCTACTCTTTGGCTGCATCCCAGGTTTAAGATCACATTGAGAAGCAACTGTCTTCTCATGTGGAGCCAATTATTGTCTTCTGAGATGCTGGTATGCCTTTTTCCTTGAAAGATCCATTAAAACACTGTAAAAACACATAGAATCAGTTTGACTTATGGAACATGAATTGCTGAGGCTTGAGGGTGTATTAGTGGCGCGACCTAGGGCTGTAACCAACTTTATTTGCAGAATGGGAAGGTCTGTTATGATTGGTCTATAGCAGATGGAGGTTCTTAGTCTTTAGGATAGTTTTCCAAGGGAGAAATGCCTAAAGCGCCACTTCCTAACTTAGGGGAGACTTTTGGACAGATTTGGATTGTTCTTTTAGAGCTGATGGGCAGACTAGTATGGCTGAGGCTAGGCGAAACTTTGACAATGAGGTTTCATCTCATCATTGGCGGACTGAAGGGTAAGAAGGAAATTTTTTTTTATGGGTGTTTTACAGCTGGCGAATTTGACAAATTTTTGATCAGCTGCTAGAAAAATTGGCTGTTACAACTAGTCATCACCAACAAGTGAAAAATACTGATGACTAACAGTGGCTCCATTTGGTGAGGGAAACTCCTTTTCAGGAGGTGTCCAGAATTCTAGATCTTTGGCTTATGAGAACCAATGCCTTTACCCATTGGCGCAAATTTCATTCCTCTTTGATGCTACTTCTGAAAAATGACAACATGATTAGCATCAATGCTATTTCTACCTACCCCACTACCTTTCCTAACATTTTTTTCTTCCTTTGGGTGCATTTGGACTAGCTACCCTTTTGAAAATATATATTTTTTCTTTTTGGAAAATGAACCTATCTAATTCTACACTTATATCTGCCGGGAGTTCAGATTAAACTGATGAAATCCTTCATTACTCTACCTATGCTAGATCAACTGTCAAGATTAAGCTGTTTGACAGGATTTTGTTCTCTAATCTAAAATACGAAATTGAAAGGATGATCAAATCAGGGTTAGACAGTCTTATTTTTCATGTATTTGTGGCACGAAAGACAAGTTGCACACAAATATTATTTTGCATAAAATGGAAACTAGGAAAAACAGGGCTAAGATGCACAACTTGATTTTCATCCCTGCTTCCCTCCTTGGTTCTGTTTTGGGCGTGTGGAACCAGTATCTTTCCTAATCTATTCTCTTTGATAAGTCAAGCTTACACAATGTTGACCATATTTTTCACTCACTAACTTATCAACAAAATAAATTTAAACATGTTCAGCTATGATTAGGCTAGATAACTGAACAAGACATTTGAGTACTAGTAGCGGCATTTAGACTTGCGCGCTTTCTGAATGACTATTTTTGGGAACATGGGGCCTTTTTCTATTTTTCAATTGCCCTCTTTTATATTTTTTCCTGTTTTTGTATTTTCTGCGTTTTCACTTTTTCTTCAAACAATCTAGAACTGAAAATATGCTCACAAGGCTGAGCTTATTTTTCACAGCTATCTATCTATCCTAGTCTAAACTATACACAACATACATTCATTTAGTGAAATATTCTTTCCAATATAGCCAGTCAAGTAGATGATTGCATAGTTGATCTTTAGTTCTTTCATGATGCAGAAGTAATGAAAAGGCCACTCCCATTTGGCTTGTTTTCGAACAGTAGTGCGTAAGTTTTTTCTCATTCTTGGTAGCAACTTGTTTATGATAGAACCCACTACTCCTTCAGATTTCTCAAGGAAAACAACAAATGGATCTTGGAATAATATCTAATCTAGAGGTTTTGATATATAGGCTTCATTCAAGACTACTCTTTCTTCCACTTGGCTATATTTGGGACTTCCTTGGTAAAGCAACTCTTCCCCTTGCTTATGATCACTTGAACTGTCAGACTCATCATATATTGCAGTGTAGATTTCTTTCCAAGCTGATGTGTTTTGATTAAGTGGACTGAAAACTGTGTGAAGGTCATCAAGTTGATGAGCAGGGATACACTTTGACAGTAGATTATCTTGAAAGGATAGTGTGACAACTCTCATGTGTTTATCAACCTCTATTTCTTCATCTGCAATTTGTAACTCAATGGAACTTGGTGGCTGCAAATCTGGAGTTAAGGAAGATTTCATGTCCAAAATTATTTCCTCAACCATTTCAGGCAAAGGCTTCTCATTTACAACATGCTCGAGAATTTCATCATCCTCCTCAACCTCATCATCAAAGCTAAAAAAATGTTGATTTCCAATTATGTGAATGTTATCTCTGACGGACTGAAGTGAAGTAGAGCAAAGAGTCTGAGATTCTTCACTTACTTCTGAACTATCAAGGTTGTCCTCATCAGTGTCATAGATGACCTGTAATGGCTGCTCACTTTTCTCAAGTTTATGAAATTGAGCTTCCTCCCAAAAATAAAAAACTGAGTATTTTGCAAAGTTAGCTTCTGTTTGGAAATCATAATCATCAAAATATTGATCAAACCTTGGAGAATTATTAACATAAGTAATGTCACCAGCCATGCATATTGGACTATCATATTTCTTTTCTTCAAATTGATTTACAAATCTATTTTTTAACTTATGATATGTAAGATTAACATGAGAAATATCAGAGAAGTTTTGGTTATATGAAGTTTCAGAGGCTGTGTGCATGTTTATAAGTTGATCTATTTCCTCTTCAGTTAAAGGAGGAGGTATTTTCTATTTTCTTTGGATTGGGCAACAATTTATTCCATTTTTTGTGGAAGTTGATCTTGTGGCTGAATGTCCTCTTGTATTTTACAAGGAAGGGTAGATGGATTGTTATTTGTTTCAACCTTTTCAGAGAGCTCTTGTGGATCCTCTCTTATTTCTTGATGGATTTCATCTAGGATCAACTCTTCTTGGTCATCTTGATGGTTAGTTTGGGTAAGAAAATTATGGATCTCCTCTAAAAAATCCTCACGATGCCAATTTCCTAAGTTTTAATCAATGCTTACAAGGTGTTGTATGAGGTTTTCAGATTGATCACAACAATTTTCAGCCAATGATAGAGATGGAAAATGCCCTATATAGCGTTTACAAAATACTTTGTGGAAATCTCTCAAAGAAAACAAGATGCCAGGTTCTAGGCTTTCATACCATTCTCTTACCTTTCCTTCTAATGTACCCATGAAAATTTTCATGAGGCAGTCCTCATGCCATTCAGCCTTTAACCTCCATACATGTATATGAAAATTGATGAGGTGTAAAAATGGGTCGTCAACATTTTCATCTCGAAAGATAGGTAGGTTTTTTATCCAATCTACGTCTTTAGGCATTTTGTGTGGGAATCCAGGGATATGTTCTTTGCTCATTGGAGCATATCTCCTTTGTGTCCTTGGATCCATTTTTGTTAATCAGAAAGGATCACTGTGTCTCTTCAACCAGTCTAAGGTTCTCTACCAGTGGAGTATTTTGGTCTAATGAAGGTTGTGGAGTCACCAGGTGGAGGATTTGAACTGTGATGTCCACCATAAGCATGGTTGGGATTGCTTAATGCATTCCTAGAAGATTTTATAAGGACTAGTGGAGTAATAGGACTACTGGAGGCTAGTGGAGTCGCCAGGTGGAACTTGGTTGTTTTTGTAAAGATGTAGCTATGGTCCACCACCAGTAACTAGGGAAAAACCAATCTAAGGGAGTTTTTTTGGGTTTTTCTGAGTTCTTTATGTGAAACCTATGGTTTATTAAAGTATTCTAAACCTGTTTCATCACTTTGCTAGGGTGGTGATAACAAAAAGAGTCTACTCTAAATGATTCTATGGACTGCTTTGTTGTGAGGTTTGGAAGAGTTTCCTACAGTTGAATCATCATTTTGCTAAGATGGTGAAAAATCTAGATTCTACTCTTCTAAGTTTGACTAATATTTTGAGAGTTCCTAGGGGATACCTAGGATTTTTTGACTCAAATTCCCACCGTGATCGCCATTATGTTAGGGTCCCGTGATTTGGCTGATTGGCAAGCCAAATTACAGTGTAACATCAAACCAATCTTTGGAGCCCAAGGACCTAGCCTTCCTGGACTCAAAGAGGGCTACCTCTATATGTGTAAGGGATATCTGTGTGTTTTGCTTATTGTCATCTGATTTTTGGCTAGTTATGAAGTAGGTTTTTTGGTTTTGGTTTTTTTGTTGTGAGGGATGAAACTGATCAAAGATATAAGATAGGTAAAAAGATGTCAGATCAACTGGGCTATGGGGTCGAAAAGGTCAAGAAATCTATCAGATGGTGATGCAAGGCTGTTGAAGGGCCGATTTGATTCGAGGTAGAAAGGATCTTTGGGAAAAATGGAATAAAATGAACATCAAGTTTGGGAACAACGAAGGGTTTCAAGCATAACTAGTTTAATAGCTGATATAAACATGGTAGGGAAAACCATTAATCATGAGAAATGTAACTATAAGCTAATCAATACATAGAAATAAACATTCAAGCCATGCATAGAGATATATAACTCTCTTACTTTGGGAAATGACTATCATACTTTGGGGAAATACACTTAAGAGAGACAAACAACTCAAATCACTATGTAGGAACGCCTAAACACAGTACTTCAAGTTATTGGGCACTTTGAAAACAAGATTGCATATTTTTAGGCAAAGTGCAAGATCGGAACAAGACCTCCTTGGTTCAACAAATGACAATCTAATCAGTCAAAGAGAAATTTCATGGATGGAGCTATGGCTAGCCATGAGTAAGCAGGGCGTACCGTAAATCATACTTAGCATGCATAAAACCATGAATGAAATAAGCAACGATATCCTTAAGTTATTAAAGAGCAATCGAGAATTCTTTAATGTGACTAAGGAAGAAGAAAACATGGAAGCTATGAAGAAACAAGAAATTTGAGGTGCCTCCAAGGGCATGTCTCAAATTTGTTCTCTACTGATCTATAGCAAGCAAGAAACATGGATTCATGAATGAAAACTAGAAAACAAAACAAAGAAAGAGACACTATACCATTCTACCAAGTCATGGAATCCAACAACAATCCTCTTTCATCATCCAAGAACATCCAAGAGACTATCCAAGAGCATGAGACAAGTATTTCTTCGAAAGAATATATGACCATATATTGCTTCTATTATCAAGTTCAGCCTTGTTTACAATGAAAGCCTTTGGAATATATAGGCTCAAGTGAAGTAAACCTCTTAGTTCAATTTGCACTCTCATTGGCCTATTCAAAATATCTAAACTTGTCCTTGAGGCTTTGCAAAGCCCAAGGAACAAAATATCTCATAAAATATCTAAAAAATGCTAAAAGATGGAAATAAATTGACTTTTCATAACTTCTCATGTGCAAAAATAGCTAAACGCACATGAGGAAAAAGCAGTTTTTAAAGGTTCAATTTTTACAAAAATACTCAAAAATTATATCAGCAAAAGGTCCCCTGACTTGCCGACAACTTTTGGTAGCCTTCCCGATGTCGAAACAAGGCTCATGATAGCTCGTTGGAAAGCTATATGTGTCTAATTTTTGGAGAAACAAGAATTTTCCCAATATGATGTCTAGAAGTCCTCAAAAAATAGGTCTATGTGTAAAAAACCAGAAAATAAGGTTTGCTGATAGACCGGGCAGAGTGTAGAAAAAGCGGGCATTTTTCGCCATTTAGGGGGAGAAAATGATCTTCAAATGTCCTGAAAATCACTGAGTGTGTGCTCCTGAAATTACGGCATCCAATGATACCATTCTCCTCCTTTTTTAACCCCCCAAACTGAAATGGCAAAGCTTATGAGTTTTGACCAAAAACCCAAAAATGCCAAAAAACCAAAATATGTCGAAAAACGCCCAAAATTGGTGAGCATGACCTTCAAGGGTTCTCAACAACATGTTGTGAAGTAGAGGCAAAAATCTGAAGTCCTGATGTGTCTTTCCTCACTTTCCGTGTCGGTCGCTTCCCTTTAGCCTCCTTGAGCTTGTCTTGAGCAGCCTTCAACTTGCGCCAAGCAAACTAATTTAACTTTTTATAATGCCTCGTCATTCTCCTTTGAAGGTCTAAATCCCTGTTTTCCCTCTCCAAATTCTTCTCCAAATGGTCATTGAATCTCTCAAGCCACGCCTCCTTATTTTTCTCTATCTCCTGTTCAAACAATGCAGTGAGAGGGGTAGTTTGGAGAAGGGAATTTTCCTCTTCTTTTTGCTTCTCAAAGGCTTTTTTGAGCCCCATGGTTCTAGGCCTCTTTCGCTTAGGCCGATCTTCGCCTTCACTTTCATCAAACTTGCCCATGAGTTCTTCCAACCTTGCTTGGGCTTTGGAGGCCTCCTTCTTGTACTTAGTCGCCCGTGTCTCATAAACAACCATATGGACACTCATTTGCCTGTTTTGAAATTGCAAGAATTGGTTGAAGTTCCTAGCTCTATGAAGATCATCCTTTAATGCATCAATTTGGATTTCTCTTTGGATTGAGAGGTTTTCTAGAATCCGGGCCTCATTATCACTATCATCGCTTTGGATTGGGATGATGTCGAAAGCACTCTCTTGTCCATGACTCCCTTCTACCTTGCCCTTTCCTTTGCTTTGTGTGGCTATTCTAGTGCTCTTCCTCCTAGGCAAATCAATGATGGGCTTCTTTGGCAATTTTCCTTTACTTTGGAGAGCCCTTGTCACATTTGGAGTGACCACTCTAGGGACTCTCTTCTTTGCTGTCCGGGGCTTGGCCTTTTTAGGAGAAGAGGGCATGACCTCTTTACCTTTGTCATCTTACTTGTCATCCTTTTGAGTTTGCTGTTCTTCTTGAGGAGGCTGCTGTTCTTCTTGAGGCTGCCCTTGCTCATCACTGTCATGCCCTTTTTCATCATCTTCATGCTGCTACTCTGTCTCATAGGACTGCTGTGTGTCCTCTTTAGGCTGCCCTTGCTCATCACTATCATGCTACCCTTGCTGCTCTGTCTCACAAGGCTGCCCTTCATCATCTTTATGCTGCTGCCCTGTCTCACCCTCGCTGTCATGATACTGTTCAGCACTTTCTTCCTCCTTCCCTTGCTGCTGTTCATCACCACTGTGATGTTGCTGTGTGTCATTATAAGGCTGCTGTTCAGCCTCATCATGAGTCTGCTGTTTAGCCTCATCACTGTCATGCTGCCCTCCATCATTAGTTTGTTGTTCTTCATGCTGCTACCCTTCATCCTCTTGCTGGTCACTTCCTTCTCCTTCTTCATGTTCCTTTGTTTGTTTTGTAGTAAACTCGAGCCTTTTAGGAGTAGGTCTGCTAGAAGAAGGCGAGGGGAAATGAGTAGGAGATGTAGGGGATGTATGGACTGGAGGGATAGTGGAGAAATACAGATGAGTGATGAAAACATCCCAAGAGAC
Organism: Pinus albicaulis; assembly: GCA_034641835.2. NCBI lineage: Eukaryota > Viridiplantae > Streptophyta > Pinopsida > Pinales > Pinaceae > Pinus > Pinus albicaulis. Next base: position 14,524,941 of record CM076581.1, on the reverse strand, counting down.
CTCTCTCTTTTCAAGCTGGTGAAGAATGATGATTTTTATGAGAGAGTGATGGAAGAGACAGGCTATTTGCTGTGAAGGAGGCCTCTTCTGGACAGTGGAGGCCATTTTCTCAATGCTCTTGTGCAAGAAGAAAATAAGATTTAGCTGCTTAGTCCTTGTGAAATGCATCAGCAGTCGAATGTGATAAGCATAGATTCAGGAGAATCTTCCCTCGCAAGTGAAGTACTTCATGATAATATTCATGAGGGGGGCGTAGCTGGCTAAAAGATATGAGAAAGGGAAAATAGAAGGACAAGCATCTCTGTGTTCAGGCTTTAGAAAGGGCTTGTAATCATCTAAGTCCAAATGGCTTTGTTTAAACCATTTCTCGCCAATATAGGGGATTTTAGTGGCCTTGGAGATGGATCTTGGGGAGAACTTGAAGTCAAGGCCTGCCAATTGGAAATGCTTATCTTGAAACCTCAAAGTGCAAAGGTGTGTCAAAGGAGAAAAACTCTTCACCTCTTGCACCCTTTGGCAAAAATCTAAGCACCCGACCTCATGGAAATTGAACAATACTGATGGATGGGCATTCACTTATTCGGTGGAAATGGGCTTATACCTCTTGTGCAATCCACTCCTACTATCCTGCCTGGGATGCATCTTTTTCTAGATGCTCTCTGCAAAACCCAAACTTCCTCAACAGGTTTTTTGAAATGTCTTTTCAAACACAACTCTGTTTCACCTATCAATCACTGTTTGATCAAGGTAAATTTGGTTTCAAAAGCTGTGTGAGATGCTTCTGTGGTATTAGGTCTCTTTTCCTCCCAAAACACTACCCTTTCTCTTGGTATGCCAATCAACAAACAATTTTAAGAATAAGCACACTGTCAATTTAAAAATACATACACAGTCAAATGATTTTATGAGCTTGAATAAGGTCACAGAGCTTTTGGTGTTTTGATGTGAGCACAAAAAGACCTGTAGCAGTCAAACATCAAAACTCCTCACCATTAACATACCCTCCTTATACTTCTCTATTTCTCATGCCCAGTTTTGCCCAAAACAACTTCAAACTGATTTAACAATTTTACTCATTTGAGGTCTGCTTTATAGAGTAAGGGAGAAAACACCGGTATTTGCCCTTTTTACCACACAGAGGAGACCTCTGAAATGACAAAAAAACCTTATACCATGATTATTGTTCATGAAATTAGGCCTACTGTTTTACTTCTCCAAATACTGTGTTTCTCATTTTAGACACTGTCCCCACCTTTCAATACTATTTTGAGGGCAGTTTATAAAGTTCTTTGACATCAATAAAATGCACCATTTTTCCTATGTTAGTGCTGGGAAATCATAGCTATTGCATGCCCAGATCTTTAAACAAAAACACCAGCCCTCCTTAACATTGGCTTCACCAATACATAAAACCGACAAAGTTCATGTTTTGTGTTATAGCAGTTAGGATGTCCTTAATGCTTGAAAACCCTACTAGAAAAGGAGTGTGACGCTTTATTTTTAGGGGTAGTTTTTAGGCTCTTTGAAGCTAGGATTAACACTTCACTCTCAACCAACTGTGACTTTCTTTCAAAACATTCACTTAAATTACCTTGATTTACATCTAGATTTTCACTGCCTCAAACACTATCTAGCAGTTTGAATTTAGCAAGGGGGCAACACAAAATACCTTGAAACATGATGGCAGCCTTGTTCGAGGACTTTGGACCAACTTCCAGATTGGTTAGGAGGCGTTTTGATCGTTTGAACCTGTGCGGCACGTTTGAATGAGAGAGCGCCACGCAAACAGTTTGTCGGGTCACTTTTCGGGCCGACGTGACCAACGCCTACAGGCGCGCCGCGCGACAATGTATTGCCTTCGTAAATTTGCGTCTGAACGCGCCGCGCAGCTCTACAGGCGCACCGCACGGTCTCCAAGCCCGAAAAACTCTGTGAAAATGCTCAAAAACTCTTTCTCCGGTCTGGTGAACAGCAAAGGGGAGTTTTGCTTGCGCTTTGGAATTTTCAAAATGGATTGGCAACGGTCCTTAACCCTTTTGAAAACCAAAAAACCAAAGTCCCTTTCGCATTTGATTTGGTGAGGGTTTCTTCAAGAATGTTTGAAAAGGCCTTTGTTTTTAAAACAAAACTTGAAACCTTATTCTTCAAACCACAACCTGATACCTTTTGTTCGGATATGTGTCACAGTGGTAACGACCATTTATTTTATAAACCCGACCTCCTTTTTGAAATAAAACAACCCTTTTCAAGACTTAAAAACTTTCACTGTTTCTTATGGGAGAGAAAACTGCTTTCCCTGTTTCTGATTATCTGCACTGTGGAATGAAAATCTTCTCTGAGCCCTTATGAAGGATTGCAGATATGCCTTTTGAGTGTGACTGTCTTTTACTGAGAAAAAAGGTTTAACTGTAATTTCAATATCCCTCTTTCCTCCTCTTGTCCTTTTGTTGCTCACTACTGTTACTCTTGATCAGTTGAAAAAGGTTTTTATGAAAAAGGAAAAGAAGCACCTCTGAATAACATCATCATCCATTTGTTTTTGTCATTTGAAAAGAGGACACCTGTAGAAGACACCTTGTGTTATATGAGGTTTTCTTTGACACTTTGAAGGAGGTAGCTTTTCTTTTTTGCAACCTAAACTGAAATTTTTCACTCCGGATGCTTTGGATATGGTCATGCCCATTGTGAAAACTAAATGAGATGGCAGGTGTTGCTTTGAGTTTCTTCTTTGACTGTGGGTAAAAATCAACAAGGGATGATGCACTAGAGCTGAAAAGTGAATAAGGGAAGTTTCCCTTTAGTTTCTTCTGTGAAGGAGGTCTGCAAGAAGCCTGGGTTTTCATTTATTTCATCTCTTTTTGAGAGCAGCCTCTTTAGAGTCTTTGCCGTATTCCATGACTGATTTTATCCTCAAACCATGATGAGCTCCTTTACTTTGCTTATGAAGAAGGCTTTCTTTGACAAATGCCTGGTTTCCTTTTGAACATGATGGCAGAGGTCCTTTTGAGACCAAGAATCTTTGACTCCTTTGGCCATCTCTGCCTTTAATCATCATTTTTATGCAGAGACCTTTAGTTGCTGTCTCACTGTTCATAATTTTTTTTGTCTTACAGTCAGTTGCAACTCTTAAAATCAAACTTTTTCCATTTTCCCTGTGCTTATAGATGAAGGAGGCACTCCTAACCCTATGCTTGTGAAAAGAAGGAGGTTATTTAGTCTTCAAACCCTCTGCTTATAGATGAAGGAGGTTTTTCAGTCATGTCATATCATCAGCCCTTTGACAGTGCTATTTTTCTTTCACTGTCTTTTCAGGCTTTGAATGTGATCACAGGAGCTTAATGAAAAACTCTCTGCTCTTTGGCTGCATCCCAGGCTTAAGATCACATTGAGAAGCAACTGTCTTCTCATGTGGAGCCAAATATTGTCTTCTGAGATGCTAGTGTTGTGGTTCCCATGTTTTGGCCAGGTTGACAAGACCAAAAGATGAGACAACATAGAACCACTTTCAAACCTTAGGATCTAGCCCTCCTAGGTCCAGAGAGGGATCTCTCTATATGAGTCAAAGGATATTTGTCTTTGAGGCTCTAAGTTATGATTTTAGGCTAGTTATAGGCTCAGGGTTGGGATAAGCTCTTGTGTGGATGGTTCTGAAAGCCAGAATGTTGTTTCTTAGCCAAGCAGCTTAACCCCACTTGTTACTTTTGCAGCGGTTGATATTGTCTCAAAGGCTGGTCTCCCAGTGGAGTCTGATTGTGAAACCAAGATAATCAGCAGGCCTACTGATCACCAGTGGAGTCTTTCCGTTTAGGATCAATGGAGTCGCCAGGTGGAGGGTTTTAAGGTATGTCTAAGGGGTTACACTATCCACCACAGTGCTCAGGCACTATCACCTTCCAGGAATCTCCTCAAACAACAAAATCCAACCAGAGATTGACTGGGAGGGCATTTACCAGATATGTCACCTCCGAAGAGTGTGAGATCCTGAGGCTACCTGGCCCTCTCCAGGCTCTGTCTATGAGTATGGTGGATATTCAATAATGGAGGTCGATTCAAGAAAGGAGTGACTTACTTCCAACCTGACCAGAGATGTAGGTTTCTGAAGTTTTTGATGTAGTGAGATGGAAATCATTCAGAAGTCCCCAGCGGAGTCGCCATTATGTTGGGGTTCCCATGTTTTGGCCAGGTTGACAAGACCAAAAGATGAGACAACATAGAACCACTTTCAAACCTTAGGATCTAGCCCTCCTAGGTCTAGAGAGGGATCTCTCTATATGAGTCAAAGGATATTTTTCTTTGAGGCTCTAAGTTATGATTTTAGGCTAGTTATAGGCTCAGGGTTGTTTGTTTGATTGTTTGTTGTTGGTTGTTGAGGAGATATCAGTGAAACGCAAGAATTTTTCCTCTTGAGACAAGTTCTCTGTGTAATATTGTAAGATAGGCTGAGACTAGATATATTCAGACTGAATGTTCAAGCTATGGGCTATGATGTACCTGATTGGTGTTGTTTTTAATATAACAAGCCTATTTCTTTGGATCCTGATCTAAAGCAGCTGGTGATGTTTTCTTACATTTGTGTTTAATTCCATTTCATTTCATTTCTACTGGCTCACATCAGAAGTTTGGCATAAGATTTACCCTTGATAGGTACCTTATGTTGCTGCTCTCCCAGCCCTTTATGTTTTCTGCTTATATGTGTATCTGAATATTGATTTCAATTGATTTAACTAGTGTAGTGGATGTTGTTGCCTGCTCTCTGATGTATGAATTAATGAAATTGATGTTTAGATGTTCTTGTGAGGATCTAGTTGGATGTGTTAGGAACACTGGGAGGTCTAGAACCTTGAACCTGCCTCACTAGGATCTTTCCATCTTAATTAGGCCTTTCTAAGATCCCTTGTCCTACCTCTGATTTTGTCCAAGAAGGCCTGGAGTTAAATGACCTCTGGCCTGATCTATAGATAGAATTGGATGGTTCTCCTTCATTCATTTTCAGTCCTTAATGTCCCATTCCACCAATCATCTTTTGAGATTCAAATGCTCTAGATGACTAGCCCAAATGAAAGCTTGCACATTGATTACAAATAAATCCTTTCTTGACTCCATAGCCTAATGGCTTTGATGTGCTATGAAATATCTACCTCTGCCTAGTTTTCCTTCTTGCTCATCCTTGTCTTACATTGGACCTTCCTTTCCTGATTCCCAACAACCAAACACAAAAAATCAAACAAACAACCCTGAGCCTATAACTAGCCTAAAATCATAACTTAGAGCCTCAAAGACAAATATCCTTTGACTCATATAGAGAGATCCCTCTCTGGACCTAGGAGGGCTAGATCCTAAGGTTTGAAATTGGTTCTATGTTGTCTCATCTTTTGGTCTTGTCAACCTGGCCAAAACATGGGAACCCCAACAGCTGGTATGCCTCTGTCCTTGAAAGATCAATTAAAACACTGTAAAAACACCTAGAATCAGTTTGAATTATGGTACATGAATTGCTGAGACTTGAGGGTGTATTAGTGGTGCGACCTAGGGCTGTAACCAACTTTATTTGCAGAATGGGAAGGTCTGTTATGACTGGTCTATAGCAGATGGAGGTTCTTAGTCTTTAGGATAGTTTTCCAAGGGAGAAATGCCTAAAGCGCCACTTCCTAACTTAGGGGAGACTTTTGGACAGATTTGGATTGTTCTTTTAGAGCTAATGGGCAGACTATTATGGATGAGGCTAGGCAGAACTTTGATAATGAAGTTTCATCTCATCATGGGCAGACTGAAAGGTAAGAAGGCAAAAAAAAATTATGGGTGTTTTCCAGCTGGAAAATTTGACAAATTTTTGATCAGCTGCTAGAAAACTTGGCTGTTACAACTAGTCATCACCAGAAAGTGAAAAATACTGATGACTAACATGTTGAATGCAAATTCGAGAGCATAAGTGGATGGTGTTGGCCTAACGCAAAGGCGAGATTTAGAGACCGCTGGAAATGTTAAATGGTAAGTGAATTTAAATTGCCAGAGCTGGTGTAAGTGAAGAACATTGGGGTCGAATGGAGTTGTGAGTGTGTTATAAATATGAGGCAACATTGTTCGTTTGGACTTATTGGCCGAGATTGAAAAGCATGAGCATATCCAAGTCTGCGTTGAGTCGTGGATCGTCTTGTGCCTTGATCGATTGGTGGATCTAACTGTGGATTATAAGTTGTTGTTGTTGCGTGGATCGTAAGATGTGAAGCAACAGATCGTGGTTCGCAAGCAACAGATTGTGGTGAATTGGAAGATACGAGCCCAGGTTTCCACGGATCAACTGGTGGATTTTCAGATCCGAGTCTATGATTGGTGGATTGATTTACAATGGCAGTGTGGCCGTAATTGAGGTGTGATCGTGTTCCTGCCATATTCTCTCTAATGTTGAGATTGTTGGTACTGTGGTGCTCTGTTGTATGGAGTTTCACCTCCGTGGAGAGCTAAGATAGTGAATCTTGGTGTGGATGCCGATTGGAGAACCTTTAACTGGGTTTGCGAATTTTCCCAGGATATGTAAAAACTCCAGTGCAGCTTGTGAATTTTATGCCAAGATGCAGATTAAGAGATCTCTGTATTAGAGATTAGAAGTCGATTTAATTCATTTTATGCCTATGTGTGTTTTCTCATGGTGCTTGGTTGCGTGACTATATATTGGAGCATGGACGTGAATATGTGGAGCCACAGAGCTGGTGGTGCTAGTGTGGGTGCTGGAATGTAATCCCACAAAAAAATATTGGGAGAGAGTCGAGCGTTGGTGAGCATATGGGATCCGATCTGTCTGTTCATAGTGCAATGCATGAGCGAAGAAGGCTCATTTCATTTTGGAACTTCCTGGTGGCTTGATTTCAAATTTGCAGGAGGAATTTTTTGTAACGCAGCAGAAGTTTGTGGTGTTAATGCTTCGAACACATCCTAGTGTGTGCTGAATAAAACACTTCCAGGTGAGTTTTGAATTGGAAAATTTCTTTTCTGTACTAATGCATGAGATTTTAATGAAGTATCGCTTAGAGGCTAGCTGCGGAGGAAAGCGTTGACTGGAGGTTAGACGGTCCTTTGCGTGGAAGCTGCAAACGATGTTTGTTTCGACATGGCCTTAATAAGTGAAGGTAATAAACCTCTTGAACTGAGAAACATTTATGATTTAGATGTCGTGGTGTAGTCAAAAGGGATGATAATGAAAATCTATGCTAAGAGCAAGATGGCATGTGTACCTCATATGTCTCCATATTGAACATGGCAGCCGTAAACTTATGCTGGTGCAATTTTCAAAACAATTTTTACATCCTTTAAAAAAACCAACGGTGGATCACTTTAGAGTGATTTCATTAAGTTTATTAAAATATTTTAATGAAATCATCAAGTAAAGGATAGAGTATGTAAAACACTTTATGGATATTTTATGAAGATGAAAGTGTTAATGTGAAATGGGAATTATGGAAATTTGGAGTGATAAATGCTTTCATTAAAATTTAATGAAAGTTTAGGGAAGGAAATAAAGTGAAGAATTTTGTCTAAAGTCATGAGTTTTAAATTAAGGAGAGAGATTAAGTGCTCATTAGATTATATTTTTTTGAGGTTCTTTGAAGTGGGATAATTAATGTACTAGTGTCAAAATTTGAAGTAAAGGTCTCTATATTATGAAGTAAAAGGAGTCTAGTACATTATGTCAAGGTCCAATGAAGAGATTTATATAGCTTGAGTCAATTTAAAGTCCACCAGGTGCCTTTTTCATCCAAGATGAAGAGTTGATGTCAATTCTGGAATCAAAAGAGTCTTAAATCAAGTCAAAGGTTTGCATGTAATTGGGTGCATGATCGGTGGAGCCCAACATCCAAAGATTTTGGTCATTGTAACGCAAGGAATAATGTAGTTGTTATTTGCAGCAAAGAGGAGCAAGAGATTTTCCGAGAATATGATTCCAAGAAAGAGAACCAAAAGATACCAAGCGCAGGAAGAGAGCTTTAATTGTTGGATGGAAAGTATGAAGGTTTGCTGAAAAGGGGATTGAATGAAATCCACAAGTGAACAGATGAAGTTCACAAAGGAGGTAAAAATGACTGTTTATAGTCATTTCCAAGGTTTTGAGAAAGAACACAACAGAAGAAAGAAGAAGGAAGATGCCGAGGAAAATGGCATATGGAAGCAGTTGACTGATGAAGAATATGAGAGGGAGAAGGCTGAGATAGTAGTTCATCTTGAGTTATTGATGGAATTGTTGCAGAGAAATAAGAAGGACCAGAGACATGGTTGGACCATGAGGAAGAAAGTGAAATGGCAGAGACTACAAGTAAAGAGGAATCAACAGGTAAATATGAAATTAAAAGAAGAGCTAAGAAAGCTCGAGCAGATGATGAGTGAGAAATTGAGATGTGAAGAACTCAGAAAATATGAGTTGGAAATGGAAGTTTCCATTTGTGGACCAGAACAGGGTGAAATTATGAGTGAAGAAATTCATCCTTATAAGGATGAAATGTTTCTAACGTTTATGAGTGAAGAAATTATCCCTTATCCTTAAACTATAATTGACTAAGTTTAAGGTTTAGATGAAACACAAACTTCCTCAGGATGGTAGAATTGGATCAACTCCTTAATGTGAAGGTCACACTCAGGCTTAATTTCCTCGAAAAACCAATATTTCAAAGGACTTAAGTCTAATTCAGACAAAGATTTTACCTCGGATAATCTTAGAGGATCAAATACTATATCGGACAAAGAATTTTCATATCTGGATTTAAATAAAGATAATTAAAACTTTATGTCATAGGGTATATCTTCTAGAGAAAGTAACTTAGCAGGTAGAGAAACCGATCTTACCAACGAAACTGGTCCTGATTGAATATGTTCAGTTTGATATCGATGTCTTCGAAAGAACTTCTCTTGATCATCAACCGGATTGACTGGATCAGGATCTGGATTCACTCTGATATTACTTTTAGAAGCCATATCTGCTACGAGGCACTGCAATTATGAAATCAACCTTATGAAACTCGATCCTATCATCCAAAGGATCAATTTCCGATAAATGTTTGTGGTACAGCCAGGGGAAATTTTCCTTTTCACTCCCCGAAAATGACGCCAGAATGTTAGTACTTCGCCAGATTCCTAAGGCTGATGAATGAATCCCAATATAGGTAACCACATACCAAGATTTTGACTTGATAGCTAGCCCTATCAAGTCAGAGAGGGCTCTCTCCAAAAGGGTCACAGCCAGGAGGGTTGGATAAATTAGGGTTTTTAGGCTAGATATTCAGTGCAGGGGGTTGTTTTGATTTGATTTTGGTTGGGTTATCACTGGATGAAGAAATTAGGTCAAGGGAGCTAGGTCAGGGAAAATGAGATAAGGTTGCAGGGATCAATGGGGCAAGGTAGGCACAAGGATTATCACTTGAAAATTATTGTGATGTAATGGTTTTGAGATTTAAGAGAAGCTATGAAGAGCATGGAAGATGCATTCTTCTTAGATAGATGAAAATGGACAAACTATGATCAATTCCCCAAAACAGAGTATGAGCAATCATGCGTTCTGATTATCAAACTTGAAAGAGATCATACCATATAAATGAAGTGAACATGAATATAATACATTATAACATATGAAACTGAAGAAAAGACAATGATAAACATCAATTCCACAAGTAACCCATAAAATGCCTGCAACTCCTCTTTATTAGTTGGCCAAACTAAGTACAATAGTTCCTTGATCAATAGCAAACATACAAACTGATTCCAACCCTTGCTTAATGTGAAGAAAGGGGCTAAATAGACATCAAAAAAAGCTTCACTCATCCTCAGGGGTCGAATCCATGAGGTGAGAAACAAATCCACTAATTTCTAAACTGAAAACTGAAGTGTAGGATGGTTGAAGTGACTCACTCATCATTACACTCAAACTGATTCATCTTGACAAAACGATAAATTTACCTAATGAATCTACCCCTAGGTAAATTATCCTTGACATAATTGCATTTACCATGATGAATTAAATTCATAAAAAATGATTTCTGAGATAAAATCAAAATTTACAGTGAAAAACCACAAAACTCAGCAAACTGTCATATGTGCCATTTTCCAGTCATATGTGCCCTCGCTTAAGGCTGTGTGCCCTCCATGTTCAAGGTGACTTTTGACTGACCTACAGGTGTCCAAATATTTCCCAAGATGGCTTGTTGGAAAGCATTTTCTATTCTGTTTCTGAATATGTCTCAAGTTCTGAAAATGATGTTGATCTAACCCCTCAAAATTTTAATCTCCCACGACTGATCTGTAAGCAGCACCTAGGTAAAAATATGGGCAGAAACATGATTTTTAGGGTGTTTTTTGCCCTTTTCACTGACCAGTTTGACTTATAAACCTTAGAAAATGTACAAGGTGCATGTCTTCATCATTCTGAACCCAATGGTGGAAACCTTTTGCCAAAAACGTGTCCCTATAATTTGCGCAGCGCCTAGGGCACTGCGCATATGACAAATTTTTGCTAAATCCATATTCAGAAAAACACAGTCAAACTCATAATTTGAAAAAAAGTTTGTAAATGCCTTAAAATTTTGTAAAATATCTCATGAGGATGTGTCTAGGCTTGAAGGGAAGCCTCAGCAAGAATGTACAACTTTTTCTTTTCCTCCATGGTCAACTCTTCAATTTTTTGCATTGGCACTTTTGAGCTTGGCCAATGCAATTTTCTCTTTCAGGGCATAGTGTTTTCCCTTTCTGATCAATAGGTCATTATCCTTATTTGCCTTGGCTAGTAGCTTCTCCAAGTGTTTATTGGATCTTTCAAGCCAAGGTTCCCTATTCTCATTGATCTCTATAGCAAGTTGCTCATTTAGGGTTAGCTGATCAACAAGCTCAACTTCCCTTTGCCTCTCTAGAGCTAGAGCTCTTTTCAGCCCTCTAGTTCTAGGTATCTATCTTGGTACCTGTTCTTCTTCATCATAAAGTAAGCCATACCTTTCAAGTGTTTCATCTAGCATGACTTTGGCCTTTTGAGCCTCCCTTTGAGAAGTGAAATACTTAACCTCATCAATGACTTGTTTAGTTTTCAATTGGTCATTTTCTTGGTCAAGGAAGTGTATTACATACCTTTCCCTGTCAAGATTAGTTTGAAGCTCCTTAATATTGACATCCTTAACTTTGATGGCAGCATTAGTGATTTTTTCATTGTCATCCTCATCTAGGTCAACATGCTGAAATTCCTGCTTTGTTTCATGAGTGTCCTCATCATGAATGATTGGCTCAATGACCTTCTCTTTGAATTTGTCCACCTGTTGTGTTGTTGTAGAAGGTATGGCCCCTTCCACTCCATGTGGATAAAACACATGCCTATAGCCTCTCTCGTATGTTTTTGGAAATGGCTCAATCTCGACCATACTAGCCCACTTAGGGTCAATATCCTCCATCATGTTGGGTGATCCAATGTCATTATGAGATGGAGATGAAGGAGGTGAAGTGGACTAAACATATGATGATGAATGAGCTATGGGCTGAGATGGAGGAATGGAAATGGATGTCTGGGATGATGAAGGCACCTTTTGTGTATGCTGAGTAGGAGGATCTTTGAATATATCATGGGCTATGAAGGTGTCCCATGCAATTTTTAGTTGATTAAGATGGTGGAAGACTATGATATTAATGAGGGAATGATGGAATATAATTTTCATTTGATGTTCATATTTCCTTTTCTGGACAATGAATTCCATCTTATTTATGCTTCAAAAAAGGTAGTAGGGTATGTTCATCACCTTTACCCTAGTGAAATGTATAAAGAGGTGGATTTGATAAGTATAGAGCCTTGAAAATCTACCCTCACATGAAAATTATTTCATTATTATCTTCATCATCATTACATATCTATCCTAAAGGTGAGAAAAATGAAAGAACCTCTTTCTCTCATTCTTATACCTTGGTTTCTGGAAAGGTTCAAAGTAGTTTTCCTCCGAATTACTCTTTTTGAACAACTTCTCCCCAACATTTGGGATCCGGGTGGCAACTGAAATGGTGGCAGTTGAGATAGTAAAGGTAATTCCAGCTAAAGTGACTTGGTTTTTGTGCAGGTTGGAAATGAGGGGCCTGGTCAACCTGGCATGGTGCTGAACCCTCTTAAATTTTTCACAAAAATCATAACAAAAAACATATTTGAAACATGTTACTGTCATTGGAGAGGCTAAAAGTTCCCTAGTATTTTTTTATGGTCCTAAAATTTATAGGATCTCAAGGTGATTTATTATTTCATCTTAGATATTTCATATTGTAAATAATATTCCATGATTGTAAATTATTTCCAAATAAGGTTAAAACCTTAGGAAAAATATATTTGCATGTTTAAATGCAGCATTTGGAGATAATTAAATATGTTTTGATTGAATTAATCACATCATTTAAATGTCATTAAATAATTTTTAATAAGGCTGGGCACTACAAGTTTTAATTTTGTCAAAAAAGGTCAAAACCAGTGGTTGAATGGCTTATTTTAGCTTTTAGAGACTCCTTTATAAGCTAAAGGTGCACAAAGAAACTTTACCTGTTGACTGCACTTCGCAGCCCACAAACTTCAAGATTTACCTCTTAAAAGACTTTGCCAAAACTTATTTCTGCTAATGCGGTGAAAGTGGGACCCATGATACCTTACCGCACCATCAAAATTGCCTGCGAACCTCATTTCTGCCTTATTCCTTGTATTTCGCCATTTCGCATTCCTCGACGCCTAACTGCCCGCATATTGAAAATTATATCATATTCCATTTTCAATAAATGTTAAATATTTCGATCCCTGATATGTGATATCACATTGCATAGATTTTAAATTTATGCTCATCACACTTCACAAATAATAACTTATGCCATTTTTCCAAACCATTAAAACTTTTGATTACCCCTCTGCGATATCACATCGCACATAACTTACCTTTTTGCTCCATTGCATTTCACCAATATTAAAGTTTAAACTATATTCCAAATCCTATCCACTCCCGATTGTGATTTTGCGATGTGGTATGGCCCCACATAATACTCCCGCCACATCACCTCCCTCTTCGCATCACATTGCAAATTCTTTTTTTCATAACATAAAATATAAAATATGCGATGTGCAATAGTGCTATGGATGCGATAAAACTCAGAATATAAAGCTAAAGGATTTCAGGTCTGGTATAGTGGTTTTTTTCACGCTATTTTGTGAACAAAAAGGTTTTAAACACGACAGAAAATGATTCAGGTAGAAAATTAGATAGAAAGGTCAAGTCGCGCAAGGCATTTGCGTAAAATTGATCCATTTGTAACTGCAAAATAGAGAAAGGGCATTCATACAAGAGTTCATCCGCCATCACTGCATTTAGTTCAACCATCACAACGCTCATTCTACCAGCACAATAGTAAAATGTGGTCCACATCCAAATTATCCCACTACATGAACACCTGCTTTGCACAACACATTCCACCGAGACTATAATTTTTTAATAAGTTAGAGTTTTAATTTCAAGTCTGTTAGAGAATATATTATTGTAATTTTTTGTATAAATACTTCAATTTTGGAAGTATCAAAAGTCGATTGATTGAGATTAGAATCATTACTGTCTTTTGGAGTACTGTAAGATTTTCCCAAAGCATTGGAGCATCAATAATAATTAGACCATTCATAGGATTCTTGTGGCTTAAATACTGGTGATGTTTTTCTTCGGTTAGTATTGTTTCATTGTCCTCTTTCTGTGTAAACATCTGAATTCTAATTGTAAAGCAGAAATCATGATGAATAGGATTTACTTTTGAGTACCTTATTTTGGCTGCCTTTACAATCATTATGTTTTCCACTGAAAGCAAAACTAAAGAATTCCTAATTTCTCTTTAGTTCTGCTGAATCTATTCATATTTCTGTCATAAATTCATTTATAAATCCAAGAGATCCAGTAAATATTCCTATCTTTCCCTGTGTTTACTCTGTGAAACATTGATGCAACGATCTAGTTATAGTTTGACTCCATTGCCCAATAGATATTAATAAATTGAATACAATCAATCTTCCAAAATCCAAAACAAACCCAAAACTCAAGTACTATCATAACTAGCCTAAAACTCATTTAAACAAAGCTATATCTTATAGAGAGAGCCCTCTTTGAATCTAGGAAGGCTAGGTCTTGGATTCCAAAGTTGGTTTGATGTTGGCCTCTGGGATTTTGTCTTCAGCCTCGGAATTACGGAACGCTAACATAGTGGTGACTCCATTGGGGAAGAATTTTTTTTTATCTTCCTCAAGAAATTACATCAAAGTTCAGATCTGATTAGTGATGGTGGACAATGATCAGACACAAACAAGGCTGCAATTATTCACCTGGCGACTCCATTATCCAAAGAACCCAGCTTTTGAGCATTCATGGCGACTCCACAACATGTTGACCAAAGTTCTTGCTAAACAATATGACAAGGTTTGTGGCAAATCTTCTATCTTGTGAAGTTTTAAATACATTCAAGAATCAGTTACCGAAATTTCAGCTTGATGAAGATTTCCTAGAAGTTGTCTTTCACATTTTGAAATCAAGGAAATGTATTTCTGAAGCTAAAACATGTTTTCTGGATATAGTTGTTGAAATATATGACACTGTTATTGAACTTTTAAATACTCAAATTCAGTCATATAATTTCCGAGATCCTCAAGAATTCTTGGAAAATATTCCTTCCCCTAAGCAAGAGGAAATTGTACTACCGCTTGACTTACATAGTGAGGATGAATATGCTTTCAAGTACCAAACTGAAGATGTGGGTCCAAATTTTAATATTGAAGACACAACTACTCAACTAGTCATTGAAGGCCTAGAAGAAAATATCATACATCATGCTTTTATTGATCCTATAACAGAGTATATATAGGTTATTCTTAACTCAAATACTCAAACATGTACTCTTTAGAAAGGTCAGATACATCAGCAGTTGTCATTTCATATTATAAATTTGGTTATGAGGACACATAATCAAGTTATACTACTGATTTTCCTTACAGACAGTCAAGTTGTCCTTTTATTTCTGCAACTACTTGACTGGCTTCATTGGAATTTTTGTATTATCTGATTTAGCATAAGTTTCAGCAGTATAGGATAGGTAGCAGTGTGCAAATAAGCTCAGTGTTTTGAGAATTTTTTAGATTGTGTTTCAGATTTCAGTGTGCATAAAGGTTTGATTTCATTTTGAGATTTTCAGTCACAAAATTTTTATAAAAAAGTAAGTTACAGATTTGGGATCAGCCCAATGGATCAGGCTACTAGTCTACGGTGTTCTTGGCACTCCACAGGGATAGTGCCATCCCCGGATGAAGCCATTGTTAGGGTCCTATAATTTATAGGATCTCAAGGTGACTGATTATTTCATCTCAGATCTTTCATATTGTAAATAATATTCCATCTTTGTAAATTATTTCCAAATAAGGTAAACCTTAGGAAAAAGATGCTTGCACGTTTAAATGCAACATTAGGAGATAATTAAATATGTTTTGATTGAATTAATCACATCATTTAAATGTGATTAAATAATTTGTAATAAGGCTGGGCACTACAGGTTTTAATTCTGTCAAAAAAGGTCAAAACCGGTGGCTGAATGGATTATTCAAGCTTTCGGAGACCCCTTTCTAAGTTAAAGGCGTGCAAAAAAACTATACCTGTTGACTGCACTTCATAGCCCACAAACTTCAAACTTTACCTCTTAAAATAATTTTCCAAAACTCATTTTCCGCCGATGCGATGAAAGTGGGACCCATCATACCTTACGACACCACCAAAATTGCCTGCGAACCTCGTTTCCACCTTATTCCTTGTATTCCTCCGTTTTGCACTCCCCGACACCTAAGTGCCTGCAGATCGAAATTTATATCATATTCCATTTTCGCTAAATTTTAATTCTTGTGATTGCCGATATGCAATATCACATCGCATAGATTTTAACTTTATGCTCACCACAATTCGCAAATAATAACTTATGCCATTTTGCCAAACCATTAAAACTTGCGATTTCTACTGTGCGATATCGCATCGCACATAACTTACATTTTTTCTCCATTGCATATCGCAAATGTTAAAGTTTAAACTATACTCCAAACCATATCCACTCTTGATTGCGATTTTGTGATGCAGTATGGCCCCACCATAATACTCCCGCCACGTCACCTCCCTCCATAATACTCCCGCCAGGTCCGGTATATTGGTTTTTTTCACGCTTTTTTGTGAACAAAAAGGTTTTAAACATAACTAAAAAGGATTCGGGTAGAAAATTAGACAGAAAGGTCAAGTCGGGCAAGGCGTTTGTGTAAAATTGATCCGTTTGTAACTGCAAAACAGAGAAAGGGAATTCATACAATAGTTCATCCGCCATATCAGCATTCAGTTCAGCCAACACAATGCTCATTCTGCTAGCAGAACAGTAAAATGCAGTCCACATCCAAACTGTCTGACTACATAAGCACCTGCTTTGCACAACACATTCCACGGAGATTATAATTTTGTAATAAGTTAGAGTTTTAATTTCAAGTTTGTTAGAGACTATATTACTGTAATTTTTTGTATAAATTCTTCAATTTTGGAAGTATCAAAAGTCGATTGATTAAGATCATAATCATTGCTGTCTTTTGGAGTACTGTAAGCTTTTCCAAAAGCATTAGAGCATCAATAATAATCAGACCATTCACAGGATTCTTGTGGCTTAAATACTAGTGATGTTTTTCTTCGGCTAGTATTGTTTCATTGTCCTCTTTCATTGTAAACATATGAATTCTAATTATAAAGCATAAAGCATTATGAATAGGATTTAATTTTGAGTACCTTATTTTGGCTGCCTTTACAATCATTATGTTTTCCACTGAAAGCCAAACTAAATAATTCTTAATTTCTCTTTAGTTCTGTTGAATCTATTCATATTTCTGTCATAAATTCATTTATAAATCCAAGAGATCCAATAAATATTCCTATCTTTCCCTGTGTTTACTCTGTGAAATATTGATGCAACGATCCAGTTATAGTTTGACTCCATTGCCCAATAGATATTAATAAATTGAATACAATCAATCTTCCAAAATCCAAAACAAACCCAAAACCCAAGTACTATTATAACTAGCCTAAAAATTATTTAAACAAAGCTATATCTTATAGAGAGAGCCCTCTCTAAATCTAGGAAGGCTAGGTCCTGGATTCCAAAGTTGGTTTGGTGTTGGCCTCTGAGATTCTATCTTCAGCCTCAGAATTACGGAACACTAATAGTATTAACAGGTTCAAGTCTGAGCACTCTTCCACCTCTATGTGGCCTCCTCTCCTCTGTTTCCTCTCCTCTACTGAATATTATGTTTCCTTCCACTTCTGCCATGGTGTTTTTGTCAAAACCCTAGGGATTAGGAATGATAATATATGTAAGGTGACTTTTTTGGGGATAGGAAATGGGGGAAGAGAAAAGGAGTGATAGTGTGACGGGAATTAGGATGGGGAATTGGGAATTAAGATGGGGATTTGAGAGCCTAGGTAAAAATAAGCACCTAGGACTTAGGGTTTTAGGTTTAAAAGCTTAGGGATAGGAATTTTACTATTCAGAGATTTGGGAATGAGTATTTGAAATATGGGAAGGGTATGAGAGTTCAAGGGAAATGGGTTTTAGGAGTTGTGAGTGTTGGGGAGGAAAACTAGGGTTTTGAGTGGTTAAAACACCAAATTATCATGAAAATTACACAATACCGAACAAATAAACTTGAAGGAGGTAAATGATGATGGAAGACACCTTTACTTGCTTGCTGGAGGCTCAAATAGCTTTTGCAGAAGTTCTGGAGGTGATTTGGCGAAGTTTGGATGATTTGCTGGCTTGCTGGACATATGTGCAACGCCTTAAGGCTGTGTGCCCTCTCTTCAGACTGTGTGCAATGCCTTAAGGATATGTTCCCTCTCTTCATATTGTGCGCAATGCCTTAGGATATGTGCCCTTTGCTCAAAATTTCTCCAATTTTGCCAAGAAAATCGAAAAATCGCTCTCTTCAAATGTTTGCTTGATGGAATAGGAGGAAAATGAATTTCAAATTGATGTCTAGCAGTATTTAATGCTTGAGTGAGTTTAGATTTAAATTAAAAACCCACTTTTCCATTGTTTCCTTTCACTTTTTGACACACTTGCTAATTACCCTTTTCTTTTGACTTTTCTTCTTTGCAGGATGAAGTCGGTGGAGTTTAGCACTTTTCAATTTCAGTTGGTGATCTTCAGTTTGGCATATGTGATTTGAGTTGGCAACTAATTAAAGAACTTATTACATATTATAAACATAAAATTACATAAAAAATTAAAAATAAATTACATCTCTGTTTTCATATCAAAATTACAATTTTGATATGAAAATCAAACTTTAAAATAAAAAATACGACTTTTAAAAATATCATATTTACATGTTGATAATCTTCTGCGGATGATAATGAAATGTTTATTGAGTTACCCTCACACCTTTTGTTGACCTTATTTAGAAGAAATGGTGCATTTTTGGACATTGAACAATAAAACCTAATGACCTAATGGGACCTTGAATGACTTGACTCCATGGTTGACATAAGACATAGTGAAATGAGCTTTTGAAAAGTGTATTTATGCTAAGCAAGACATGAAGGTGGGCCAAAAAATGTGAACTTTTGAGGGAGAGTGAGGTGTTACGACTTGGAATACCATCAGTGAATGAATTTTTTGCATGACCTAATGGAATGATAAAAAAATTCAGAGTGGGTATATGATTTCATAAAAAATAAAAAATAAAATAGGTCGGATATGATTTCATGTAGTATAGTGGACTTGTTATACCAAAATATCGCATTTCTTGAGATAAAGTCTGAAATTTCAAGTGCTAAACCTATTGCATGTCAAAGGGTACCTATACCACCTCACTAACCCTCTTCTCACTTCAGGCCAACTCTCCTCTGACTAAAGGGGGGTTCTCCCTTGAATAGGATTTTAGGAGATTAGTTGTTTAATTATTTGAATAAGAAGGTTCTTATGATTCAATCTAAAAGTCTAGACCAACCAATAGAGGCTCAAAATGTTCCCAAAAACTCGTATCAAGGTAATTATCAGATGATCATAGAGAGGAATTCCTATTATAAGGAAAATGGGTGATGGAAGATAAAATATCAGTGCCTTAGTCAAGGAATCAAACAATTCTAGGATTTCCTTGGAGTCATAACTAGATCCAAACAAATTAGGGGAAAATAACTTACCATAGGGTTTGAGATCTAGGTTCCCAATTTTTTTGGATGATTAAGGGAAATAAAAATATATCCCTATTCCTCAAATACTTGGAAGAATGGATTGGATTAAAAAGGGATTACGAAGAAAATATCAAATAAACTAATTTAGCACATGAAAATTTATCTCAAGAGATATAGTACCAAGACAAAGAAAATAAACCAACTTACTTCACTATGCATCATCTAAGATCCATAATAAGCATCCATTAAAAAAGATCATATTACATTCCATTTCACCTAATAAAAGTTGCTAAACTCATCCATATATAGCCAAATTATTAAAAGAGAAAAATCACATAAATTTCAGACCTCCTAAGGGTTTTCTCCCCCAAATCCAACATGAGAAAATGAGAGAAAGTGCATCTCTATTTATAGAGGAGGTGCTCAACATCCCTCACAATAAAATTTTATTTTTATAATCCTAAATTCCCCCATTTTGTATTATTTTAGATTATTTAATTGTTGAAGAGGGTCTTTTGCCTCTCCATGGGGCATTTGATGGTTGTCATATGCCTAATTAACGATCAAATATTGTTGTAATTTATTTCCTAAATTTCCCCTATATTTATCTTTTATTTCACACTTGTTTGTCATAGTCATAGGGGATACATTTTCCAATTTTATAAACTATTTTATTGCTGTAGATAATTTGTTTTTAAATTGAAGTTTACAACAAATTTTAGTGTTTTCTTGGTTTGGTGTGCTCAAGAAACCTATTTGAACCTTGAGCACACCAAATCAAGAAAACACTAAAATTTGTTATAAGCTTCAATTTAAAAACAAATTATCTACAACAATAAAATGGAACCTATTTGAACCAAGAAAATGGAACCTTGAGAGGCTCTAACCTACATCAAAATATAACAATAGAAATGTAACACTTGATATCCAGAGCTTAATAAGGCAATTCACGGTTAACATGGGGCTTATATAGGGCTTAACATATATAATTTACAAGTTCATTTTCATAGATTACAACACTCCCCGTGGTTTGGAGTTGGCTTAAAGTGAAGGGGGGATTATGCTAAGGTAATAGTGGTGCACTTCCCAATTATTCTTAACCCTGTGGCACCATGGTTGGGACTTTCATAAAGATGCTAATTTGAGGGGTAAAAGAGTATTATGTCTAAAATATACATAAGTATCTTTTTGAATACCAAGAGACATATGACTATGTAGTTTTATTATAAATAAAGTTACAATTTTTGTCCTTTAAAACAAGAAAATAACTAGCTTGCCCTCCTATTGTTTAAAAGAAAAGCATATCTAAAAATCATTAATTAAAATAATATATCAAATTTAATATAAACATTTAAAAAGTTTGTAGATGAAATTTTATAATTTTATGGTGGATCTTAAAGAGATCTTGCATCCATAAAAAAAAAGAGAGGGAGACCTAGCCTTAGAATCATAAAAAAAATTCGTGTACATTGTATTCATTGTAAAAGGAGGTTTCTCCCTCAAATAGACTATAATTACTGGTCTCTTATCATTTATAAGATGCAAGGTTCATAAAAGTTGGTGTCAGAGTTCATGATCCTAAGGTTTTTATGCTTCAAACAAGTCATCATGACATTTTTCCTATATATATATATTTTTTTTCTTTGTGTGAGGTTTAGAACAATGAAACTTAGAGAATATTAATGAGAAATCTTGTGTAATATTTGGTTCAAAGTTTAGATCTTGGTTCACTATATTTTTGGAGAGATGCTCCAAGGAAGTTAGGGTTCCTAAATGCTCTTGAAATTAGTCTCAAACAAATCTTGGTTCACTATACTTACGAATATATGCTCTAAGGAATTTTAGGCGCTTGAATGCTCTTGAAATAAATTTCAAATAAACTGTGAAATCTTCAGGGATTTCAAGAGAAATACATATTACCTCAGGTACAAAATTCAAAATTATATTTGAAGAAATGGATACGTGGCATGCTATACAAATTTTCTTGTGGGAAGAGGAAAAAATAAACAAGTTTTCAGAACGTTATCATAACTTTCACTTGACACATCAAATTATATTCGTACTTGTGTAACTTTTGGAAAGATATATAAGAGTATTGCAGACCAAAGTTTCAGATCCAGAAGGACTCAAATCTCAAAGATATATCAAGAAAACTTTAGACATTTAGATATTCTCCAAATTAAGGTACATGACTTATATGTGACCTAACTATTGATTAGAAAACCCCATTTTGTTTTGGTGACACAAAATTGTGATAAAGAGAAGTAATATCCAACATGCCTCTAAAGAAAGCTACTACACAAAGGAAATCTATTGAAGGCTCATTCTTGACTCATGAAAAAAGTGGAAACTTAAAATTTAGGTTATCTCTATTAGAGAAGAAAGTTAATGAAATGGATGGTAGTATGTTGAAAAGGGTGGATTTTAAAAGAAAAGTGGAAAATAAGATGAATAAAAATACAGAAGATGCAAAAATATACAAGGGAAGAAATTGAAGAATTACAAAAAATCTTATTAAAATATATCCCTAAAAGGGATGTGGAGATATAAGGAAATCATGAACATAAGGTGAAGGATGGTGTTGAGAATCAATCTCATATGGGGAGTATGATATCACAATTGGAGAGCACAAATATTGAATCACAGAACCATAAGCATGAATTTTCAATCCAAGATCCATATCGTTAGGGCTTTAAGTCATCACCAAGGAACTATTAAATTCAATGAAGATAAATATAATGAGGTTTGATGGTAATGATCCTGTAACATTGATATTTCAGATAGATAAATACTTTGATCTACACCCAGTGGCATCCTTGAAAATAGTAAATATTGCATACATGTTTTTAGAACAAAACAAACATGTATGGTACCATGGATTTGTGAAAGGAAAAATGATTATGTTATATCTTAGTCCATTTTTGCAGAGGAATTGATAACACATTTTGGGGATATTAAGAGAAATATATTCTTCAGTCAATTGGTAAATCTTCGACAAAAAGGTCTAGTTATAGATAACATTCAAAAATTCCAAAAGTTGAGTCTCAAAATAAAGAATATTTTAGATAATATTTTTTTGGACCTATTTGTGGGAACATTAAAGGAGAGCATCCAACATGAGGTGCATCTCTTTGAACCTAAATCTCTAGTGCATGCTTTTAGTACAGCAAGGAAAGTTGAAAGAAAAAAATATGGCCGCTAGAAAATTGTTCACTATTAACTATAGAGAAAATCATGCTCCCTCTCTTAAACCAACAAGGTTGGGTCCTCAAAAAGTGGATGAAATAAGGGAAAAGGAAACATGTTTCAACTGTGACAACAAGTATAATAAGGGGCATAAATGTAATGAGAAGAAATTATTATACATAGATTGTGAAGATGAAGAATATCAAGAAGTGGAAACTTCACAAGATCTAGAGCTAGAGGAGACTACTCCAAAAATATATTGTCATGCATTGCTCGATACCATTACTCCAAAAACCATTAATATAGAAGGATACATAAATAGAAAAATGTAACAATATTGACTGATTTAGGTAGTACCCATAACTTCATCAATTACAAATTGGAAAAACTGCTTAATTTCTTTGTATATCCAACGCCGAAATTTCAAGTAATGATTGCAGATGGAGGTACCATAAATTGTTCAAGGAAATACCATAATATTAAGTTGAATAGGGGGAGTGTTTTTCAGTTAGTCCCATGATTTCAATACTAATGGGAAGTGATGATGGTGTATTAGGGGTCCAATGGTTACAATCATTGGGAATAATGGCCCTTATTTTTCAAGACTTTTTCATAAGATTTTTCTTAGAAGGAAAGGGAATTGATCTTAGAGGTATCCAAGGGAAGCCAAATAAAGTAATAGGCTTTAATAACATGACCAAATTTCTAAAAGAGGGACACCAAGGTGTACTTTCACAAATGCGTTCACTATTCAAAAAATTATATCCTCTGCTCCAATGGATCTCCAAAAATTTATCACCAAATTTTGGGAAGAGCATGTACATCATGTTGACATGGCCTTAAAACTATTTGAATAACAACAACTATATGCAAAAACTCCCAAATGTGCCTTTTGGGTTCAATAAGTGGAATATAAGGGTCATATTGCATCAAATGAAGATGTTCAGGTGGATTCTAACAAATTCAAAGCTATGAGGGAATGAAAAATTACTAATGACTTGAATAAAATCAAAGGGTTCTTAGGATTGATAGGATATTACCACAATTGTTTTCAAGAATTATGGTTAAATGGTAGCACCTCTAAGAAAATTATTGAAGAAGGAAGCATTTTCTTAGACTAAAGAAAAAACCAAAGTTTTTGAACTACTTGAAGAGGCTACGTGTACAACTCCTATCTTAGTGACCCCTCACTTCATAAAAACCTTCATTGTGGAGTGTGATGCCTAAGGCCATGTCATTGGTGCAATTTTGATGCAAAAATGAAGGAAAATTTCCTTTGAAAGTAGTGAACTTAAAGGAAAAAACTTACTCAAACCCATTTATGAAAAAAAGTGTTGGCCATACTACATGTAGTTAAGAAATGACTTCCATGTCTAATAGGAAGACACTTCAAATTAAAAATAGATTATGATAGTCTTAAGTACTTATTGGAGAAAATACTAACTTCAGAAGAGAAACACAAATGAGTCACAAAGATGTTGGGTTATGAATTTTAAATTTAATCTACAAAAAGAGAAAACAAAATATTGTGGAAAATGCACTCTCAAGGAAAGAAGAAGACACAAATAGTTATTATGTGCTATTTCCATTTCACAATTTGATTGAGTGGAAGAAGCAAGGATAAAATTGAAGCAAGATGAGAATATATACAAGATCATTCAAAAACTACAATAGGACCTTGATCTAGTAAAACTATTTATGTGGAGGAATGACTTGTTATGGTATCAAGATTGATTATACTTATATAAGAATTCTCAACTAAAAAAAAAGGTCCTTTTAAAATTATGCACTTCTACTATAGGAGGAAATTTGGGGTTTTTGAAGACATACCATAGGGTCGAGAAATATTTTCTTAGAAAGGTATTAAGGTAAATGTGAAAAATTTTGTGACACAACGTGTAGTATGATAAAAAAACAAGGGATATACCATCAATACCCCACTCCTTCAACCATTATCCATAGCAAGCCAATGTTGGGAAGAAGTTTCAATGGATTTTATTACATGTTTACCTAAATTTGAAGGAAAGAGTGCCATTATGGCAGTGGTAGATCAAATGAAAATGTATTCCCATTTTCTCTCTCTTTCTAATCCTTTTAAAGCAAGTATAATGGTACACACATTCATGGAAATAGTCCAAAAGCTATGCGGAATACAAAAGATTATTATAAGTGAGAAACATCCAAATTTCATTGGAATTTTTTGGATTGAATTATTTTCTTGTTTGGGTACTCAATTGGCTCATAGTTCATCTTACCATCCTCAATTGGATGGGAAAACTGAGATTGTGAATAAATGTTTAGAAGGATATCAACGTTGATTTTCATATGATAAATAAACACACAATGGGAAAAATGGTTTCCTCTGGCAGAATGTTTGTATAAAACATCCTTCCATACATCATAAAAAATGTCATCATTTATGACACTTTATGGATATCATCCTCCATCCATCACATCACCCTTGAAAGGGACTATAAATGCTCAAAAATTGGAGGACCACATATGGCACCAACAAGAGGTTTTGAAACTATTAAAGGCCAACATGGTTATGACACAAAATATGATGAAATAAAAATCATATCAACATCATAGTGAAAGGGAATTTGAAGTGGGCGATTGGATATTTGTGAGATTACACCCATATAAACAAATGTCCCTCAAGGAACAAAAGAAGGAAAATAAATTAGCACCAAAGTATTATGCCCCCTTATAAGGTGTTGTAGAGGATTGGAAGTATGACTTACAAATTAGAGTTGACTCCATCTTCACATGTACATCTAGTCTTCCATGTTTATTGCTTAAAGAGGATAATCAATGACAATATCCCAGTCAAAACTATTCTACCAATGATTAATGCAGGAAGAAAAATAATACTAGAACTAGAAACAATCTTGGAAACAAGGACTAAGTAGTTGAGAAATTAAGCAATTACGAAGTACCTAATTAAATGGAAGAACCTACCAGTGGAAGAAGTGGCATGGAAAGATGAGTTTTTCATGTAGAAACATCCACAGATAGTCAAGTGTTGAGTACAACACTTATTTGAAGGAGAGGGGCATGTTATGCCCTATATAAATCCCTTGTTAGTCTTAGAATCCTTTATTAATCCCTATATATTAAGTGATTAAATTTGTGTTGTTATATTTTTATGTATCCTAAAACCTCTCATGGTCTCATTTTACTATAATTGTACCCTTTATATCCTATATATAATACTAAGAGACCTATATTTTAGTCTTAGAATCATCAAAACTTATCTTATGCTATGTATTCATTGTAAAAGAGGGTTTCTCCTCAAAGAGGACTATAATTGTTGGTTTCTTATCATTTTTAAGGTGCAAGGTTCATAACGATATCATTATATTGCATGATACAATTTACTTCAAAAAACACATACCTCAATATTTAGTTGGATAGACCAGTCCAAGTGATAATATGCCTTAACAATAATAAAAAAAAGGTCACAAATCGCTATTATAAAATGAGGGTTAAGAATTAGTTAAAAAATGCTAGATCTAAAGTAAAAATATACTACTACAAAGAATACCAACTAGCATTTAGATTTTATTCAATAAATATAAAAATAAGTTACCTTTTAGTGCACAAGGGAGATTTTTGATTGCATAGACCAAGAATAAAAAATATGCTTGAATTACCACTTGAAACAGCTACAAATAGGACATAATTTTTTCTCCCCACAAATTCTAGATATGATTCATGAAAAAACATACAAAATGCAAATTTGGAGTAAGGAAAAGCAACCCAAGAATGTCGAAAAGCACTTAGAACAATAGAATTCTGGTTGCTTTTGTTAGGGAAATGAATATAACATGTAAAAACAGGCCAACAATGATTCATTTACAATCTCAATGATAAATTATCATGAAATTAACACAAATTTGTAAAAGAAAGGTGGTGCACCCCCTTGGAGTTCCACAAAAAATCTCCAGATTGGAAGACAAACACAACTAAGTACTCATGAGAGTAATTTCACCATTAATTTTGTTAGATAAGATTTGCAAACAATCCAAGATTGAAAAATAAGCTATAATAGGGCTAGAATGCACCTTTAGGATCAAAATCTATCTTATAGGGTTCCATCAAATCTTATTTTTATTAATGAATTTAATTTTGAAAATTGATAAACAATTTAAATCAACCCACAAAATGTGAAATAAAATATTTTTGCATAAATATGCATGGTTTTTTTTCCTTCTTAGGGTTAGAATTCAACAATTAAGCACAAACCCGATAATAAAAGTGTCTAGAAAATGAAATAGACCATTAGAATCCTTTAGACCGTGATGACTATTTTTATCTGATATTATGTTTTATAATTTTATTTTATTTTTATGACAAGAAAGGAAACAATTTAAGAATTTTAGGGTTTTTGGTTAATTATCGAGAATTATTTTTAGTGCCTTGTCTCCAATTAAGGCCTATGGGGTTAAGAAAGTTTTCTCTTTAAGATTTGGTTATCCATTATATATGGAACACAATGAGAAGCTAGATCCTAGAGGCTAAATATTTCATTGTGTAATCAAGATAAGTCATGAAAACAAGGTCCTACAAGAAAAGTTTCCTCAAAGGAATGACCTTAACCAACAATATCAACCATGGATTGTAATATAATACTTAAAACCTTTTCCAAGAAACATATAATTAAACAAGACAAGAGATTGAGCAGTTACAAAGCCAATTAAGGAGAATGGAAGAGAGACAAAATTTGTACATCTCCATCCAAATGACAAATTTTCCCTTCAAATGGATCGATCTTAATAGTTAGTAGAAGTATTGAACATTCACAATAATATTTTCAATAAGTGATTAAAACAAAAACCAAGAATGAGAAAGATTTGAGAATTGACACTAAAAATCCAAAAAAAATATTTTAATAACTTATGAAAATGATAGGGGTGGTAGGAGAGGGAGGGGTTATTCTTCACCTTGATGAACAAATAGAGACTCAGAATGTCTTAGGATTGGGTGTTGTATCCAATAATCAAGCTGAATACGTAGTGCTACGAAAAGGATTGGAATAACAATAACAAAGAAAATCACCAAAATTTCAGTATTTGGAGATTCAATGATCATAATTCATAAATTGTGGAAAGCTAAAGGACCACAACACTCAAATCTTCCTCCTATCCTCCATAGGATTTTTTTGCAATCAAGGCAATTTGAAAAAATTGCATTTTTTCATGTGTATAGATAGTTGAATACAAATGTAGATGCAATGGCCAATAGAGGAAAAACACCAGAGCAGGGGAATTTAGAATTGGATCAAAGGTTGATTCTTAACTCACATATACCACGAGATGTAAAATGAACATTATGACCTTAATTATGATTATAAATTCTTTCTTAGCCAAAAATTTGATTTAGCTCTCACGAAAGATCCTACCCTAACATTCTTCCTATCACACACACATATCTCGGCTCATAACTCATGCTACCATGAAAGGAATGATGGAAAAAATTATTTTTCCGGCCACACAAATCAAGGGCAATGACCTCTGTCTTAATCACCTTCACATATAGTAATCAGAGGATGTTAATTGTGCACACAAGTGGCATATGGATTTAATATTTCAAGGCTAGAAGGAGTTGTTGAATACCCTCAAGCAGAGGATCTCTATGAAGGAGAAGGAGAAAAATACTTATCAATTACTCATGGATACTAAACATGAATTACTAACAAGTAAAATGGATCAATTTCAAGCTGAAATCAGGTATGAATTAACATCCTTATGTATTAGGGTGGTTGAACTTGAGGGAAACTCCAACAACGATGTCAAATTCATAGTGGAAGTGGTAGAAAAAAGCTACAAACTTGTGGAGAAGAAGGCTAGAATTTCTCAAGAGGAAGGAACAAGGATAAGGATGGGGAATCAAGCTACATGAAGAATTTGATGAACCAAGACCTTCCTGATAGATAATCTAATAGTTTTTGAACCCTCTGATGTTATGTAGATATATATTTCTATTAAGAGTTTTTTCTCTCGAGTATAGAGTAGACATTTATTTAGAATATTAGGTAAAAACTGTCACAAGAAAATAATCTCTACATTTTGAAGCTCATAATGTATTACTATTTTGGATCATGAAGAAACATTTAAGGGTTTTGTCCCAAAATCTAGTTTTTCCTTTGAAAAAAAAAAAAAACTTATGAAAATGATCTCCAATGATCAAAACAATTTGGAATGAGCTGAGAGCCTTTATTTATAGATGAGGCTTCTAAATCCTCCCCATTCTTTATTCCATAATTCTAGTTAAAGGAAACATATAAGAGTGGTTTTCATCCACACACTAAATGAGACTAAGTCAATATACAACTAAATTATGCTAAATGTACAAAACACTCACAAAAAGGGGGTGAATCTTTCAAAACAACTCCATAAAAGTGTAGCATGATGTTATATAACCTACAAAATAAGCGTCAATTGAATGGCCATGCCCATACATTAAGTCAAAGCACCTCCATGAAGCATTTGAGTAACCCCCTCCCCCAACATCATAAAATTGGTCCTTAAACCCCCAAAAAACAAAGCGACATCCAATTGATTGAAGTCGACTCTTAATCTCAACCCATTAGAATTCAAGTTGTATGTTTTATCTATGTCCAAATCATTGTCATTGTTTTAGGTGAGTGCCATACCATTCCTTAATGATAGGAAGTCACTCATGTGACTCCTACAAATCATCACATGCTCCAAATAACCCCACGATTGTCATAAAGTGGCCACACGTGTGGATTGGCCCTCATAATGGATGAAAATTAGTTCCAAAAGTGACAAATAAGGAGACACTCAAGGACCCTCCATGTAGCATGTGTAGAAGATGTCCATGTGTGTATAAATGACCCATATATTCCTTGGAGAAAGTGACCAATGCCGTAATAAGCATGATATTGCCTCAAGAAGTGTGAAAATGCTTTAATAAGAGCAACATCACCTCTTGGCCAAAGTTTGATACCTACATAATTGAAGGGGTCCATGTGGGGTGCAAAATAGGTGTGCTAAACCATAGGTATGATAAAATTTAAATAGCACAGTCACCTTTACATAACATATAAGATAAGTGAGTGGCTAGGGGCTCTTATAGACCATGTATCATAGTAGACCCACCTCAAGATGTTTGAATACCTACCCAGGACATAAATACCCGACTTGATGGGGTATTATTGCCATAAAGGATAATCAAGCATGGAAATAGAACCAAGCACCTTGAGATAAGGAATAAAAGGACTAGCCATGACTAACTACCAAAGGGGCCTGGACTAAGAACTAGACAAACATTTTTATATTAGTCATCCCAACATGGCCCAAGTACAATACTTACATAAAACATCATTATATTGTTGGCTCTTCTTTATGCTCACATCTGGTGAAAAAAATGTATAGTACATTGTAGAGTATCTATAGTGTAACATGATTGTCAGACTTACCTTTTTAAAAGCATATCAACAAATTGTATCATTAAAAAATAAAGCTATTCCTTTTCTCAAAAAATTATAGAAACAATTACATAATTTAAAAAGTAAAGTTGTGAACAATTATTTGTCCTAATACACAAAAATATATCTTTATATCCAAGGTTCATGAGTAACATTAGTGGTGTTTCCATCCTATAGAATGGATATAATCCAGATACCATGCTCCAACACAGGTCTAGTTTTCGAAAGGCCATCTACAATGTTATTTCCATCCCCTATCATAAAATTTGGAAAGTTCCACTTTAATTACCAACAATCTTTGATTTTTTATCTTAATCGAGTGTAAGATTTACTATACTATCCCAACTACCTAATGGATTTGTATTCCCTTTAAAATACCACACTAGTCTTTAGATATTTGTTTGATGTACCCTTTTAAGTCTCTTTTCAATAAATCAACTAGGTTTAGCTCAAGTGGTTGGGAGAAATGTTGTTATCCTCACCACCCAAGTTCAATTCTTGTATGTGAGATGTTGAGCTCATAATGAGTATTTATTGTAATGATTTTGAGTATTGTTGCTTGAGCAGTCCCTTGAAAACTAAAACATGTATAATTTTCCCATGGAATATAGAAATATTTCTCATGGAATAAAGACTTCCCATGGAATATAGAAATATTTCTCATGGAATAAAGACTCTTGTAAACAATTGTTGAGATAATTTTGTAGATATAGTTGCATAAGTATATTGGCCTAAATTTTCTAAAATATGGTATCCACTTTAACAATCAATGCTATAAAGATAGCACGAAGGATCCTAGAATTTTTCCAATGATTCTAGTGGCCTCCATCACCCTTATATTTTCTTCTATGAATTAATAGTAAACTAAAAAGAACTCCACAAGGAGACCATCTGGTCCTAGAATTTTATCCCTTTGGATGATTGGGTTTTGTTGTTCCTATTTCCCCACATCTTCCATTAGATTTATGTTTTCCTCATTGTTAATTTTTCATTGAACCTAATACATGATAATTTATTGACCTAACATATTATATATCTATTGAATAAATAGATAGGTAAATTCTTAACAAAATTAGTAGAAACAAATTTACACATAACCAATCTCAATCAAAATGACACAAATAAATTTTTCCCAA
Source organism: Pinus albicaulis (assembly GCA_034641835.2). Taxonomy (NCBI): domain Eukaryota; kingdom Viridiplantae; phylum Streptophyta; class Pinopsida; order Pinales; family Pinaceae; genus Pinus; species Pinus albicaulis. The sequence continues at coordinate 14,493,949 of CM076581.1, read as the reverse complement.
TCAATAGTTCATTAAATATAAACTTACTTGGGTTCTCATCCTGGGACAATGGCCCAAATGAGAAAATTACAAATACAACATGTCTGGATTTAATCTAGTAGATCAAGCCCTAGATATATCCTTGATCTCCTTGGATGATCTAGATCTCTAATATCATTGGACTTGGACACTAGAGTATCACACTCTTCACTTGAGAAAATCTCTCTCTCTCAAAGGCTAACGCCACTATATGGTGTGCCTTTTCCTCTCCTTAGCCTTTCTTTTATAACTTTATATTGATATAAATACTTAACCCTAATATCCAAAGTGATTGACAACCAAAATTAATTTTCACCTCACTTGAGATCAATGACCAAGATAAAAATAATAATCACTAAGGTAATTTACTTTACTTTTTGTAAATTTCTTTTAGTAAATTTCCCAACATAATAATTATGTGCTTTTCTTAAGTTGAACTTAGGCTAAGTTACATTAGAAACTTTCTCACACTTTAGAAAATGTATTAAGGAGAAGTTGGATGAAATTATGCATCCCTAAAAGTACCTATCCAAGCTACAAACATCAACGCTTCTTAGCAAGTGAGGTACTTCTACCCCCTAGAACTAGCCTTGATTCTAGAACTACATCTGCTGCCATAATTTATCCCCCTCAACTAGAATACTTCCCTAGCACTTGGTCTATAAAAATCCTAGAAGTCCTATTCCCCTTGGACTAGTTTGTAGTAACCTCTCGCTTGTAGAATTACGATGTAGATTTGCAACTGATCATGAAGTTTTAATCAAAATCACTAGACAAAAACCTACTCTAATGCTCTGCTGGCATAAATTCACAAGCTAGAACAAAAATTTTAGACTCGCAATAAGTAATAACAAACATGAAACAAGTATTTTTCCCAAGGGAAGCAAACTGCTAAAAATGCCAAAGCCTGCTTGCATTAAATCATAATAATATAGATGTCTTACAATTGCTTTGCTCGACTGAGCATGCCTTGCAAGTGCATAACCTATCTCTCTTCTCACTAAAAGGCTCTGACCCAAACTTAGATTTTTTTTTTCTTTTCTTGAGCTCCTACTTCCTTGCATTGTTCCTTGAGAAACTAGGCCCCTATTATTTAGGAAATTCCTCAAATTGATTACACAATTCCTTTAGGCTGATCCTATGACTGCATGCTACACCTTTACACTCAAGACTAGTCTACAACAGATGTTACACTTCCTTGGAATCTCCACCTCAATTGGGTAGCTTGAATTATCTACATGGACTAGCTATTTTGGGCCGATTGATCAGTTAATTGGATGATAACCAAGTTTGAATGAAGTCCCACTGTTTAACTGACCTTTCATTAGTTCCTCCAAAAGTTGCAACTAGTTTAACTGAAAACAACCTAAGATAACTGACCTTGATTGCTACAAATTAGCAATCACACATGGTGAACTAAGCACTAACTCCTTCAAATCGAATTTATTGATTAAACTGGGTGACAAAAGCCATGTCACACAAGTTAACATCATCCAAGTTGTCTGCTGATTTGGAAATTCCAATTTTCTCAATTTAATCAAGGCAAAATCAAATTGAGAATTTCTTGTTGCATTTTTCAACACTCCCTCTCAACAAGAAAGGGATTATCAACCACCCCTATCCTGCACTTGTGGAACTCGAACTTCCCTCTTGACAAAGCCTTTATCAAAATGTCAGCATCTTTTTCCTTTATCGGAATGTACTGCAACAACGTTATCCACCTCTGCACACAATCCTATAGATGATGATACTCGATATATATATGCTTGGATCAATCATGAAAAAAAGGTTCTCAAAGAGCTTGATTCAACTCTGATTATCATAGTGTATCACAGTTGGACCCATCATCTAACCAAACAATCCAACAAGTATCTTTCTCATCTAGATCGCCTCACATGCTGCTTGTCTTGCAACCATTTATTCTGCTTCCGCCGAGCTGAGCGCCACAAATATTTACTTCCTTATGTAACAAGAAACCGCTGCATACCCAACACTGAAAATTCCACCTAAATTAATCTTCTGGTCGGATGTACTTCCCGCCCAATCCGCATATGTGAAGCCACACAAATTCACTCCCTATGTCTGTATGTACCATAGTCCAAACTGGGTAGTGCCTCTGAGGTACCGTAGAACATGCGTAGCTGCCCTCCAAAATAATTTGGTTAGACTAACCATAGCTTGGCTCAGCTGGTTGACTGCATAAAAAATATATGTTCATGTGTTCACAAGGTACATCAATGAACCCACTAGTTTCCGATAAATGGTAACATTCACTTCCTCACCCGAAGCGGCATCCTCCTTCCTCTAGTTGGTCGTTAGAGGTGTCTCCATGGGTTTGCAACTCTCCATGTAGAATCTCTATAGTATCTCATTTGCATACTTGAATTGAGAGACAAACAGTTCCCCATCACCTTTCCATAATTATAACCCAAAGAAGTAGTGCATGAGACCCATTTCCTTCATTTCAAAATCTCTTGCAAGGTCCTTCTTGCAAGATCTGATCAGTTTCTCATCACTAGTTAAAATCAAGTCATGAAAACATAAGAGAATAATGAGAAATTTACCTTCTACCAAGATATGATAGAGGTTTGCATCCGCCTCACTTTTGGTGAAGCCCAAACTAATGAGATAATTATTGATCCTGGTGTCCCAAGCACAGGGTGCTTTCTTGAGACCATACAAATCTCGCTTGAGTCTGCACACATGAGACTCCTGATCAAAAGTATCAAAGCCTTCTAGTTGATCAATGTACACCTCCTACTCAATAAATCCATTGAGGAATGTTATTTTTACATCCATCTGGTGGATCTTCCACCCCATCTGCATAGGCAGAGAAAGAATTGATCTAATCGATGAGTACCTTGCTACAGGAGTAAAGGTCTCTTCATATTCAATCCCTTCAACTTGAGAGTACCCCTTGGACACAAATTTGACACCCTCCTCCCACATTTACCCAAGCGAACCGGCCCACCAGGGTGAACATGTGATGAAGAGTTACTATGATATGATTCAATTCCCCAAGTGCAGTTAAGAAAGTGGAATTGAGGAGACAAGACCAATCTTATGTTCCTCAGATACTGCAGAAACTTCAGGAGCCAACCAACCCATTTAGGTGTCCAAACCCTGATAAAACTTGTTTTTTGAATGAACTATAGCCCCAGTCGCACTAATGACAAGCCCTCCATGTGGATGAAATCCTCTAGTCGCATGCATAAGCCCACATCCATGTGAGTGAATAATTTTCCATGCAGTTCTGTGCCAGTGAACCTAGATTCCGAGCCACGTTTTCAGGCGAGGACTCAAGCCTCTTCCTAGAACTTGATGAAACTCTCAAAAAGGATAAATAAAAATATGACAAAGTATTTAATGCAAAAATTGAACAAGGAACTGATCTGGCAAGGCCTATACATGACAGACATTTTGTCAGACACATCATGAACATGTAATCTACATGTTATATAAACACATATGAGCATAAGGACTTAATAATTATTTGAGATTTGTCAAGAAGGTCTGATTCCCTCTCATAATATATGCAACATCATCTATTAGGTCAAGCATTCATTATTCATTCATTTACTAAGAAAAACATAAAGAGATCCATAACTCAAATCTGTCATAAACCATGCTTATAACCATCATATAACCAACATAATAGCAATGATAGAAAAACCATTAAGATCACATTATAACAAACAAATTTACACATAATATGTAGAAATTACATAAAATATGCATGCATATATCCAGATTCTCCTGATCTAACAACATTTATCTTCTTGCTAAATACATAATCCCTCCACTGTTAATCTTTTGCGGAAATTAAACATTCAATTACAAACACATGAAGCAAATAAAAACAATTGCACATAACACTGTTGTTTAACGGGATATACTGAAGCTGAAAACCCCAACTATCATATATTATGTATCATGGAGATCATGTAACAATCTCATACAAATCTTAGTACATCAAGATCTCAATATAATCAATCGTCACACACTAATCAGAAGAAATCTAAAAATCCATGCACTGATTTCTTGCCATCTGATAGCCTACCTCCACTGCGCAATCCCTGCTGAAGAATAGCTCTGAATGAATTCGAATTACCCTTGCCTTAACTGTGCAATCCTCATTGGCAAAGCCAATGTGTGTGTGGTGCAATCAATGCATCACTATAGTCACAACAGATAGTCCATCTTGCCCTTTCACCTATCTCTCCACTGGGTCTCCACTGGAACTGCCATGCACTGTAGTTAACTGCTATATTGTTCATTTGATTAATGAGTTACTATTTGTGAATTAATTAACTAATTAATTGACTCCACTCTCTCTAGTGTATCATTCAATTATACTAGATACAACTAGCTCAACTGAGTTTAACTCCATTAACTGAGTTAAACTGAATAACAACTCCATGAACTACTCTTCCAACTCTGTCATAACTTGCCACTTCAATTCTAACTGAGTCCTCCATGCATGAACCACCAGTAAACCCTAGGAATTGTGTAATTCCTTTAGCCCACTGATTTGCCAAATCTGTGCACTAAAACTAAGTGCTCCAAGAGAATAATTTGTTGTTTATTGTTGGATTATTATTAAGAGCTAATAATAATCAACACTTCTATTTTTAGATGGATGATCTATAAATAGACTTCGCCCAATATTCTAAAAATATAATTTCATCTATTTTTCCATCTTGATCAACCATCCACAAATAGCACCCTGCAACTTCTGAAATATGATCACCATGTCTAAAAATAGACTTGCGCCAAAAATAGCCTGCAGGCCCACTTAGTGAAGGCGACTCTTTTCACTAAGCTCATCATCTTGTTGAATCTCAACATAATACACAAGAATAAAATAGATATTATTAACATATGTCAAATGCAACAAGGTCAGGGACTTCCACATACCACCCAACCATAGATTGGGCTGAACCAAATCTTTCTTTCAGCTAATCAACCCCGTGCCATGTTCCAAGCTTGAATGTGGGACTCATAACAAAAAAAATCAATGATTCCTTAGGCTTTACCGTGTATCCCGCTAAGGAATTCCTAGGCCCAAACAACAAACATACATTACATGTTTTACCGGAATCCCTCCTGTTGACGGGGAAAATATGTCTAGCCAACAAACAGGGGATCTCCCCACGTAGAAAGTCCCAATTAGACTTTGAACCGATTGGAGTAGGGATCCCGTCCGGGGTGTGGGTCCGGCTACCACTTAAATGACTATCTCTTCGGTTTCGAGCAACCTGATTGAAACTGAAAACATACACTCATTCACACGATACAGAATACATGACTGATGTATAAAACCAATATATGACACTGTGCGTAGCAAGGTGATAGACAGAATGCATACACTCAGGAAGTGTCGTTAGCAACACATCTATGAGGTATGCATGCAAGATAATCTGTCCACCAAAGAAACAATCCTTTGTGGTAAGAAAATCCCTTAACTTTCCGAAGGGTAAAACGAGATGCTAATAAAATAGTTCATTAACATTCATCATGAAGCAAATAATAACTTGAGCATCATCAACACACTCACAGATAACTATGGTGCATAAATGACACTATTAATAACACAGATTCATTAATCAAAAGATATTCTGAAGCTATATGCAGAATACACACAATGTTGTCACGGCTCAAAACATCATCCAATCAAAGGGGTTTTAACATGTATTATATTTCATATATCAAGAGTATGCTTCTTCAGCTAATGCAATAATGCCTTTCGATCCACCAAGGCACCCGGTAAAGCTGACCGCGCACACTGAGACAGCATTTTTATTTATGAGGCCTCTAATTTCTTCAATTTTCCATTATTTTCCTCCTCACGTGCAACCTGTGACATTTCACCTTCCTTTTCTCCTATTTTCCATTATTTTCATAAATAAAATGCCAATTAATGTCTCTTGCCTTTCCAAATCCTTTGTCATTGCCTTTGCCAATTTCCTTTAGCCATAATAAACCAAATGAACACCCACACTAGGATGTTTTTTTCCCAACATTCATCTTGGAATACGTGCCCCATGACCTTGATATTATTTTTCCTTTATTAAATTTATTACATGCATTTTTAACCTGTGGTTGTTACAGACCCCTCCCCTTTAGGGGAACAATATCCTCGGTGTTCAATGACACCTACAACTAGGAAAACCATTGAAAAAAAAATATACTGCTTATGGAGATTTATAACTTAGCTCATTTTAGTATTTACAATGAGAAAACAGCTGGAAAAATGACAACATAACAACCATACTGCCTTTTTGGAGCTTTATAACACAACTCATAGCAATATTTACATCCATATACGCATTTACATATACCAAAACCGCTTTGCCTCCACTGGAAAACAAGGAAGGATATAGAGCCCACATTTGATCAGCCATCTCCCATTTAGCTTCACTAGGCCCAAAGTGCCTCCATTGCAATTTAACCTACTTGATTTCTCAGTTACGGAGCATGAGCATCTTTCTCTGCAAAATACACTGAGGTTTCAACTGGAATTCTCCTTTTGGTTCCATCTGCAATACAAACCAATCAATTACATGATAAACATCCTTTATATATCTTTTAACCAATGAAACATGGAAAAGATCATGGAATTTCATTGTTGGAGGCAGTGCAAGTCTGTAGGCCATTGGTAAAATCCTCTGAAGGATCTCAAAAGGCCCACAATATTGTAGTGCCAACTTGGCACGTGATCCAATCCTCAAGGAGATCTTCTTGGACTTGATGCGCAAGTACACATGTTCCCCAACCTAAAATTCCTTAAATTCCCTATGTTGGTCTGCATAACTCTTCTGTCTATCCCATGATGCCTTTAAATTATTCTTCATAACCTGCATTTCCACTTCCATTTTTTCCAACATATCTAGTCCAATCAACACCCCATTCACTGGATCACTCCAAATGATGGGAGTGTTACAACTTTGCCCATAGAGTGCCTCAAACAGACTCATACTAAGTGACTCTTGATACCCATTGTTGTAAGAAAACTCAACTAGAGGTATATAATCTTCCTACTTCCACTGCCAATGCATAACATACATTCTCAACATGTTGTCTAAAATCCTATTGACCCTCTCTATCTACGGATGATAAGTTGTACTAAAGGACAACTTTGTACCCAAACCTATAAATAACTCTTTCCAAAACCTAGAAGTGAACTTAGCACCTCTGCCCGAAACAATATTCTTTGGTACACCATGCAACCTCACTACATCTTTGATGAATACCTATTCCACATCACTAGCTAAATACGTAGACTTCATCAGAATGAAGTGCGCTACCTTTGTCAACCTATCCACCACAACCATGATGGAATCATGTTGTGTAGATGTCCTCGAAAACCCAGTAATGAGATCCATAGAAGTGACCTCCCATTTCCGCTCTGGAATTGGAATAGGCTGTAGTAATCCACCCGGGTTCTTACATTCTGCTTTCATCTGTTGAAAATCCAAACATCTAGCTACAAAGTCTACCACTTCCTTCTTTAGATTCAACCAATAGTAAAACTTATTCACCGTTGTCAATGTTTTATGATACCTGGATGACTTGAATATGGATTAACATGAAATTCCATAAAGATAAGCTTCTTGAGCTCACTGTCATCTGACACATAGATATTGTACCTAAATATGACCAAAGCATCCGCTATGAGATGATTGTCCACATCCTAATCACTTGTAACCTATTGTAACATGTGCCTAATCTCCTTGTACCCGTCATCCTATTGTCCTGCTTACAAGATCTGATCTTGTAAATATTTCCCATAGAACTCATAGTTTCTAAATGATTCACCTCCACTCTTTTGCTAGGAGCATCTGCAACCTTGTTCCCTTTCCCTTTAATGTACCTGACCTCGAAGTCAAATTCACTGATATTTTCTAACCATCTAGATTTCATGGCATTCAGATTTGGTTGATCAAATAAGTATCTCAATCCATTTTAGTCGCTCATCAATACCAACCTATTGCCCAGAAGAAAGTGCCTCCACATCTTCAAAGCATGGATGATGATTGCCAACTCTAGATCATGTGTGACTCCACCAAGCCCTCTCTGCAAGCATCTGTTTGCACATTCCTTTGTCCATTCAAATTGCATACCTCTCCTTTGCAATGATGTGATAGCATATGCAATACATAAGAATTTCCTGATGTATCTCCTGTAGTAACCCACCAACCCCATAAATTACCTTACCTCATCCACATTCCTAGGAGTTTCCCTCTCCATGATAACCCTTATCTTTTTCAGGTCCAATCTTATACCTTTCTTGGAGACAACATGCCCCAAGTAATGTACCTTTGTCTGAAAGAAACTATATTTTCTAAGCTTGGAATACAACTGATTCTGTCTTAGCAATATCAATACCGCTGCTAAATGTTCAACATGCTCTTCCTCATTATTATAATATATCAGTATATCATCAATGAACACAATAACAAACTTCTCCAGATAATGACACAATACACTATTCATCAAGCACATAAAATTATTTGGAGCATTAGTGAAACCAAATGGAACTAAAATAAACTCATAATTCCCATACCTGGTCCAGAAAGTTGTCTTGTAAATGTCCTCTTATTTGATGCGTACATGATGATATCTTGATCTCAAATCAATCTTCGAGAACACTATTTCTCTCTTCAACTGATCAAACAAGTCATCAATACTTGATGAAATATACTTGTTCTTTATTTTCAAGAATCACTAGCACAACTGGTTGGGGATGGGCCTCATTAGCAAGGCAAACCAAGATAAAAACTCACAGGGGGTGGTTGTGCCCTGTGCTACGGGGAGGAGACATGATAAAAAATCCAATCAACTTAGGGTTTGTGTGGCTTGGGCGGGGTGTGATCCCTAGGTGAATTTGACAGATTAGATGCCCCTGGATCATGACTCCTCAAGCCATAGGTCAAGCCTGGGAGATCACGCCAACTTGAAAAAAAAATGTGTTCTTGATTGTTACCTTGTTCAATTGCATGTAATCAATGCAGAGCCATCCTTCTTACTCAAAAGCAATACTGGTTCACCCCACGATGATACACTTGGGCTAATGTATCCCTTGTCAAGCATTTATTTCAGCTATAACTTCAATTCCACTAACTTTGGAGTGCTCATCCTGTACGGTTAGTTCGATGTTGGTGCTTCCCTTGGTACCAAATCAATAGAAAATCCAACTTCCCTATGAGGCAACAAATATGAGATATTTGTGGGGACTACACCCTGAAACTTATGTAAAACCAGGTACCTGTTCAATACCTATGCATCCTCAACATCCTTACCTTTATTGCTAAAAATATGTACTGCAAATAACACACACCCTTTCCTGCGACTGCGCTTTTTTTGCATAGTTGTCACCATTCTAACTAATGTTGCCTTTTTCTTACCCTGCAATTTTATCTATTCCCCATTGTCATCCAAGCACTCAATTGAATTATCATAACAACCCACCTTGGTCTTATGAAGATGCAACTAGTCCATACCAAAAAACATATTGTATGATCCCAACGAAAGTACATTTAGATGTGTTGATGTAGGCATACCATTCAACTCAAATGCACATGATTTTACCCAATTATGAACTCTCTTCTTTGTACTTGTATCCAATTGCACTAACCAAGGGTCTGCATGCACTTATTTATTAAAACCACACTTATCCACCAAGTCAGGATTAACATAACTATAATTAGATCTTGAGTCAATCAAAATAGAAACAACTTGATCACAAAGATTACCACCCATATCGTTAATGGATGCCTGGTGATCCACCTGTCTATTATGAAATGCTGCATAGATATGAGAAATGATCTTCCCAACATCCCCAACAGTCTGCGCCTCCTATGCAGTATAGATTTGAGGCCTACCACCTTGATAAGACGTACAATCCCTCTTGAGATGCACCTTGCCACATATCCAACACTACAACTGTCCCTTACCATCACCTCTATTTTGTTGCCCTCCAAGTTGTGACCCATGTCCCTGTCTAACTACATTGAACTTCTTATAAGGAACACCAATATCCTCATCTCTTCCATCCTAGGGTCTAGTCATTTTTGGTAGTCATTTACCTTTAGCCTTGTCTTTCTCTATCCAATCTTGTTGAGACTTTTTTCTTGCGCTTTGATTGCTCATAAAAATGCTTCAACTTTCTATTTTTTTCTTCAAGTGACTGAGGCTCATCATACTCAATATGATCTCTAAATGATAATGGTAATCCACTAAAAAATCTCTAAAGTTTGGCTTTCTCATCTTTAAGATATGATACATACCTCAAAAATTCCAGGAACTTGGTTGTATACTCCTCGTCTGTCATCGATCCCACCTTTAGCTCATAAAACTCCTTGGCCTTACTGTTTTAGTACCTCTGTAACAAGTACTTCTTCCTGAAGAGTCTCTTGAACTCATGCCAACTAAACTCCTCTGTCCTAATGTATTTGACCTGCTTTACACCTTCCCACCAAATGTCTGCTTTCCCTATGAGGCTGAAGATAGCTATTCTGGCCTTCAATTTCTCTATGTAATCTTGCAACTCAAATAATTTATTTATCCCAAGCAACCATGACTCTGCATCTTCTGCGTTCTTCAATTATCCCTCAAATGTAGGTGGCTTGGATTTCTTGAAATCATCTGGAAAATATCCCTTGTCACTCCTCTTGTAAGGATGATAACGATGATGAACATGATATCTGTCAGAACCAGAACTAGAATAAAATGAGTGTCCATCACCTCTCCTATCCAGTGTATCCATGAACCTTCCATTTCTATTCATGTCATCTCTATATGACCTGTGAACACCACGAGACCGACTCCTATATGCTCCATTAGTCCCGTCTTCCTGTCCATGATTGATCCTAAGTGTTCCTTGTATCTGCAAATCTGAAAAAATATGAAGGGTTACCACATTAACTTCTACTTGTTTTTCATATGCTTGAATGATCATGTAATTTTCTTCCTTGCAACTTCTTATTTCTGCCTTCAAAATTCTCAAAGTGTCTGCTATATTAGGAGAGTACCTATCACCATGTTGGTTGGTGAGTGCTGGTCTTGCACCAAGGGTGCTGCAACTCCCAGGGGATGCCTACTTTATTTTATCAACTCGGGGTTCATAAAAACTTGGAGGTGACAGTGCTATATAAACAACATATGCATTCTACTCATGTCATCCTCTTTCGCTCTACAAAAGGGTGCTACTTCTAGGGGTTCTCATTGAAGTCTGTCACACTTCAATGAAACTAAACTAAATTGTAGAAAGGAAACAAAAGAAGGAAACTAAATTAAATTTCTGAAAAGAAATGACAGAAAGGAAACTAATTTAACTTGTTGAAAAGAAATGGTAGAAAGGAAACTAATTTAAATTGCAGAAAGGAAACTAATTTAAACCACACTTAACTTGGCCGATCAGCTAAAAACACCCTACTTATCTTATGCTCTATCTACCATGCTTCTATCCATGTAGCTAAGCTATCCATGACTTAATTCTAATTGAAAAAGTGTTGATTTGCAACTTGGAGAAGAAAGGGATAAAGGTGCTAATGGAGGGATAAACACATGAAACAAGGCTTAGAAGTGAAAAGATGGGTTTAAACCTTATTAAAATTTTATTATAGCACAAAAATGATTTGGAGCGGAATGATTTTAAAAGTGCAATGGCGGAGTTGCAATGGAGGACGGAAGTGCGATATGCGATATCGCAATCACAATATTGCAAATAGCGAAAGTGTTGTTCAGGAGTGGGATCGAAATGCGAAAAGCGATGGGGTAAAAACTGCGAAGTGTGAAATGCAACAGGATAAAAACTGTGAAATGCGAAATGCGATATCGCAATTATCAATATCACAAATTTGGAGGGGTAGCAGAAGTGTTGTTCAGGGAAATGTTGTGAAGTGCGAAATGCGATGGGTGACGTGGCGGTAGGACCGGTGGTGGAGTGCGATGAAAATATTGCAATCGGCGTCGGAAGCGGTAAGTCTAAAAGGAAAAAGGGAAAAGGTTGCGAAATGTGATTGTGAAAAGGGATTGCGGTAAGTCTTAAAGGAAAAATGGAAAAGGTTGCAAAATGCAATTGTGGTAAGTCTTAAAGGAAAAAGGAAAAACATTGTGAAGTGCGAAATGCAACGCGATGTACGAATGTGGGATTTTCGAGGAAGAAATGGAGAAGGTCAAAATTTTAGCGTTTTTGTGTTAAGAAAGGTGCGGTGGCCATGAATAATGAAAGCAAAGGAATAAGGAATACTGGGTAGTTTAAGTGTTTTTAGGGATAAAGGTGGGTGCAACAGTTAGAATAAGCGGAAAAAGGAGGGAATGGAGGGCATAACAACAATGCTCAGGTAGTGAATACAGAGGTGGAAAATGAAGCGAGGAATCACCACATAGATACTCTGGGGTTTTAACAATAATTCTTGCAATAAAATTGTTGAATTATGCACAAAGAAACAGACAAATGCGTAAAAATACAGTGCAAAGGAAGACTGAAAAATGATAATGCAACTCTACTTTTAATCTCAGAAACAGTGAACAAAAATCAATTTTTTGGTCTGTGGGAAGGTTCACCCTCCTCGAGCTCTATTGAAATGACATAAAGTATAGAAAAAATACAATAGAGAGGTTGAGGCACATGGATTGGGCCCTAACCCACAAGCCTAGCTCTCTGAAACTTAAATTAGTAAAATGAAATCAGTCTCCCAATTTCGTAACAGAATAGCCTCATACATTTCTGAAAGTTTGATCACTGAGTAAAATAATAAAAAGCTCAATAGCTAGCATCAAAATTATGACCCTTCCTAGCTGTAGATTTACTCTATTTATTCTACAGGGTAGCTACCAACAACTCCCTAGAAAATAGTGATTGAGTCCACTTGACTCCAAGTAAACAAAGATTGAGTGCACTCCTCTTTGAGTTGCTTGGATACCTCTGGAATTCGAATTGTTGGAGAGAATCCTTGGGATCCTTTGGCTACCTTTGGAATTCGAATTGCTAGAGAGAATATTTGGGATCCTCTGGCTGCCTTTGAGAGTTAAGGAGGGTGGAAAATCCTCTGATAATTTATACTTTATGATAAATCCTTATAAAAATGCTAATAATTCATGATTTTCTACACTCAACCTCATATTAGGCATTGAGTATGTTAGCCTTAATCACCACCTATACTAGCATCATAAAACCAAATAATAATAAAAATGCAAGAAAAAGAGATCTAAGAAGGCCAAAAAGGTGACCATTAACCCCTCAAAATATGTCTAATGATGGAGCTCATCATTGCTCATATGATCTATAGGGATAATATCGTGAACTGTAGTCTACCATCTTGCTAGTCATCTTTGATATTCTTCCCGCAAGTATACCATGTCATATAAAACAAAATATAAACATAACCAACATACCTCAGTATAGTTCGGGGGATGATATCTCATTTGAAATATCAACTAGATTAGCACGATACATGTATAATCATAATCATAATAAATATATCAATATAATCTCAATCATTATCCAGTTACCATGCATGAAAATATCAACCACATACCATGACCTCATGCATGAAAACTATAGCCATGACAATGCATGTACTCATCCACATAAACAACAATGATGCACAACAAGTGCAGATTCAACCACATGAATTCATGACGAACACATCCCAACAACAACATCATCAACTTCTACATGAAAACACAATTGCAAAAATTACCATCACTATGTTTACATAACAGAACATGTACAACAAGCATGCATGCATGGCAGTCACATTCCACCCATCAAGTCTAAGGGGTGAACCATGCTCTGATACCACTCTGTAACACCCTCCTCCCACACTTACCCAAGATAATCGGTCCACCAGGGTAAACATGTGATGAAGGGTTACTATGATATGATTCAACTCCCCAAGTGCAGTTAAGGAAATGGAACTGATAAGAAAGGACCAATCTGACCTTTCTTAGATACTACACGAACCTTCAAGAGCCAACCAACCGATCCAGCTATCCAACCCCTGAGACAACTTGTTGTTTGATTGAAATAGAGCCCTAGTTACACTGATGACAAGCCCTTCATGTGGTTGAAACCCTCCAGTCACATGCACAAGTCTGCATCCATGTGACTGCAGAATTTCCAGGCAGTTTTGTGCTAGTAACCCCAGATTCTGAGCCACCTTTTTAGTGCTAGGAATCAGGCCTCTTCCCAGAACTTGATGAAGCTCTTAGAAAGGATAAATAACAAGATTACAATGCCTCTAATGCAAAACTTGAACAAGGCCCTGATTTGACTAGGCCTAGCCATGACAGACATTCCGTCAAACACATCATGAACATGTAATCTACAAGTCATATAAACACATCTGAGCATAGGGACTTCATACTTATCTGAGATTTGTCAAGAAGGTCTGATTCCCTCTCATAATAGCTGAAATATAATCTATTAGGCTATGCATTCATTATTCATTCCTTTACTAAAAAAAACATAATGAGATCCATAACTCAACTCTATCACAAATCATGATTATAACCAACATATAACAAACATAATAGCAATGATAGGAACATTAAGATAGCATAATAGCTAGCACATTTACACATAATACACAAGAGGAAAAGAACCCTTATTAACATATGAAAAATGCAACCAGGTCAGGACTTCCACATACCACCCGACTAGAGATTGGGCTAAACCAAATATTTCTTTCATCCAATCACCCCAGTGCCATATTCCAAGCATGAATGTGAGACTTACAACAAAACCAATTAAGGCTTCCTCATGATTTATCTTGTATAATGCTAAGGAATTCTGAGGCCCAAAAAATAAACATACACTATAGTATTTACCGCAATCCTGCCATATACCAGTCAAGTGATCACAAAGCCTTAAACAAGCACGGATGCCTCTGGATTTCTCCACCTAAACCGTGAGGAATTTTTTTGTCTCTACCTCTAGGATTTACCATGTATCCTACCATTCACTGGTCAAGGATTCCTAGGCCCAATGAGGGTATATACCTCTAGGATTTACTGTGTATCTTTTCATTCACCGGTAGAGGATTCCTAGGCCTAACGAGGTATGAACAATCATGCTTTACCATGTATCTCACTATTATCGGTCAAGGGATTCCTAGGCCTTGTGTTCCTCCTGAGACCACCCCACTCAGTTTCTAAACCATCTAGAAATCCAACTCAACCAAATGATATATGCCCCATCACACAATGGATATTCGTAAATGGCAAAGCAAGGATGATCAGATTGGGATCAAGGCCTAAGGATTTGCTCAAAATTCAAAGTATCAAGATTGGGTTTGAAATGGCAAACAGGTTTAGAACCGGATCGACCAAAAAAGTGGGATCCGAATTGGTGGCTGTCATGGAGTCTTGAACTCTGAATATAGAATCGGGGATTGCACAACCGTGGAATGTTGAAGGTGGAACAAATAGTAAGAACAAGCCGCAGAACGAAGCGATAACGAGGACCGTGGATCTGACACCAACCAATGTGAGAGATCTCATCACACATCGCACAGAACCAAGTTTGTCGTTAAATATTTTCGCAAGTTAAATTGTTTAACCTGCGATGCGAAGTGAGAAGGTGGAAATATAACGTGGATCGTTAGATCGAAAAACAATCCAACGACAAAGATTGTAGCACCTCGAAAAGAAATTTCGCAAATCACAATATTTATAAGCTAAGAGTTCGCAA
Organism: Pinus albicaulis; assembly: GCA_034641835.2. Lineage (NCBI taxonomy): Eukaryota > Viridiplantae > Streptophyta > Pinopsida > Pinales > Pinaceae > Pinus > Pinus albicaulis. Next base: position 14,478,231 of record CM076581.1, on the reverse strand, counting down.
GGTCTGTTAAATTGGTTACAATGCGGTAAAGTTGAAATATGCGATGTGATGAGGGGAGCCACATGTCGGCATTGCGCACGAGCGCACATCGCATAAATTATGGTTTTAGTGTTATCGATACCAAGTTAAACTTGCAGAAAATTGATTTGCGATGCGCTGTGATTGGTTGCGTGTTGTGGGACTCGAGAACCCTGTTGCACGTGTATGTAAGTTGTTTAAGGCTATGTGCATTCTGTTATAAATATTTTTTTGGTTTCTTCGTGTATGTATGTAATTAAACTCCATAATTGTATTATGATGTGTTCTGATCAATCCACTTAATGGATGGGGGTGCGCATGTGGCCACCACCCTAATCATAATGTTTAAATGCGCGAATTAATAGGCAAAGTGGATAGGGGCATGCCAAATTTGGCATTCATCCCTAACCTAACTCTAGTTAACTGGAGTCCTCCACATTTAGTGGAGTTTTCCTTGGAGATATTAGGAAAAAGTGTAGAAGGATCAATTTTCGACCATTCTGAGTGAAAGAAGAGTCATTCTTGACTGATTCGAGCATTCTAGAGCCATTGGTGAGGTTTGAAGAGCTAGCTGAGGAATTCTGAGCGTGATTTTGCTTCAAATAAGTTCCAAGGGCCACTAGGGCCACTAAGAGTCAACAGGAGAATGAGGCCTAGCCAGGGGAGGCAGAGGCCATTCTCAGGAAACCAATAATCATTTATGACTATCTTGAACCTTTTGAGTCCAATGATGTGGTTTGAAGAATCATTTGGAGACTTCTAGAGCCAAATAAGCCACAAGGAAGTTTTAGGGAGCCTAGTGCCACTAGGTGTTGGAGGCATAAAACGGGGAGCCTGAGTTCATTTTGAGCGAATGAATAGCCTATTTTGGATGATTGATATATGTTGGAGATAGTATAATAGTTTTTAGGAGTAGAAGAGGACTTATAGGAGAGTTTGTGACACAGAGAAGCTCAGGGAAGCTCAAGGACAGTGACCGAAGAGGTCAAACCCAAGGGAGCCTAGGTCCATTTCCAGAGATTGAGCAGTCAATCCAGGGGTATTTTGGTATTCTAAACCCATTGGTATAGTCCAAAAACCATTGGAGTTGAGCATAATCTTGTAAAATAAATTTACCATCTTAATCCGAAAGATCTAATTCCATTGAAGGAGGCTCAAGGAGAAGTAGCCCAAGTGTTGAGGGTGAACTCCTTTATTATGTTTGCTATTATGTGTTGTTGGTTAATTTGCTAAAACTTATGTTTTCTATACATGATTTTAATCAGCTTAAAAAAATGTTTAATTGCGCACACATGAAGCCTTAAACCAGTTAAAACACATACACCTGAATCAAGAATTCAATTTTTCACATGCATGTATAAGCAAGATCCTTATTTTGTTTTAATTGAGTGGGAGGTTCTTGCATAGCAAAAAATGTTAGCCACCCATATCAGATCAGGTTGGTATCAGAGCACTAGGTTTCTTGCTTGACAGAGCACAAGGTTGCTTGCTTGCTTGTTTGACTTAAGGGGTGTTTAACAGTGAAAATAATTTAACTGTTTGCAAATTGACTGATGCTTACAAGTTTGAGTTTGCTAGAGGTGAAGGGGAGCTACTGCTAGCTAAGTCCAGAAGAGAACAAGAAGGAAGAAGGCTGAAAGCATCCTCCTTACCCAAAGGACCTCAAGGAAACCCTTGAATCACAAGAGGGATTGTTTGCAAAATAGATTGCTGGAAGAAGAGATACACGCTGCAGAGAAGAGCTTGAATCTACAGCCAAATTGTTTTTGAAGCTTTGTGAATTGTTGTTGAAGTTCTTTAATTCATTTACATATTGATGAAAAATTCATCAAGTAATTTTTCTAAATCCTCCTCCTTTGCAAGACTCTTTGATAAAGAGATGAAGCAAGACTTTCAGATCATGAAATATATGGTGCAACAGTTGTATGAAGATGTAAGGGAGAGCACTAAACTTCAAGAGCAATTGGTTGCTATGAAGAAGCGAAGAAAGAAATTCTTAAAAATATTCATGAGAAGGAGATTCAGCTCCATGATGCCAAAGAAGCCTTATCCAAGCATGTGCTTTAAGAAGAGATAAATAATTCAAGTTTGTATTCAATTTCCTCTCAAGATAAATGTGTAGGTTCTTTTTAAAAACATGCTAGAGGAATAGGATCCAAATTGATGATGAAAATGGGCTATGAAGGTAAAGGATTAGGCAAAAATGCACAAGGCATAGTTGAGCCAATTATGGTTGAGGAAAGGCCTAAGTATTTGGGTCTTGGTTATGGAAAACTTTATGGAGAAACTACTAAAGCCATGAAGGCACTTGAAATAGTTCCAAGAATGAATTTTGTTGCAGGTTCAAAAACTAAAACATGCAAAGTTTGTAATCAAGATGAATGCAATTGTTTGAAACCCATGTTGCAGCAAGATGCTTGTAGACATGCAACTTATGGCGAGCAAGATAGTTGTGACAACCCTAAGGACATGAACAATGTTGTTGGTCTTTAAAAGAGAGCTAGAACCTCTTCAAGTTCATCTTCTCAAGAAGGTGAAAAAGTTGAACATTCAAAGAAACATTCAAGGTATAATTCTTCCTATAATCATGTTTTTTTATGATTATGTTAAGCATGACAAATCTGCATGCATGAATGGGAGAAAAATTTGTTGTTCATATTGCGGTTTAATAACCATCAAGTTTCGAGATGCTGGAAGAGAATGATAGCATATAGGAAATAGTTCAAGCAAAGGCGACTTGAACAGAAGATGCAAAATATTTGCACACATTGCCACAAAAAGGGGCATCTCATTGCCCAATGTTGGACATTGCATCCAACCACTCATCCCAAGCACATGAAGCAAGAGGATAAAAATACTGGTGAGAATGTGACCAACGATTCCATCATCAATGTGAGTCCAAATGATTCACAAGAAGAAGATGTTTAGCATGAAAAATCGCCATTGAAGTGGGTTGGAAAGAAGTGGCTCGATTTCTTGACCAAGTAAGGCATGCATTTACTTTGTACATAGATGAAAATTTCAGCCTTATATATGACCGAATTTCTGTTGAAAGTATGAGAAGTTGCAGCAGATTATCACAACTTATAGGATGCATTATTGCATTTGAATGTTGTTCAGTTGAAGGCATTTATTTTTGTTGCACAATTTTGTCGTGGAGGTGTAAAATATGGGTATGTTACTCACTTATGTTGCAGCAATATCATTTAGTTCAGCTCTTATAGTCACCCACATGTTTTGGGATTATGTAATTGTTGGTACTTGAAAGGAATAGTTGAAAGTGTACATATGCATGAGTTTGTATGTGTAAATGGCGAACTTGTAAATAGGTTCATTATACATAGATACATGCACGAGTGTTGTCAATGTATCATGTTGTATATCGACTTGTGTCGATTGTGTCACACACATGTTTGTCGACTTGTGTTGATTGTGTTGCACACTTTTCATATCGTCTTGTGTCGATTGTATTGCACATTTCATGTCGATTTATTGTTGATGTCGCATGTTGCACGACTTATGTTTTAGTCGAGGGTGTTTGTCGATTGTGAGTCGATAAATGGATACACCAATGTGAAAGAGGATTGCCATGTATGTGATGTTACAGGAAGGTGAAAATCAGTGCTTTGAAGAAGAAAAAAGAGGTGGTCTTCATTTCAATTATTGCATAAGATTTTCTTTCAAGATTGATCATGTTCTTGTGACAAGATGTTGTGGGAAGTTTTGGTCCATTGAGTGAAGAAGTACCCAAGATGCAAGGTGTTTTGCAGCCATTGCAGAACAAGCTGGTGTTTTTGTTGACAGCAAGAGTTCACTCATCCTGCGAGCTTAATTTGGAAAGTGGATTTCCAAGACAGAGCTTGTATGCCATAGTTGCAAGAGGAACTTCATTCTTAGTGAGAAGGTTAATAGTGTGCCAAGCGCATAGAGAGAACAGTGGTACAATAGGGCATGCATCAGTTTACAACAGCCAACAATGCTGAAGTGGGTCAGCAACAACTAGAGAGCAGTGGTCAAGAGACATAAACAGTTGCGGTGTAAGACATGTCAGGGTGATTTCCAAAGAGACTTGTCAAGAAAAATTAGTTGATATAACTTGAAATCAGTAGAGTGTTGAAGCTCAAGGTAGATAATCATCAGCTTTTGTGAGTCCAAAAGTCCGTCAGTGGGAAGGAGTGATCAGATTGGGATCAGGGCATAAGCATTTGCTCAAAATTCAAAGTTACAGGATTGGGTTTGAAATGGAAAATAGGTTCAGAACTGGATCGACCAGCAGAGTAGGATCCGAATTGGTGGCTGTCATGGAGTCTTGAACTCTATATATATAATCAGGGATTGCACAGCCGTGGAATGTTGAAGGTGGAACGAACAGTAAGATCAAGCCGCATAACGAAACGATAGCGAGGACTGTGGATATGACACCAATCAAAGGGAGGGATCTCATCGCAGTTGAGAAACATCACACATCACACAGAACATAGTTTACCGTTGAAGAGTTTCGCAAGTTAAATTGTTTAACCTGTGATGCGAAGGGAGAAGGCAGAGATATAACGTGGATTGTCGGATCGAAAAACAAATCAACGACGAAGATTGCAGCACCCAGAAAAGATATTTTTCAAATCGCAATATTTAGAAGCTAAGAGTTCGCAAGATATGTTAAATTGGTTGCGATGCGGTAAAGTTGAAATATGCGATGCGATGAGGGGAGCCACGTGTCGGCATTGCACACGAGCGCACATCGCATAAATTATGGTTTCAACATTATCGGTACGAAGTTAAACTTGTGGAAAAGTGATTTGCGATGCGCTGTGATTGGTTGTGTGTTGTAGGACTCGAGAACCTTGTTCCATGTGTATGTAAGATATTTAAGGGTATGTGCATTCTATTATAAAGAGTGATGTTGGTTGCTTCATGTATGTATGTAATTAAACTCTGCAATTGTATTCCGTTGTGTGCCAGTCAAGCCACTTAACGGATGGGGGTGAGCATGTGGTCACCACCCTAACCATAAATTTTAAATGTGTGGCTTAATAGGTGGAGCTAATAGGGGCGCGCCAAATTTGACGGCCAACCCTAATCTAACTCCAGTTAATTGGAGTTCTCCACATTTAGTGGAGTTTTCCTAGGAGATATTGGGAAAAAGTGTAGAAGGCTCAATTTTCGAACATTTTGAGTGAATGAAGAGTCATTCTTAACTGATTTGAGCATTATAGAGCCATTGATGAGTTTTTCAGAGTCAGTTGAGGACTTCTGAGCATGATTTTGCTTCAAAGAAGTTCCAAGGGCCACGAGGGCCACTAGGAGCCACCAGGAGAATGTGGTCTAGCCAGGGCAGACAGAGGCCATTCTCAAGTAACCAATAGTAATTTATGACTATATTGAACCTTTTGAATCCAATGATGGGGTTTTCAGAAGAATTTGGAGACTTGTAGAGCCGAAGAAACCACAGGGAAGTTTTAGGGAGCCTAATGCCACCTGGTGTTGGAGAAATAAAATGGGGAGCCTGACTTCATTTTGAGCGAATGAACAACCTATTTTGGATGATTGATATGTGCTGGAAACAATAGACCATGTTTCAAGAGCAGAATATGACTTCTAGGAGAGTTTGTGCCACAGATAAGCTCAGGGAAGCTCAAGGACAACGACCGAAGAGGTCAAGCCCAAGGGAGCCTAGGTTCATTTCCAGAGATTGAGCAGTCAATCTAGGGGTATTTTGGTATTATAAACCCATTGGTATAGTTAAAAAAACCAATTGGAGTTGAGAATTAGCTTGTAAAAGAAATTTACCATCTTAATCCCAAAGATCCAAGTCCATTGACAGAGGCTCAAGGAGACGTAGCCCAAGTGTTGAGGGTGAACTCCTTTATTATGTTTGCTATTATTTGTTGTTGTTTAATTTGATGCAATTTATGGTAGTTGTACATGCTTTTAATTAGCTTAAAAAAATGTTTAATTTATCACACATAAATCCTTAAACCAGTTAAAACACATACACCTAAATCAAGAATTCAATTCCGCACATGCATGTATAAGCAAGATCCTTAATTTGTTTTAATTGAGTGGGAGGTGATTGCATAGCAAAAAATGTCAGCCACCCATATCAGATCAAAGGATGAGGACCATTTTCACACGTAGAAAACCCATTCCAATGACAACAAGAGAACCAAATACACATATGTGTTAACACTTCGCTAGATTCCCAAGGTTGAAGAAGGAATCCCAACAGAGGTAACCACAAACCAAGCTTTTGACTTGATAGCTAGCCATATCAAGTCGAACAGGGATCTCTCCAAAAGGGTCACAGCCAAGAGATCTGGAGAAATTAGTGTTTTTAGGCTAGATATAGAGTGGAGTGGGTTGTTTGAATTTTTTTGGTTGGGAAATCACTGAATGAAAGAATTACGTCAAGGAAAGCTAGGTCAAGGCAATTGAGTTAGGGTTGTAGGGATCAATGGGGCAAGGTAGGTACAATGCAAATCATTTGAAGAGAATTTTTATGGAATGGTTTTGAAACTGTAATAAGGCTGAGAAAAGCATAAGAGATGTATTTTTCTCAAACATAAGAAGATGAACAAAATATGATCAGTTACCCAAAACAGAGCATGGAAAACATGTATTCTGAATTTCTAACTTGTAAAAGATCATAACATATAAATGAAAGTTAACATGAACACAATAATTTCAACATATGACACTGAATAAGAAACAATGATAGAAATTCAATACCACATGTATCCCATAAATGTAGCTGCAACTCCTCTTTATTAGCTTGGCCAAAACTGATTACAAAGTTTCCTTGATCAACTAGCAAAAATCAAACTAATTCCAACCTTTCAAAATGAGTCAAAAATTACATGATATAGGCCTCAAAAAACCTCTCCCAACCTTAGGGTTCTAATCCCTAAGAGGAGGAGCTGATCCACCAAAGTCTGAACTGAAACCTAGAGTGTAGGGTGGTCAAAGTGACTCAACCCTAACTTTTTGCAAATTGATTCATTACACCTCATCATGAGTTTTAACCTCATGTATTTAACCTAGGTAAGTCAACCACATCATATTTAGTTTTAAATTCATGATTTACATTTGTAAATATCCCATTGACCATGGTCAAACTAGAAAAAGTTGAGAAAATTGGAAAATATCAACAAACTCAGAAAATTTGTCCTATGCATAGCGCCGTTTTACCACCAACTTGTAGGCGGTTTTTGACTGGGTTTCAGGTGTCCAAATGGGCTCCAAGATAGCTGGTTGGAAATCCCTTCAAGTAGAATTTATAGACATGCCTTAAAATTTTAAAATGAAGCTCATTTTCCCTGTCAAGAACTCATTTTCCCAAGACTGGTAAACGCGCCATCTCCTTGTCAAACGCGCCCTCTCTATGTCGAACACACCCTCTTTGTTCAAGGCTGCTTTTGGGTGCCTTCCTGGTGTCCAAATTGGGCTTAGGATAGCTCATTGGAAAGCTTATCCTGTCTACTTTCCAAATATATATTTATTTTTCAAAATAAAGACCATTTTACCTATCAAAAATAATTTCTCCCAAGAATTCTAAACGTGCAACGCCCAGGCCAAAAATGAGGCAGAAACATGGTTTTTTGATGGTTTGTTTTCCTTTTTCATTGATCATTTTGCCTCCAAATGCTTATAAAATGTTCAGGGTGTTGTCCTCATCATTCTGAATCTAATGGTGGTGTCCAAATTCTCATTGGATTCCCAAAAAGGGGCACAACACCCTGGGTGCTGCGCATTTTACACTTTTACTGTGCTAAAAATGTCCTTAAAAACACAAAATTTTACAAACTTGTAAAATTTGTCCAAAACTTGTCAAAATTGGTATGATTTTTGATAATGTGTTTGAGGCATGGAGTGTTACCTTGGCAAGTATGTCTATCCTCCTTTTCTCCTCTTTCTTAGTGAAGGCTTCAATTTTTACATGGGTTATTTTGAGCTTGGCCCTTGCAATTTTGTTCCTCATGGCATAATGCTTTGCCATATTTCTTTGAATATAATTGTCCTTTTGAGCCTTTTCCAAGAGCTTCTCCAAGTGATGGTTGTCTCTATCAAGCCAGGGTTCCATGTTTTCACTGATTTCTATGGAAAGTTGTTCATTTAGGGTAAGTTGGTCTCCTAGCTCAGCTTCCCTTTGTCTCTTTAGGGCTAGAGCTATTTTCAGCCCTCTAGTACTAGGTCTATGTCTTGGAGGTTGATCCTCCTCATCATTAGGTTCACCATACTTCTCTAATGTCTCTTCAAGCAAGACTTTAGCCTTCTCTACCTCTCTTTGTGCTTTGATGCATTTCACTTCATCAATGGAGTGTTTGGTCGTTAGTTGTTGGTTCTCTTGCTTGATAAAGTTAATGAAAAACTTGGACCTTTAAAGATTATCTTGGAGGTATTTAATCTTGGCTTCCTTACCTTGGATGATCAAGGAAGGATCATCATCAATTGTGTCCAAGTTTACAAGTTCGAAATCTGCCTCTTTCTCATGGAGGCCTTCCTTTTCATGTATGTCCACCTCTACCATATTTTCCTTGTCTTTGTGTACCTGCTTTGTTGGTGAAGAAGGCAGGGCCCCTCCCAAAATATGTGGGGCAAACACTTGCCTATAACCTCTCTGATAGGTATGTTCCAATGTGTCCAAATCAAACCTCTTAGGCTTGCTAATTTCACCTCTGCTAGGTGACCCAGTCTCAATGTGAAATGGAGATGAAGGTGGTGAGGTGGATGAAGGAGATTGATATAGTGATGATGTATGAACAGTAGGCTGAGATGGAGGAATGGATGTGGAAGGATGAGATGATGAAGGTGAATCTTGGCCATGCTAAATAGGTGGGACGGTGAAAATTTCATTGAATATGAAGGTGTCCCATGTAATGTTTAATTGATCAAGGTGATGAAGGACCATCATCTTGATGAGGGAATGATGAAAGACACTTTGTATTTGATGATCATAATCTCTCTTTTGGTAAATAAATTCCATCTTATAAATTCTCCATTAGAGATAGTAAGGTATATTAAGCATTATGACTCTTGTAAAGTGCATAAGTAGCTGGATATGGTAGGAATATAGTCTAGAAAACCTACCCTCATAAGTAAAGTACCTCATAATAATTTTCATCATGGGGAAATATCTGTCTAGGAGATAAGAGAAAGGGAAAATCCTCTTTATCTCATTCTTACACCTTGGTTTAATATATGGCTCATAATAAAATTGATTCAAATCTCCTTGCTTAAACCATTTTCCTCCAATGTTTGGGATCCCAGTGGCAGCTGATATGATGGTAGGGGACATAGTGAAAGTAATACGAGCAAGGGTTACATGGTTGTCATGGAGGTTGGAAATGAATAATATGGACAACATAGGATGGTATTGGACCCTTTTTACTTCTCATATAACTCAAAATAGGCCACATGCTTAAAACATGTCACAGTGATGGGAGATACCATGAGTTCTCTGGTATTTGTTGGTTCATGTCTAATAATTATCCCTCCTTTTCTAGATGACCTTCTCTCCTGTCTTTCTTCCTCCTCACTATGACTTATGTTCTCCTCTTCTGCCATAATTTTTTTGGTGTCAAAACCCTAGGGAGATAGTGGAATGGAATGTGAGAGTATGAAGTGAGGGTTGGTGTGATGAAATTGGGGGATATTGGAATAGGGATTTGTAATATTATGGAGGTGAAAGGGGTAGTGATTATGAGGGGTTTTAGAATATGAGATTTAATTGTAGGTAGGGTATAGGGATAGATGTTAGAGATTATGGGAAAGTGAAATTTCAAGGATTGAGTGAGGGGAAGGGGTCCAAAAGGGAAAAACACAGGCCTAGTCTTGAAAAGTGTCAAATTGTAGCAATAGGCTAGGGCTTGTGGAAAAATGATGATTTTGAGGGATAGGAGTGATGGAAGTGTTTAGGAAGGTATATTAAGGATAGGGGAGGGTGTAAGAGCATCAATATACAAGTCTTGTTGATGGTTTAACCATGGAAGTCATGAAACCAAGAAAAATGCCCTCAAAACCTTAGGAGAGGGAAATGACCTTTCCAAGCACAACTGAAAGACAAATATGCTAAACATAAAGCCACTTACTTGGAAATTATAGTTTAGAACCTGAAATTTTTGAAGAGCTTTGACTATTTCTACTCCTTCAAAAGATGAATTTGATGGTGAAATGACCAATTTTAATGATTTTGACCCTATGACTTAATGATGGCACAAAATGGAATAATGAGCTGAATGATGACCATGATGACTATGGGACTCTTTCAAAAATAAATGACCTAAATTCCATGATTGAATTTGACTAATATTAGACATGGTGAAATGATTTTTTCAAAAGTGTTATTATCTCAGCAAGACATGAAGGTGAGCCAACAAATGTGAGTTTCTGAGGGAGAGTGAAGTTTTATGAATAGGGCTACCATCAATGAAACAATTATTAGCATGAACTAATGGAATGCTATAAAAATTTCAGAGTGGGATACCTAAAATGAGAATGAAAAGAGTGATTTTGATCATTGATGGTAGAATGCATATTATGACACTAACAATATGCATGCCAAAAATAGCAAGGAAATCATACATGCAACTCGATACTAGAAAATAATCCCGTTGAGGCCGCTTGATCCAAATCTTCTTGGCTTGATCTTTGCTTTCCTTTACCTTATTTTTCCTTCATTTTCTTTCATTGATCCAATGCTAGAGTGATCCAAGACAACTCTAAGCGTGCAAAAGTATGTGAGAGAGAGAATAGAGAGAGAGATCTCCAAAACTGAATTGACAAAAGAAAACACTAAAAAAATATGTGAACTGATCCTTAGAAGCATTTTTATTGACGAGGCCTCTAATTCTTCAATTTTCCATTATTTTCTTTATTTTCCTCCTCACATGAAACCTGTGACCATTTACCTTCCTTTTCTCCTATTTTCCTTATCTTTGTAAATAAAATGCCAATTACTTTCTCTTGCTTTTACAAATCCTTTGTCATTGCCTTTGCCAATTTCCTTTAGTCATAATAAACCAAATGAACACCCACATTAGGATGTTTTTTCCCAACATTCATCTTGGAATATGTGTCGCATGACCTTGGTATTATTTTTCCTTTATTAACTTTATTACATGGATTTTTAACCCGAGGATGTTATAAAAAATCTAGCCTTGTACTTCTATATGCTTCCATCTGCTACCTGCTTTACCTTGAAGATCCATCTCAAGTCCACAACTGATTTATATGCTGGCCTTGGGACCACTTCCCAAATACAGTTCTTTACAATTGATTCATATTCCTCCACCTTTGCATCAACCCATACATGTTTCTTTACTGCTTCCTCGAAAGAGGATGATTCAGTCTATACAAGAAAAGTCATTAGAGCCATGTAGCTAGCATACCGATCTGATGACCTTCTCTTCCTGTGCTAATTTGAAGGAGCACCCACATTCTCCCTTGCATCCTACACAAGTCTCTTAGCTTCCTTGGTCCTTTTTCTTCCTTCTCTGGATGGTTATGCTTGAGTGGTTGTCTCCACTCTCTGCTCCTCAATTTGTGACCGCTCCACAACTTCTTTAGGTTCCTCCTTTAGAGATGAAAGCTCCTCTTCTGGTGGGATCTGAATCTCCCTCTCAAGAGAGCACCGCATGTATTTCTCCTCATAAAATTTCACATCCCTTTGCACAACTATCATTATGAGGGATGGAAAGTACACATGTTAGTTGTCAGGGGTTTCTGTGTAACCCACAAATACCCCCAATTTTGTTGTCAAATCTAGCTTCTTCCTTGATTCTTTGGAGACATGGCAATAAATAGAGGCTCCAAAAATCCTAAAGTGTGACACATCTGACTTCCTCCCGAAGAAAGCCTCCTTTTGTGTAATCATGCCAAGAATCTAATCAGGACTCTGGTTCTGCAAATATACTGTTGTGTTGCATGCCTCAACCCACAAGTGTAGAGGTAGGCCTTGGTCATGCAACATCACCCTCGTTGCTCCCACAATGCTACAATTATTTCTCTCAGCCACCCCATTCTGTTGTGGGTTGTGGGGTGCTATCAACTCTCGTTGAATGCTTTCTTTTACACATTTTTTAAAAAAATTCATTCAACACATACTCATCTCCATTATCACTCCTGAGAGCCCTCACCTTCTTGTCGGTTTCTTTCTCAACTAGTGCCTTGAATTCTATGAACTTGGAGAATGAATCATCTTTCTTCTGCATGAAGAAGATCCAACACTGCTATGAGAAATCATCAATAAAAATGCCAAAATATATGTGTCTGGTAGTGGAGGCTTTAAAGAAAGGTCCCGAGAAATTAGAGTGCATCCTTTGAAGGATTGCATGAGCTTTGTTGTCCCAATCATGGAATGTGGATTTTGGGTACTTCCCAAAAGTACATCTTTTGCATACATCTCGCTGCTCAAGTGCTCCTTTGGGGAGGCATGTGGTTATCTGTTGCATAATCTTTAAGGCATGATTATGCAAATGGCAAAGTCTTTTGTGCCAAAGTTCACCAACATCGTGGCTTTTCACCTTCTCTGCCTTTGTGCTTAATGAAGCACAATATTCCACATTGAGCTTATACAGGTTCTTCACACAAACCCTAATATGCTTCAATTTTCACGTGGCTATGTGTCTCAGGAATTCCTTTCGTTTGCTAAAGATCACATCATAACCACGGTCTTCCAAAAATGCAACAAATATGATATTTTTCTTTAGGTCTAGAACGAAAATGACATCCTTGAGCTCATGGGGGGAGCTCGACTCCCTCTGAAATGTGGCTATACCAATCCCAATTGCACTATACTTTTTTTTGTGCATCTGCAAATATTTTTCTTCTAGGTCACTGAAAAAGTATCTACACCCTATCATATGGAACGATGCACCTGAGTCTAAGTACCATACGCTCCTCATCATTGTTTTTTCCATGCATGCAATGAGGGTAAAGTAAATTTCAAACTGTGAATCCAAGGCTTCACCTGCTGCTCCTCCTGAGGTATTCTTGCTTGCCTTTTTGTGTGGACACTTTGTGGCATAGTGCCTAAATTCATGAAAATGAAAGCATTTAATTTTGGAAAAATATTTCTTCTTGCCTCCTGTTATAGCATCATTTTTCACCCTCATGTGATTCATGATTGTCTCTTTGGCCTTGGGCACCCATTCCCATGGACTTGAACAAAATTCATAAAAAACAATGTTAAAAATCCCATATGCGGGTATGCCCAGACTTTTCTGCGTGTATACGCGAGACACACTTTTCCGCGTATGCCATTAAAATAATTAAAAAATATATAAAAATTCCCTATTTTCGGGCTGGGTTGATGGTTACTCCAGTAGTTCAACCACCCCAGCACGTGGCCAACTGTTTCCAACTGATTGAAACTACTTTGAGGGAGTATAAAAGCCCCTCATGTGCATGGCCTAAGGGAGAGAGAAATTATAGATATTATACTCTGTTGGAATCCCAATTCAAGTCTGATTTCCCGTTCCTCCTGCACTTTCCCAAATTTTTACAGGAAACCCTTGTTTCCTAGAGATGTTCATCAGTTTATATGTCATCTCGTGTGCACAAGTCTTGAAAGTATCCTAGCGAGGCAAGGGCGGGACGGATCCGGACGACGGTTTGTTCTAAGATCGTGGAAGGATTCAGGTGATCTCTCCACTTTTTATTACTGTACATATTGTTCGTAATGAAGAAGAACCATCTTGTTCCTGAATTCACATGTTAATATCTGCTTGCATATGTGAAAATATTATTATTTAAGCATTTATTATTGTTTATATGATGTTTCACATGGATTTCACTGACATTTAGGATAGATATATGCTGTACAACTAGATTTCCGTGCACGTTTCTTCTTGGTTTTCAGGTAAAGGAGGAAGAAGGGTTGCTGGGGGTTTGGACCCCGCGGGATCTACATCAAATGTAGGATTACGGGTGAGTTCTACTATCGATGTTATCTAGTTTTTAGCATACAAGTGTGGTTGTGTGAGTCCTTCTTGAGTAGCATGCCCTGATCTGTGGAGGTTTGACCCAACAAACCTCTAGGGATTTATTTCACAAAACAGAACTGGCGACTCCGTTGGGGATCACATTCTTGTGATTCCCCTGTTGGGTGGTTTCAGCTGTTTGAAAGGTTTCCAACAGTTTTAATTATTACTTCCAGTCCAGTTAACTTTTTCTCAGTCAGACTGAAGCCCTGGTTCTTTATCCAGGCTTGATCATTTTTGTTTTTCATAATTTACCTTTCTATACATGAGTTTTTTTATACACAGACAGGTATACACGCAGTTTGCTTCAAAGGAAGTCACGTATATGCGGGTTTCCTTTGACACAGTCGCGTATGCACGCTTGTTTCAAAACTGTCAAGTAGCGTATGCCTGGGAAAATTTTGAAAATTTTGATTTCTTTACTTTTTAGTCTTGTCTGCCTGTGGAGACCTGTTCCTGCAGTGTCTTTTTTGTCTCTGGATTGTGTTGAAAGTGGTAATTGGTATTTTTCTCTCTTGATTGGTTGAAGACTGGCTTATTACGTAAATCTTGTTTTTTAGTGCTTGCATTTCTGGTTCGAGTACCAAGATCTCTTCCTGGGGATTCTTGGTTGTTCTGCTTCATCAGGACAGAGAGCTTTTGCTCATATACTCTTTCCTTATTTTATGTCTTGCTTTCCGCTTCGATTTTTGCCCATTTTGTGGTTGGTTTTCTTGAGTTCATTGGACTAGGTCTTGTTGCAATTTTTGAAGATTCTTTCTTGGTTCTTTGAAGTTTTTGTTTGCTGCAAGGTTGTACTATTCTTCTGGGCTGAGTTACTGAGTTTCTTCTCTTCTTTTGCTCATATAAATCTTGCTGCTAAGTAGCCTTATAAGATTTGGAGCATTTTTTGGATTTTTTGCTTGAAATTCAGAGTTGTTTGGCTTGGGATTTGGTAGTTTTCTTGGTCTCTTTGAGCTCTTCTTTTTATAAAATTCAAAAGCTCAAAAAACATTTTGTTTTGTTATTTTGTTTTGTTTTGCATTTTTGTTTTCGTTTCGTTACATCTTTTGAAGCTTGGTTGAGATTTCTTGCCTTTGGTTTTTGACTTGATTTAGGAAAGGAATTGTCATTGGTTTCTTCCTCTTGTTTCAAGCATATTTTGGTGTCTTTATACTGAGAGTTTCTGATTTTGGGAACTAGTTTGATGGACAACCGAAAAGTGATAAAACTGAAGGATCTTTGGGAAATTTCTCTCTGCTTTAGTAGATTGTTGCATCTTAGAATTTGCATGCTCTTAGTTATTTTCATCAGGTGCACTTAAGAATTTAGTATTTTTCATATTTTTTGCGAGTGTGAAGTTTGTTATCTGAAAAGAAAAAAAAAGAAAAAATTTGTTTAGTCTCGTAGAACCTGTGTAGAAATTTCTCTTCATCGAAAGGCAATTACTGCATTTGCATGTAGTTTGGTTTTCATTAATTTCTTTTATGCGTCTTAAAACACCACAAGTTTCATTTCCATATCCCATTGACCTAATATAACAACCAATTAAAATAAGTGCTATAATTTAAAAACAACTAGCAAGTTTTTATTAAGTGTCATACACCAACTAGCTAGGTTGTAGGGCCTTGGATTAGGTGAGTGGAGAGTTAACTCTCCAAGGCCGCTCAAACTAAAACATAGAAGTTTATTAATTGAGTGAAATCCAACTCCGTTAGGTGGACCGGGAAATCTCTCCTCCAGAGAGTCAAGCGCGAGGGGAAGTGAAGGCCGAGAAGAGAGATACCCCCTCTCTGATTTGTTGGATCTTTCCTCAAGACCGTTCCGCCCAACTTCTGACACGGATTGGTTCCCATAGTTGCCATTCCTAGGTTCCACACAGGTGACTGCGGGGGGGAATACCCGTGGTACCTGAGGCAGACGTCGTATCACTTCCAGCAGTACTTCTGGGGGGTGCCCTTGCGAAGCTTGGGTACTTGTGCCGGCAAAGGCTGTTGTTAGGAGTTCGACGTAACTATTTCTGTTACCTTCGCTAGTAGGCTTGGGCCGTAATTATCCCAGACTACTTTTGGGAGGTCCTATTCTTCGCTTTCTTGTATTTTGGTGTCCGGTCATAATCACCCGGAGCGGAAATACCTAAAGGCTGTTTGCTTGGTTGTATCTCAGGGACTTTTTGTAGTGAGTGCTCTTTGCTCCTAGCTTGCCTAGCTTTATACTTTTTTTGAGTCTAATTAAAATTTGTTAAAGTGGCTGATCAAGCGCCTTGTCGATCGAGGAGAATCCGGGGGTTATCTCCCGAGAGTGCAGAGCCTTCTTCAAGAAGGCGTAGGAGTAACATAGCAGGTGAATATCACCCTGTGGCGTCTGACGCAGTGGAGATTGATCCTCCACAAGGGATTGAAGGTTTTGTAGTTAGCTCTGGTATTGGTTCCGAGAGGAGCGTTCCGCTCACCTCGAGAGTCTTATTTCCAGGAGAGTTAGGAATAGAAGTAGAGGAAGTACCTAAGTCTCCTCAGTCACTTCCATCTCCTCTTCCTCCTGATTATCCATTCGTTGTTGAATACATCGGACCTGAGTCTACAAGACCAGAAGATCCTCCATATTATTCATACCTTTCGATGGCCACGACTGGGAACGCGGCTTCTGCTGTGAGTGCTGCAGGCATTCAGACTCCTACTTCAGTTAAAGGAGGAGGCACTATTTCTATATCTTCGATTGCTTTTAGTACTGCTATGTTTGGCTCTGGTTTCACCCAAGCACATGCTTCTCAATCTGGTCCCTTTTGTTTTGGAATGTCCACTAGTGGGATTCCTCCTTTTTCCTTTTCCGCTGCTGCAGCTGTCTTCCATGGCTAGTGGGTCAGCTTCTTTTCAAGGGTTCCCCTTCAAAACTGGGCATATTCCTAGTTCAAATCCTTCTTTAGGTTCTTTTCCATTTACCTCTCAGACTCAGAGTTTTAACCCTTGGTCTGGAGGTCAGAGTTTGACTACTTTTAAAGGTTGGAACCATTTATTTACTACAGCGGGGGCAGGGAATCAGTTTTACGCTGGTCACCAAGGGAATGTCTCTTTCCCTTCGTCGAGTTCTTATTAGACTTTTTCCCCTCTTTCTAATGCATGGAACCCCTATCAGGGGCTTTCCTCTTCATTTAATACTTCGGGAGGGGGAACTGGTCCGGTCTTTGGTAACTCTACGTGGGGAGGGGGTCCTTCTCCAAATGTTGGGTCATTTGGCCCAACATTTTCTACGAGTTCTTTCTGGCAACCTGGTGCCTCATCAAATCCAGGGTATTCTTTTCAGAATGTAGGGAATTCATCCCATCCAGGATGGAATCCTCAGGCTTCGCCTCGTTTACCTTTTCTAGCAACCTTAAACTTGCCAGATCTGTCGAAATTGACTAATGATCTGATCCGTTATAGTCCGGGGTGGCCTTCGGTTCCCACCAAACTACCTTTAGACATTCCAAATTTTGAAAGCAAGAATGGAGAAGACCTGGCTGACCACATCACCACCTTCCATTTATGGTGTTCTTCTAACTCCCTGAGCGATGACTCGATTAGGTTGAGATTGTTTCAACGCACCTTAACTGGAAACGCTGCCAAGTGGTATATTGAGTTAACTGGGGGCAGTTTTGCCACATTTGGAGATCTGGCTACAACATTTCTAAATCATTTCCAGTTGCCTGTCCGTTATGATGTCGGGACTGAACTCCTAGCTAATTTTAAACAGGACGATGCAACCCACATTTCTGATCATATTCAGGAATGGCGGAGAAGGGAGAGGCTTATTAAACCTCATATTCCAAGAGAATTCCTTTTGGAATGGTTTCTGAAATCTCTGCAGTCAGACATTTCTAAGGATGTATCCCTCTTCGGGGTATTTTCCGAGGAGCAGGGCATTTTTAGAGCCCAGTAGCTTGAATTGATATATTCTCAGTCTGGGGTCCTTCATAAATATTTGCCTAATGCTCCTCGTTCCAAATTGGACTTATCCAAGACTAAACCCGGTCCTCATGGTGATGGACTTATTGGGTCGATCAATAGTGGTGCAGCTAACTTGCTTAATCAATTGCAGCAGTTGTCTTTACAATCTGCTCCTTCTGGTCAGGCTGTGCCTGCAGAATCATCGCCTTCACACTCTTTGTCGGTGAATGACGTTCAAACTTCTAACCCTAAAGAAAATTAACAATCCGAAGGGAAGAAGAAGGGACGTAATAAGAAAAATGGCAAGAATGGGAAGGGTAATGCAAACAATACCAACGAGCATGTTGGTGAGGGTCCAAAGGATAAAAAGAAAGTGAAGTTTCCATGAAAGTTGTGTGATGGAGACCATCTTACTCACCTTTTCCCTAAAATTCAGGATGCGCAGCACTTGTTAGCTCAGCAGGGTTCTTCCAGTTCCCAAGTTGTGTTGACAAACCCTTTTCCCCAAGGGCAACAGCTAGTTGTTGGCGCGAATCAAAATACTGGGGCTTCCTCTGGGGGCACCCAGGAAGGGGAAATTCCATCAAACATATATATGATGAGTTCTCACGTGGATGTCACCACGAGATACCGTGATTATGGTGAAGATGAGTCTTCGAAAGCCAATGGTGCTCCCGATGCTACTGAGCCGTTTCACATCACGAAGCCTACTGTTGAGCCTATACCTCGGATGCCCAAAGCATCTACTAAGCGTACGACGTTTAATCCAAATGCCAGGGCTGCCCAGAACTACTCTATTGTGGAAGATCTGGCGCAGATTCCTTGTGCCATGCCGGCTCTTGAGGTGCTCCAGTCTTGTCCGACTCAGCGCAGTGCTTTGCTCACTACTATTGGGGCTGTCGATCCAAAGAACTCTCTTATGATTACATTCGATATGACTAATTTTAAAAAGAGACTCCCCCATCATATGGCTTTTCATATTAAATCATCGTACCGGAAATGCAATATTTTCCGGACGGTCGTGGATGAGGGTGCTTCCACATGTGTGATGTCTCTCACATGTTGGAAGGGAATTGTATCTCCCGCAGCTGTTCCATCTGCTACTCTCCTGACTGCGTTTGATGGTCATTCTCACAGACCGCATGGTATTGTCCCAGCTTTTCCCATCTGTGTTGGGGGCAAAATTGTAAATATAGAGGTTGAGATAGTTGATGCAAGCTTGGACTACAACCTTCTGTTGGGGAGAAATTGGATTTATGAGATGGATGCCATTGCATCTTCATTATTTCGGATTATTTGTTTCCCTCACGAAGGGAGGATTGTTACAATAGATCAACTCGACTGTCCTCCTGTAGACCCGAATGCATCTACTGACTCGACTATTCCAAAGTTGGATAATACCATTTCGCCTGTTGAGAATTTAGGGTTTGGAATGTATTCTTCTTTGATGGGTACTTTCAATATTCCACCTCCTACGGTTCAGATAAATGCAATTTCATCCTCCAGGGATCCTCTTCGAAGAGAGTTCTTTAGAACTCATTATTTTTCGGACCCTTGGACCTTACCTTCCCCTACAGCCACATTAGCGGAAGGTCAAGTGGGTGGAATGGCATTTCCGATGTCTGAAGCTGAGATTGCTTATCAATCTATTGTTGACTCTGCAGACTCCATTCCAACTCCTCTTTCACCGGAAGAGTTGGATGGAGATGTGGCTCCAGCTTGGACACTTAGTTCTTCTTCCGCCCAGGATTGCCTTGATACCACTCTTCCATCTGAAGAGGCCATCCTGGAAGCTATGACTGGTATAGATAGACCGTGGGATGATTTGCATCATCGGTCTTATTTTTTAGCTGATTTGAGCGAAGTTGAATCAAGTTTTCCAAGTCCTGTGTCTCATGGTCCTGTTCGCCCAGTCCTGAACCCTTTAGCACCAACACAGGTACATGTTGAAGGGAACATGGCTGTGATTTCTCCAACTATCCCAGTGAACATTTCCAAGGATCCCAATGTTATAGAGAATGTCTTCATCGGAGCTGAATGTTCCCCTGAAGAGATTCGGATTTACACCGATCTCTTTAAAGAGTATAGGGATGTGTTCGCTTGGTCTTATGAGGAAATGCCTGGTATAGATCCATCTATTGTCCAGCATGAGATCAAGACTTATGAAAATGCTAAGCCGGTGAGGCAAAAACTTCGTCCGGTCAATCCTAGGAAGGCTGTAGCTATCAAAGCCGAGGTGGAGAAGCTGCTTAAGGCGGGATTCATTTTCCCCGTTCCTTTGACTGAATGGGTTTCAAATCCTATTCCCGTAGATAAAAAGCAAGGAACAATTCGAGTTTGCATCGATTTCAGAGAACTTAATAAAGCATGTCCTAAAGATAATTACCCCACACCATTTATAGATCAGATTATTGATGAGTGTGCCGGTAATGAGATTTTCTCCTTCATGGACAGTTTCTCCGGATATAATCAAATTACTATCCATCCTGAAGATCAACATAAGATAGCCTTTATTTGTCCCTGGGGTACGTTTGCTTACAAGAAGATGCCTTTTGGTCTTAAAAATGCTGGGGCTACCTTTCAGCGGGCCATGTCATATGCCTTCCACGACATCAAACATATTATCGAGGCGTATTTGGATGATTTAGCTGCTCATTCTCGAAAGAGAATGGATCATCCTACTCATCTCCGTCAAGTATTTGAACGATGTCGTTTCTACAATATTAGGTTGAATCCAAACAAGTGTGTTTTCACGGTCACATCTGGTCGGTTATTGGGATTTATTGTGTCTAGGGAATGGATAAGGGTAGATCCCTTCAAGGTTGAGGCAATACTTCGGTTGCCTCCCCCGTCGTCTATTCGTCAACTTCAAAGTCTACAAGGAAAAGCTAATTTTCTTCGGAGGTTTATCGTAAATTATGCTGAAGTTACCAAAGGATTTATGAGATTGTTGAAGAAGGGAGTTCCATTTTTTTGGGATGACTTCGCTCAACGCTCATTCGATGCTTTGAAAAAAGCATTGACCTCTACTCCTTTATTGAGTCCACCCGATTATAGCAGGGATTTCCTTTTGTATCTTGCAGCAGCAGAATCTACCATTGGTATGGTTCTGGTTCAGGAGGATGATGCTCTAGTAGAGCATGTTATATACTATCTTAGTCGAGGCTTGGTAGGACCTGAAATCCGGTATACTCCGATAGAAAAGTTGGCTTTAGCAGCTATTCATGCTGTGCAGCGACTAAGACATTACATTCTTCTACGAAAAACTTATGTTTTGGTAGCCGCCAATCCATTTCAATTTGTTCTCAGTAGGCGAGTGATTGGGGGAAAATACAATAGATGGATTGTGATTTTGCAGGAATTTGATCTTGAGTTTATGTCTGCCAAGTCCAAGAAATCATTAGTTTTCGCTGAATTGATTTCTGAGTTGCCCTGTGGAGATGAGATGGTCTATGATGAATCCTTCCCGGATGAACATTTGTTTCTTATCTCTCCACAAGATCCTTGGTATGGAGATATTATTGTGTATCTTCAGACTGCGAAGTTTCCCTCTACTTTTTCGAAAGATGAGCGCCGTAAGTTGCGTCACTTGGCTAAGAATTACTTGATCATTGGTGATGCTTTATACCGTCGAGGGTTGATTCAATCCTGAGACGTTGCTTAACTCTCGAAGAAGCTGAGGCTGTGCTGAATGATTTCCACAGTGGAGCTTGTGGTGGTCATTTATCTGGGCTTGCTACAACCCAAAAAATCTTGCGTGCTGGGTACTTTTGGCCTTCGATTTTCAAAGATTGTGTGGAGTCGGTCAAAAAGTGTCATCCGTGTCAAGTTTATACTCGAAAAATGCGCGCTCATCCACTCCGCTTTTTCCAGTCATTACTGTCGGTCCCTTTACAAAGTGGGGTATTGATTATACTACTTGTAACCCGCCTTTGGCTAAAGGTCACAAGTACATTATTGTAGCAGTAGACTACTATACGAAGTGGGTCGAGG
Source organism: Pinus albicaulis (assembly GCA_034641835.2). NCBI lineage: Eukaryota > Viridiplantae > Streptophyta > Pinopsida > Pinales > Pinaceae > Pinus > Pinus albicaulis. Next base: position 14,456,342 of record CM076581.1, on the reverse strand, counting down.
CTATGCCTACTTTTGGGAATGATGGTGAGACAACAGCTCTTTTCCTTTTCAACCAGGTTATTGCTCATTTTGGTATTCCTAGAGATATTGTCACTGATGATGGCAGTCATTTTGAGAATAGCATGATGGCTGAGTTGGCTCTAAAATTAGGTTTCCGGCAGGAGCATTCATCTTCGTATTATCCTCAGGCCAATGGGCAAGTGGAAGCCGTGAATAAATCCTTGAAGACAATTCTTCAAAGGACAATTAATAAATCTCGATCCAACTGGCATATCATGCTATATCCTGCACTTTGGGCATACAGGACGTTAGTGAAAACTGCAACTGGCTTTACTCCGTTTTAGCTAGTTTACGGGTTGGAATCCGTATTTCCCATTGAATGTGAGATTCCTTCTCTTAAGTTAGCTGTTGAACTTCTTCCTAACACTTCTAGTCTTGAAGAACGTCTCCTTCATCTGGAACATCTCGATGAGCACCGTCGAGATGCTGCCACGATGAATGAAGCGCATAAAAATCGAGTTAAAGTTCAGTACGATAAGGCGGTCAAGCCTAGGGTTTTTTTGGAAGGTGACCTTGCTTTGGTCTATGCCCAAGAAAAAGATGCCCTGGGGGAAGGAAAGTTTAAGTCTATGTGGTATGGCCCCTTTATCGTTAAAAAATTCCTTAAAAAAGGAGCATATACCTTGGTTGATTTTGAAGGGAATGAGTTGCCAGAGCTTAGAAATGGGCTCTATTTGAAAAATTATTATGCCTAGGCTTCGGCCTGGCATTTTTCTTTTGTATATAGTAGTTTTGCTTTGTACATATCTAGTTTTCCGATCTTTGATGGGATGGTGATGTTTTTGATCTGCTTTGGCAGGTTGTGTCGGATGTCATGAGTCATTTTGGTTTCGCCGATGGTGCTAGTAGACACACCCGGAACTTGGCTTCCGCGGCTTGGGTGCTTCATCATCCATCCGGTCAGCTGTTAGTATCAAGAGGGGTTTGCATTGGTCCTGCTTCCAATAATATAGCAGAATACACTGTAGTTATTTATCTACTCTCGGAGGCAATATCTTTGGGTGTTGATTCGTTGGTAGTTTTCTTGGACTCCCAGCTGGTGGTGTCACAGTTGAACAATACTTATCGGGTTCGAGATCCATTTTTACTCCGGTTGTTCTTGAGGGTACGTTTGTTGCAAAGATCATTTCAATTTTTAACTTTCATTCATATTCCTCGAGCTGAAAATTGGATGGCAGACTCATTAGCTAATCAAGCAACTGATTGGCATATTAATCATTCCATACAATAAAATTTAATCATCAAAAACATCATACATTTTTATACATTTGTTGCATCACATCAAAAATCGTTGTACATATATCATCAGAGTGTTCAAAAACTATACAAAAATTTGGATCCATAAGTCATACAAAATTTGGGCTTATGCCCGATCATGTTCAAATCTCAAAAAATATACAGTCATCCGATAAATCATATCTATCTACTCCTGTGGTCCCTGCCCAGAAATTGTGTTCCTATAGAACACGATCACAGTCGCGACTCGGCGGAATAACCGCACCCAGTCACGAGGTACTCCTACTACCCGTCTCTGGATGGCCTCGGGTAGATCTTCCACTGCAGCCATAGGCACTTGGCGGGTTAAACCCTCCAAGTTCCTCTGTATAGCATGGAGGGTTCTGTCTGAGTCTACTGTATCCGCCTCGCCTCTGCAGCGCTTGTGTCGTGGGTAACCATCAGGACAGACTGGTCCAATATCTGTATCATGATCATTACAATATTTTAAGTCACTTTGAATCCAAACAAAAACATGTTTCATTTTTTCATACATATTGAAAAAATCCAAAAAAATCTTATAAGTTAAAAAATTGCAATCTTACCGACTGTGCCCCATGTCGCACCAGGTGGAATGCCGAGGTCTGGATCGCCTCGGAAATCCATCTCGACATAGGGATAGTCCTCCACAGCGATGATTTGTTCTCCCCACCATTGGAAGAACTCATCATCCCAGGTGGTTCGGGGAACTTCACTTCCCCCTAGTCTCTTCATCAAGTCAGCCCATCGGGCAATTCTTGGGTCTCGTGGACTGCTGATAGAAGAGATCACTTTGGGTCTCAGCCCAGGAATCTTCTCGAAGAAGAATGTCATCAAGATTGTACCATATCCAAAATGTTTTGTCTTTGTTTTTCGGATGGAAGTCAACTGTTGTTTCATGTTCATTAGTAGAGCTGTGCACCAATCATATAAATGAGTTAAGCATTCCACCGCTATACTCATTTGAGTCCTGGATGCCTAGTGGAGGGAAGTCAAACCCGCTACCCTACCAATGGTAAAAAGGAGAATTTTCATGTGCAAGTCTCTTAAATCTTTGATAGAAATTTGAGTCCCAACTTTCTTGGAACCCTCTACGCAGTAGACGTGAACATAACTTCCACGGTGAGCCCTCCCAAAGGTTTGCCATGTAAATCTACTGGCTCCCCCCTCCGGGAGAGTCCAGTAATAAAATAGACTTCTTCCACCTCGATGCGTATGGGCATTTGATCTATTATGAAACAATATTCTTCCGGTTCCCAATAATTCACAAGCATTTCGAGCAACTGGACATTACTCTTCATATTTGGCATTTTGAAAAATTTGAGCAATCCACAATTTCAGAGAATATTGAGCGATAATTGGTCCTGCATTACTTCATTGTCAATGACACTGTGCTCACGTTCTCTCCATGATATAGTCATCCTGCAAAAATTTAATATTTTTTCCGTTAGAATCACGTTTTTTCAAATCGGGTTGCGCATACACCACTTTATTTATACACAGTCGCGTATATACGCGGCTTGGTCACTATAAACCCGCGTATGCGCAAACCCGTGATTTAAAATAAATAATTATACGGTGAAAAGTCATAATTTTTAACTTATGAACGGACAAAATTGATAACAGGGATGGATTACGAGCTTACCTAACAAATTCGGCGAAGTTTGACGGTCGATTGCTCCTGTTTTGACGAAAGAGACTTTTTCTCCAGAGCTCTTTTTCCCAATTCAGCAAGTCACAATGAACCAAATGGAGGTAACTTGTCTATTTATGCCCAAAAAGTTGAAAATTTTCGCAAAAATTTGTTATGCTTATTTTTTTCAATCTATCTTAAGCTGCATAACCCGGATGCTTGGAAGTGCCCAGATTGGTATATTTTCAGGTACATTTTGATGAATTCGAGATTTTTTCTGGTTTTTGATCCATGACTGCTGACCCGTCATGGCAGGTATATGATCTTCACTGGCATATAGGTTAGGAAATCCACTTTCCGTTGCATTTTGCATACTAGCCTCCATTCTGATCACTTGCCATAGGGTCGATCCCATCAGGTCATGAGTATTTCACCCATTTCACTCACCGATTATTTAATCATGACTTGGTGGTAGAGCCTTCCTTTACATGGGCTTCCTAGTTAGTTCCTCGCTATCACTTGTTGCCCATGCTGCGTTTTATGTAGGCTCGGGAGTCCTCTTTAGTCCCGCCATGTCTTATGTGTTGAAGCTTCATTCTTCTTCTTCTTCACTATCATTTTTTCTAGCTATTACCCTAGAGGCTCCCTGGTGTCGTTAAGTTGTATTACTGCATTGCATATTGGCTACTTGTTTATCCTGGCCTTTAGCCAGCTTCATTTGGACTCGATGTTTAAGCCAACTTTTGACCTTGACCCTCTGTACAAGTTAACCATTGCATGCACTTAGCTATCACGACTTGACACCTTTTTACCCATGGATGGAACGTTCCTCTGAGTATCACATACCAGTTTTCGCCACCTTGCATTGAGCATAGGATTGTTCCAATCCCAGGAACTAGTGCATCTGATTTTTTGATACTCGTTCTATCCATTGTACTATAGCATTCTTTTATTCTTTTTCAGGCTTATTATATGAAAAAGACAAAAAAATCAAATATAACAAAAAGAGTGGGAACGGGATGTAACTTCGTAATTTGATGGCAGTACAGTGTCAGTTTGTCGCCCTTGAACAAAGCACATACACTTATATATTTCCTTCATTTGGGATGGTTTTAGTTTTGACCTAGGTTCAGCCTTTGCCTTGTTTCACTGGTCAGTTCTCCCCCGGTTGGTTATCTCTTCCAATCATATGGAGAGTTTGTTTTTGCCTCCTGCATAACAGACTTATACAGTGTCACTTTTTACTGCCATGGTCATCACGAGTCGTGATTTTGTTCAAGGGAAGTCTAACCAGAGTTGGCCATTCTACGGTGTCTCTTGACTCATTATTCAGTCGGCCTTCCCGGTTTGGTCGGTATCTTGTTCTATCACATCAGATGTTTTGGTCTTCTGCTCGTGCTAGTTTGAGAAGGTCTCCATTGACTTCTCGCTGGCAGGTTTGTCTCTTATCGACTATGACACATTGCTCTGAGAGCAAACCTAGAGCCGCACCCTGGCCCTATTTCCATCATTGATAGGTGACCTTGTGCTCAGCATTTGATCATCATTATGGGTCTTTTACTGAGTGGTTTCCCCTGTGTTCGACGTCAGCATACATTATCACACTTGGGATTCATGCAGTACCTTGATTTCCATTTGACCCTATTGGTGGATATCTCGCCTCTGTATCAGCTTTCATTATTGGTTGGTTCAGAGGGTTTCTTCCGTGCGCTAGCTTCATCTTGTGCATGTCGGAAACATACTTCGGTTTGGTTCCGTCACTCTACTTCGTCCGATTCCTTCCAAATTTTGGCCTACGGGTTACACTCGCGCTGGACTGATGTGGGATGCCTTAATGCCTTCCTTCCAGCAGATATTTTCCCATCGACTCCGACTCATTGCTCTGGGAATAAGGTCTAGAGTCTTTTTGTTAGTACCTTAGGGTTTGCAGTCATCAGTGGTAGACTCTTCGCTATCGACAGTGGGGATTCATCATTGCCTCCTGATTGGTAGATTCTTTCAAGTGTTCGACTTCAACTCATTCATTCGCACTTGTTAGATTGTACTGGGGCACCTTGACACTCATTTTCATTATTGGTGGGTTGTCTCGCGTTGGTTAATGGTATACATTATTGACCGGTAATCCAACGATTTCTCACATGGTCGACTTCAGCTCATTTATTCCCATTGTGTAGAATTGTGTCGTCGAGATCGGTGAAGACCTCAGGTTGCATCAGCATTTTTCGGTTCACTTTTGACAGTCCATTCAGTTTCTGTCAGTGATGTCGTCCACCCTTATATGTTGCAGTGTCAGTACAACAGCATCTTATATGTTGGCTCCCGAGTTGCGTGATTGTACCATGTGTTCCACCCCTTATGATTTGGTACTTGGAGATTCAGTTACTTTTATGATCAGACATCCAGTTTCAGCATCATTGATCAGCTTTCTATATGTGATATTTGGACATTGATTCCGACTTGTACTTCCGGGCCATGCTCAGATGATTCATTGTGTACTTTCAGTTCAGCTATACTTGTATACATTTTGGATCCATTCAGTACTTTCTATATGATGTATTTTTGACTGAGCATGGGTATGCCGGCCTCAGCATGAGTTGACTCTCTGTTTTCTTTCATTGGTTTTTGGCAGGCTGAAATCTGGTGAAGTCCTCTCTTGTCCTTGTGAAGTTCTTTCTATGTGCATAATACATTTCGGCCATCATGTACCCCTTCTGACCTCATATATTAGGGGGCATTTGTTATAGCATCATTTTTCACCCTCATGTGATTCATGATTGTCTCTATGGCCTTGGGCACCCATTCCCACAGACTTGAACAAAATTCATAAAAAAACAGTGTTAAAAATCCCATACGCGGGTATGCCCAGACTTTTCCGCGTGTATACGCGAGTCCATACACACTTTTCCATGTATGCCATTAAAATCATTAAAAAATATATAAAAAATTTCTATTTTCGGGCTAGGTTGATGGTTACTCCAGTAGTTCAACCACCCCAGCATGTGGCCAACTGTTTCCAACTGATTGAAACTACTTCGAGGGAGTATAAAAGCCCCTCACATGTATGGCCTAAAGGAGAGAGAAATTTATAGATATTATACTCTGTTGGAGCCCCAATTCAAGTCTGATTTCCCGTGCCTCCTGCACTTTCCCAGATTTTTACAGGAAACCCTTGTTTCCTGGAGATGTTCATCAGTTTATATGTCATCTCATGTGCACAAGTCTTGAAAGTATCCTAGCGAGGCAAGGGCGGGACGAATCCGGACGACGGTCTGTTTGAAGATCGTGGAAGGATTCAGGTCATCTCTCCACTTTTTACTACTGTACATGCTGTTCGTAATGAAGAAGAACCATCTTGTTCTTGAATTCACGTGTTAATATCTGCTTGCATATGTGAAAAGATTATTATTTAAGCATTTATTATTGTTTATATGATGTTTCACATGGATTTCACTGACATTTAGGATAGATATATGTTGTACAACTAGATTTCCGTGCACATTTCTTCTTGGTTTTCAGGTTGAGGAGGAAGAAGGGTTGCTGGGGGTTTGGACCCCGCGGGATCTACATCAAACGTAGGATTATGGGTGAGTTCTACTATCGATGTTATCTAGTTTTTAGCATACAAGTGTGGTTGTGTGAGTCCTTCTTGAGTAGCATGCCCTGATCTGTGGAGGTTTTGACCCAACAAACCTCTAGGGATTTATTTCCTGAAACACCCCCTTGACTGAATTCTAGTTTAGATTGAGATTTCTTCCCTTTTACCTTGTTTTCCTTTCTAGCCAAAGCAACATTTGATTCATCCTCGCCCTTAGAGGAAATCCCATCTCTGGTATTCCGCCTTATTTCCTCTTGTACCAAATTTGACCATAAGTGCTCCCAATTTGGTAGTTTCTCCCTCCCATTCACCGAATCTTGATAGCTATGCCAGCTCTTGGGAAGGACCAGAAGGGCTAGGCTTACCAAGTCTTCCTCAGGGACAATAAAACTGACCCTTCCAAGTTCATCATGAAACTGTGTAAACTTGCTCAGATATTGTGAAATTGCATCATTCTTCTGCATTTTGATACTTGGAAGTTTATCCTTGAGCGCCAGCTTCCTATGGTCACTATTATTCTGGAACAATTCTGTCACTGCTTTCCACATTGTGAACATAGTTTATTTTCTATGGATATTTGAGACAATGTGATCCAATACTCCCTCCAATATTATTCTCCTTACCTTGGCTACATATTTCTTCCACTGAGCAAGGTTCTGGGCATCAGATTCTTTTGGTTTTGCAACATCTAACTTGATGTATTCTAAAAATCCATTGTCATCTGATACCGCCTCCATGTGATCCTTCCATGCAAATAAATTAGAGGTGCCTTCCAAGGCATACTCTAGCCTTAGTCCATTGGAGGTCATATTATCAATGCTGAAGAAATCTTGCTGCACTGAGCTCCAAAATCGAATCTCTTGAGAACAACTTTAAATTCCTGCTCTAATGTGAATCCTGATCTGATACCATGTAGAAATTACGATGTATATTTGCAACTTATCATGAAATTTTAATCAAAATCACAAGAAAAATCCCTACTTTACTTCTCTGCGGACATTAATTCACAATCTAGAACAAAAAAATTAGACACGCAATAAGAACTAACACACATGAGACAAGTATTTTTCCTAGGGAAATCAAAATGCTAAAAACCCAAATGCCTTCTTGTATTAAATCGGAAGAATAAATATGCACTGCAATTCCCCTTTGCTCAAGTGAGCACACCCTGCAAGTGCATAATCTATCTCTCTACTCATTGAAAGGATCTGACCCAGGCTTAGTCAATTTTTTCCTCTTCTCGAGCTCCTATTTCCTTGTGATATTCCTTGAGAAATTTGGCCCCTATTATTTAGGAAATTCTTCAAATTGATTGTGCAATTCCTTTAGGACGATCCTCTAACTACATGCAACACCTGTACACTCTAGACTAGTCTACAACTGATGTTACATTGCCTTGGAATCTACACCTCAACTGGGTAACTCGAATTCTCTGCATGCACTAGCTATTTTGGGTCGATTGATCAGTTAACTAGATGATCATTGAGTTTGACTGAAGTCTCAGTGCTTAACTGACCTTCCACTAGTTCCTCCAAAAGTTAGAACTAGTTTAACTGAAAACAACCTGAGATAACTGACCTTGATTGCTACAAATTAACAATCACACACATTGAACTAAAATCTAACTTCTCCAAAACGAATATATTGAGTAAAATATGTGACACAAGCCATGTCACACAAGTTAACATCATCCAAGTTGTCTGTTGATGTGGAAATTTAAAATTTCTCAATTTAATCAAGGCAAAATCAATTTTCAACACTACTCTTGAACATCTTATAAGGTCATCTCATACTAAGAGACCTTCTTAATAGACATGGAGGAATTTGTTGACTGATCCTTCCCACTTTAACTTGAAGGTTGACTCCCTCTGATTTTCTCAACCTTTGGAGTTACCTACTCCTTGTTCGTTGCAACTGTTATGCTTCTTGCCATTGGTCAAATAGGCTAGCCCTTTAACCTATATAGGTTTCTATCTCTAACTTCAAAGACACAACCCTTGTCAAAGCTAGATCTCATGGGTCTGATTAGTGCATTTTCTTCCTAGAACATTACACAAAATATATTCTTCTCTATCGTAGAGACTAAGAGGAAAATCCACCTTAGTTTTGACACCTATAACACGTCCTTCACCACAACTTGCCTCATGACTCGAGCTAGAATATCGTTGTTTCAACCCATTAAATTTCATGTTTGGTATCAATACCAAACTCCACATTCATTTATGAATCCCCCTTGGTTAGGATGTTAAAAAACTCTTGTGCTCTCGTCACATTCCGTGTGGTTGCATGTCTCATAGCCATGCACCCACTAGTAAGGTGCCTGGGGAAAGGTAGGAAACAAGCATGAAATAAATTTCAAATTTTCTGGTAAACTCTTCCTGAGCTTCAATTGACACAACTAGAGTTTATATGTACCCTTTACACCCTTCTTCCTCTTATGACATTGTGAAGCATATGTCCCATTTTATGACAAGAAAAACACTTGATCTTAGTCAAGTGATTTTTTCTTTGGTTGTAAGGTTGAATCCTCATCCCTGTTGCTCGAAATTTTTCCTTTAATCCTCATTACTTGACTAGAAAGAAAAATATTCTCAACATCCCCACTCTTATGTTATTTTCTAGAACATACTTTCTCCCACATTTCCTTTTGAGTGAATTCATCCCATAATTTGCTCTAATCAAGTAGTTTCTCTCATGCTAGAACACATGTCAGAAATGTAGTCCATTGTTTTGTTAACTCGCTCAAGGCTATCCTTACAAGCTCCTAATATGCATACCCCTAGCAACTCCAAGCTCATCTCGAACTTGTTGAATCCTAGTGAGATATGATGCCATTATGTTTGATTCATTCATCTTGGTGTTTCTTAATTTTTCTCACAACACCATTTTCCGGCTCTGGTTATCACTTTGGTTTAAGCTCATCATAGCGTTCCACATATCATGGGAACTATTCTTCCCTGATATGTGAGGAATCAAAATCCTTCACCACATCCTTAATTATATGTATCGTTCTCACATCCTTCCAAGTATGGGTGACTAGTGCTATAGCATTTGTAGGAGGTGTAACTTGAATTTTTACAAACTCCCATAGGTTGTTCTCTGTGAGAAACAACCCTATTATCTCCTTCAATGGACTAAAATTATGACCACCCTCCAACTTGTACTCAAACCTCATACTAGTTACTGCCATCTCCAAATCAAAAATCAATTGACAAGGTTTTGGTTATCACACCCTGATTGGTACAATCTTCCTCTCTCTCTTTGAGTGCTAGTCTCCATGAATCATGCTCGTATTGTTGTTTTTTATATTATGATTTTATTGTTGATTTAGATGAAAATTGTACCTCATGCCTCCCCCTATCTCTGTGGATCTAGATCAACGCCTTCTCTATTCTCATTCGTGTCCTATTGCTCTATAGTTGGATGTTGTTTAGTATGATGATATTTGGCCTGACTATAACATTCATGTAGGCCTGAATATTGTTTGTTGTGGTCTTCTATTTCCACTGCCTCATGGACCAACCACCATTGATGCATGCTACCTCTCGAGCTCCAACCATGTTATAGACATGTGCTGGTTATCAACCTTGAATCTTGACACCTACATGTAGCTCATGTGATATCTACAACAACCCATGCTTTGATTCTTCACCCACAACTTGATCAAATCAACCTGATCCTCACCCAATTTTTCTCCCTTGCACCCATGTGATGTGATTCTGGCTGACAACACTTGGTTCTTGACCCAATATTGTTGGTTGGCCATAATGCTCCATACTACAACCTATCACATATCATGCCTGGTCCCTCGCCTATTTGATGTCCCTCAATTGTTGCTGCAACTTCTGCATGTGCCCCTAGTCTCCTTTATTGTTACTACCTTGATAAGCCTCCCTACCTAGCCGATTGATTCCTCATGTGTGGGGATCCTAGTCGACAACTTTCTGTGTGCGCAGTTAGATGGTCGACTTTTCCCAAACATATGTTAACTAAGTGTGATTGGGTGGTTGGTTGACAACTAGGCTATCGACCACTATAATTTGTCACCTTTTCCTTTTCTTTTTAAAAATAAAATTTAAAACTTTAAAATACTCAGCCTTTTCACTTAATCATTGTATATATTCTTGGTTGTTATACGACCAAACCTAGTCCCTACAATCTCTTTACGTACTTGGATTCCTTCATGATTTAGAAATATATTTTCCAATTTTTAGGCTCTACTACTATGTTCATTTTTCCTTGAACCTAGCACACGACAATTTATAGACCTAACATATTATATATCTACTAATTAAACACACAACTATATTCTTAACACAATTAGCAAAAGCAAAATTACACAACTAATCTCAATCACAATGACACAAATATATTCAACATAATTAATAATTCTTCATTAATTTTGAACTTACTTGGGCTCCTATCTTAGAATAATGGTCTAAATGAGAAAATTACAAATGCAACATGTTTTTGAACTATTCCAACAGATTGAACCCTATATCTATCCTCAATCTCCTCAGCTAATATAAATATGCAACACTGTTGTTCTATCCTTCTTTATTCTTGACACACTAGAGTATCATCCTCCCCACTTCAGAAAATATTTCTCACAAAGGATAGTGCCTTTGTCTCCTCCTCTCCTTAGCCTTTCTTTTATAAATTTACATTGAGCTAAATCCCAAGCCTTAATATCCAAAGTGATTGGCGACCAAGACTAGATCTTGCATCACTTGAGAAATATTGTTGAAATTAAAACATAATCACTAAAGTATTTTACTTTACTTTTCCAAAGTTTATTTAGCTCGATTAGCCAACATCATAATCATGCATTTTTCCTAAGTTGAACTTAGGCTAAGTTACATTACCAACATGCTCAAACTTGAGCAAGTGTCCAAAGGAGATCTCGGGCGAACCTTTGTGTGCCTAAACTCTTAATCATGTGCATAAGTACCTCCACGAGTTATCAACATCAATACTCGTGATTGACAAAGCTAGGGAATGTGTTAGAAAACCTAATTAATTTAGTAATAATGGCTTGTGATTCCTTCCTGAAAAGGTTTGAAATATAATTGGGTCCTCCCTTTGGAATATATCAATTTTATCAACTATCATTCCTTTTTACCAATTTTCTTTGGGTTTTAACCCTATATAATTAATTCTTGTGAACATATTCTTAATAAAATAGAAAAGATGCAATGAAAAACACACATTTATATACAAATTTTATCTTTGAAACCCAAATTAGGAAAACCTATAATATTTTTTTCAATATATTCTTTTGTACAATATTACAATACAATATTTATACCACGGAATCCATAAATCATCAATCCATTTACCATGGGTTAAAATACAATTTTAGTTCCTTAACTGAAACTACAAAACCATGGAAAAAACCACCATGTGCCACAAAACCACTAAAGGAGAAAAGTGTATGTTGTAAATCGCCAAAAACATACACAAAAAAACACCCAAATTTATTTTTTGGGGGCCCACCCTTGTGTAGGGGGCTTTCAGCTCCCTGTGAACCACTAGAGAAAGGGGAGCTTCATCCCCTTGTTGTGCTCTCTAGAATCTACAACGCATGGGGATAGTCATGTAAAGAATATAAAACATACCCAACATTTTCCAAATAGAGTTAATGGTTTTCCTACTTTTTGCATATTTTTTTTTCCTCGAGAAAAAAGCGTAATTCTTTCATATATATGAAAGAACTTAGTATTTTCATCATCGACTTGTGGCCATATGCCCTTGCTCATAATCCCCCATTCTTTTTCTTTCTCTAATAATCTGTTCTTTTTCTTCTAGTTGCTTCTCCTTCATCCTCTAAGCATCATTCATATAACCAAAACCTTGAAAGTTAGAAAGTTTCTCTAGACCTTCTTCCACTTCTTTGAGGAGCTTGTTATCTTTTAGTTTTTAATCCCTCATCCATCGGGTTGTTATCTTCTTTGCCTCTTTAGAATTGTGTTGAAATTGTATAGGTGAAAATTCTCTTAAGGTTGCATCTAAGGAACTTGTTATCTTTTAATATTTAATCTTTTGTCCAATGGGCTAGATGCTATATCCTTTGCCTCTTTCAATTTTTTTTGAAATTGACTAGGTGTAGATTCTCTTAAGGTTGTATCATAGGGTTTTCAACAATATTTTATCTTGCTTACAAGCTCCTCCATCTTAATACATACTAGATTTAGTTTGAAGGTACTTAGTAGATTTTCTTGACAAAAACCTATATATAGGACAATTGGCTTATGGTCAAATTCCCCTCGAGGTGATCCACTGTTTTACTTAGGAAAATACAACCAAGAATTATTTAATTATTTTGGCCTCTTGGAAATTCTATCATCCCTTATTCTACACTTCCTCCAAGTAACCTGAAAAAAAATCCATTTGAGTTTTGGGTACCCATATTTCAAAGGCTCCTAATGTAAATTTTAGGTCTCCCCCTATCACCATAACGCCATTATGGATACATTCCAATTTTAAAAATTTATCCCAATACTCCACCCTATTTGAAGACAAACTACATACATTTACAACATAGATTTATTTTCCCATACCGATAGAGAAAAAAGATACCCCTAAACTTGTAGGAAAATCCCTTGAGTTAACAAGGGCATATGAGCACCTTTTCCATCCAATTATCTTACCACTACATATCCCAATAGCACTAGTATAATGGAAATCCAACCCATTTAAAATGTTGTAAAGTTTTTCAATTATTTTCTCTCTATTAATAATAATTTCATGAAGTGGAATAATATAATGTTTTAAAGATTCTTAGCCTCTTGATGGCCAATTTATTTAATGGATTAGTTATCTCGCCCTCAGTAATTTAGTGCCAGAAACGTAATTTTAGAACCTCACATGGGGAATTTTCTCTAAGAGCCCCTATGATGATATCTATTTCCATATCTAATCTCTAAGAGCACATATTTATATGCCATGGATATGTAAGGCTTCCTCCCTCTTGCTTTGGTTTTTTACCTTTTTCATTAAGGAACCCTAAACCCCCTACTATTGTCCTAGGGAGTTGAGGGTTCCCTTACACTAAGGTCCAATTTTTTTTTTAGAGGATTCTCGGGGAGTGGTATCTCAAGAGGTCACCTATGCCTCTTTTCCTTTCATAGGAGAAGCATATGTACCTGCCTTGAATTATCATCTGCTGGAGGTATTTCTATCTCAAGTAAAGGAATGAGAGTTAGGGAGGAAATATTTTTAATGCCTAATAGGCTAGGTAAGAGTTCACATATAGATGCTAAACCTTTATTTTCTACATCTATCCCCAAATATCTAAAACAAAAAATTTAAAGGATTTTATTTTGTATGGGGAAGGTAACAATATTGACTTACCAATAGGAGAATTTCACACTTTGTTGTCAATAATAGCATCCAAGATTTGATCCTAGTGATGACTTGAGGTCAAAGGGAATTCATTTGGTTCTTGTGGATTAATGAGAGGATGTTCACTAGACCTCTTGTCCTCTATATCCTCTAATACTCTTGAAAAGAGAGGTATTTCCATCTAGTCCATGCACAACCATTTTCGTTGATTTTTTTGTACCCACACCTTTCTCTAAGATGAGTATGAATAGTCCACTACCAAATTTCCATAGCTATGGTAGCATCCACACTTTAAGGGTATATCTTCACAGTTAAGGATTAGATGGTAAAAGTTTGCACCTCACCTTATGAAAATTTCCTCCTCCAAACCTTTGCTTGTCTCTAAACCCACAAGAATTCTTGCCATACCTAAGTACGCATATTACCAAAAGAATATTTGGCTTCACAATACAAATCGAGAACATTTCATATTGCTTTAAGCATGTCCTTAGTGTTGATATGTTGTAATTGATGTCAAAGCAAAGACTAGGCATGATTAATGGTCAAGTGGAAAATTATAGTTGTTGTCGTTGTTAGTCTTATTTGTAGATGGGGACTTTAATATGACTCAAAAAACATCAAAGGCACAATTATTCACAAACCATCAACATATGTTTATAAATTAAGACATCATGCTTAACAACCCTATTAGATGCATTTTGCATGAAAATCATAATTCTTATCCATCTATTTGACACAAGACGAGGCTAATGATCGTGTTTCACCTACACTTAGAGGCGGTCCTCCAATTACAAGGAAAGACTAGTGGAAGCACTAACAAATATGGTGCCATTGGTACAAGGATTATTATTCCGTAAAAGCACATTGTTTTCCTTCTTAGTAAAGGTGGCAAAATCATTAGTGAGATGCAGATGAAAAGTGTAACAAATATTCACATATTTCGCAAAAAGGAGTGACCAAAATGTGCCTCCGAAAACGAGGAGCTTGTTTATTGGTTATGCCTCCAATTACCATGAATTGGAGGATATGGAAGTGAAGCTCGAAATTCATGGCCTCTTGGTAACCCTTCTCTACCCATTTCTTCGAAATCTAGGAATTTTGTTATTGAGAAAAGTCCTAAGGAGTTCTATTCAAGTAGTCTGCCCAAATGATAAAATTGGAGGGGTGATTTGTAAGGGTGACAATATTATCAATACCATGAGGAAAGATACATGAGCAAGTATTAATTTTGAAGACGCACAAACAAATTTAGATGAATGTGTAATTCTAGTTTCTGCAACAAATTTGTATTTGAGTATGATATTGTCAGATCATACATACCACATCGTCACAAGCATGGAAATAATCAATTAAATATGTCATGGTATTAATAGTCAACTCCAATTAATACACAGGTTGAACCCAAAATGAGCATCTCGACCCATATAAATAGAAAATTTCTTAGTGCATTTGATGGGGAACAATTCAAATATTTGGGATGAGAGATTGGAGGAGCATCTTAGCACAATATATTTGAAGAAAACTGAGCCTAAGGAAGAAGGAATTTTACAGTATGAAGAGCAATGATCAAGGGTAATTTGGTTATGTTAAATCTAAACATTGTAGCAGGTCTGACCAGTGCTGACACAAAAGTAGTGATGAGTCTTTCTGAGGTAGAACAGTCTCTGAGTCTCAGACTACATAAAACTATCCTCGAAAAAAATAGCGATATTCTTCCTGAACAATCTGAATTATAGATCAGAGACATAAGTCGAGTCCTGTAGCATATATATAAGCCGAGTTTTGGATCATTTGAGGAAGGTCGAGATCATCTGAAGCCTTATTTGGGCTTGCTCTGAGGTCAAGTAATGGACTTGTTTAGGGCAAGTTTCAGTGGCATATCTTAAGCAAAACTTGATTGGTTTGACGTACCACAAAAACTGGAGCAAAACATTTCCTAAGGCTATATTTGGACCCTTGAAGTAAACTGCTAACGTTTTTCATTTGGCCCTCCCAAAGACTATTTTGAGGACATAAATTCCGAAGGAAGATCTGTATCATTTTAAGAGGCATTTTGAAGGAAGATTTGTATAATTTGAATTCTTTAGTTACCTTGAGTGGCCTGTGGAGCAACCCTTGGAGATCATTTTGAATCATCATTTTGAAGCAGTTTTTAAAGCAGCCCTTGGAGACACTCTCGAGAAAATGATCTGATCAATTTTGAAGCATAGCTTGAGACCAGGTTTGAAGTAGTATTTAAAGCAACCCTTGGAGACATTTTGGAGTAGTCCTTGGAGAGGAGTTTTGAAGCAATCTCTTTAAGTCTATAGAGCAGCACTTGAAGAGATTTGGAAGCAACCTTTTGTAACTATTTTGGAATAGTCCTAGGAGACTTCTTGAAGTAGTATATTGGTAAAATTTTGAAGTATATTTGAAGTGTTTGTACAGGCTAAAGCCGTAGAGGATGGGTGCCCTCATATAGACCAGGTTGGAGCCTAGATTTTCTTAAGAGGATTGGGGTCCTCATATTTACCAGGTTGGAGCTTGTATTTGCTTGAAAGGACTGGTGTCCTTATACAAGGTTGGTGCCTTGTAGAAATGAAGTGTTTGTAAAGGTTGGAACTAGAATTTGTAAAAAATGATTGGAGCTCTCACTTATATTCTCAATAATAAAATTATTTCTATTCTGGTATTAATAATACTTCTTACATGTGAAAAATATTAAATGGCATAATATAACAATTGATAGAAATATTGATTCACCCCTCCTTTTAGTATTTCTAACACTTAGATCATAACACTAATGGAATACTAGAGTTTGAACACAATATGGAAGGATATCAATATGAAAATCCCTAGCATTTAAATCCACATGCCATTTTGTCCAAATGTAGGTTGTTAAGCCCATGGTTTCAAACAAGTTGTAATTTTGACCCAAGAAAGGTGTTATTTTTTGTGTCACTTTTTTATTTAGGGGCTCATTTTAAGGTTCTCATTGGCAACACTATGAATTTGTTAAAGAGATGGTTGAAAAGGGGGGTGATTTTAAATAAAACTACCAAAGCTATGATGGAATGATAAATTCCCAGAACCTTGAAGAATCTTAGATATAATATTAGATAAATGTATCAATGTCCAATCGATGACCTTAAAAGTAGGTGAATGGGACTATAATAGGTGCAATAATGTCGGTACAAAGCGGGAGTGCTAAAGTGGCTCCTATATAAGACAAAAATTCAGTTAGTAAAAGATCACAATATCTAAAACCCTAGACGATCAACTCCAAAGAATAAAGATGTAGTCCAAGAGAAGGATGTACAAGATGAGTGGCTCATTAGCTTATGGTACTAGCCATAAGAGGTGATCCTGGATCACTAGAGCTATATCTCCTTACATTCGAGGATAAATTGAGGAAATTCAACATAGATGTCTTCCCTTAAGAATGGAAAGGTGAGGGGCTCAAGCATATAATATGCAACTATCTACAAGGAAGGGCCTGCCCTTGAGGTCTAAAAAATCTCAATGTGTGACTAAATTGATTACTAGAATGAGGTATGGTTCAGGGTTGCCTTTGGAATATCACTGAGACAGAAATGAAGCCTCACGTCCTTATTGAACTGGAATCATCTGTCTTTGTCCATCATTTGATGCCATGAATTGAGGGCATTGTAAAAAAAGAGGTAATTTTCCGAGTAGAAACTAATCCCTAAAGGGGATGTGGCCGAACGATGGAAGCGCAAAACAAAGAGCCTCTTTCATATATAAGGCCAAGCGTCTTTGGTCAAGGTAACTAAAGAATTGACCAAGTGTCAGTATCTTGTAGAAAAGACAGTGGAACAACCCTTAGATCCCATAATAAGCTAGAAAATGAAAGATGAAATGCTCCTAAGTCTCTACCTCCCAGAGATGACACAACTAATATATCATACCTGAGTGGCTAATCTAGTGGTCAAATTCAATCCATAATCTATAGGACCCAAATCTAAACTAGCCCAAGGGTATCCAAAGAGCATGCATCCAATGTTGAATAATAAGTCCATTGTTCATAAACATGAAGTGATCAACATAAAAAGCCATATTTGGGCATAACCCACCCCAGGGGTTGATTTAAGTGACCCTCACATACTACCCATCGATGTCCTCTCTGATGATCATGTTCAACTTATGTCATCTAGGTAGAAGGTGATCAAGTGTGTTTAGGGAATATCTGAAAGGGTGTGGAGGTGATCAATTGCAATGCCAACATATGTTAGAAGATCTAAGACACCAACGGACCAACATCGGGAATGAGGTAGAGGAGTGATGGATCAAATGGACTCCAATGAGTAGTAGGAAAAATATTGGTACCCGTATCGTCCCTTTATGGTATTGGATAAGCTCTAAATGGAATGCAAGGGAGAGATGAGGCCAAATATTGTCTCGAGCCAAAAGGGATAAGCTTCAAACTTGCAAGAATTAGGGTTAGGGAACTAACTGCTTACCCATGACGGTGCAACGAAGAAAGGTAATCTATAATCTCTTTTCCAAATACCAATTTGACTCTAATAAACTAAGGCATGTATCTAAGAATTATATATGAAAATGGGCTAAACTAGAGTATTTAGGAGTGATATATTGGATGATATGTCCTAGAAGTGGTTCTGGAAACATTGTCTCTCAAGAAGAGCAAGGGAACCAAAACCTTTGATGACTCAAAGAAGTAGTGCATGGTGCAGGTTTAAATGATGGATTGTGAAGAGTACCTCAAAGTAGGTGTATGTACAAGTGATAGCAATCTCCTTCCTTCTCAAAAAGAAGTTGTGATTAAAGAGTGTCTTGGTTGACTTGAGATTCATGTGAGAATGAGCTATGATGCTTTGATCTTCCAAAGTAGACTCCAAAATAGACATTATGATATGTCGATGTTTTAAATCAAATAATTAGATTCATAATTAGGACAAAAGATTCAAGGAGAAGAAGTAAGGAAAACAAGGATCAAATATAAGATCAAAAAACATTAGAGGAGGGGAAAGGAAAGGTTGGCTAGAGAAAAAGCTGAAAGTCCTAGAGGGAAAATAACAGAAGAAAAAGAAAAATAAATATATCTCTTAATATCTTACATAATTTTCCTTTTCTTCCATTCTTTGGATATCTTATATATTTTCCTTTTCCTCCATTCTTTTTCCTCTAGGTTTTCACATTTTTCTCTAGTTGACCTCTCCTCTCACTTCGTCGCATATTTTCTCTTATACTTAATCTTTGTTTTCATTTTTTCTTCTCCTTGAATTTTCAAGGTCCTAATCATGAATATGATTATTTGATTCGAAATATTGACCTATCAAAATGTCTACTATCATTCTACTTTGTTATGAACCCCAGTATTGCAACAAGAATGTTGCAACTCCTAAGGCTATCGACTTAAATTATCAACCTGAGGTTTGTACAAACTTAAGAGGGGCCGACACTATATGTGCAATGAACACCTTCCTCTTCTTAGTATGAATCCTTTTGATTCAAGTGAAAGAAAACAATGAAACAACTTCAAATGATCAAAGATCTAGGTAAGTCGTTAATCCTAAGTTGCAAAAAGTAAATAACGATAAGCAAACATATTCTACTTTTGCTGGAAAGTAAATGGAAAAAAGAAAATCTATTCTATTTTCAAAAATGTAAAGCATAATTAAAACTAAACAACTCTAATATATCTTGTTGGAAAGGAAATGGAATTAAAGGAAATGTATTCTATTTTGCAGGAAAGGAAAGTCCTATATTACTCTTGCAAGAAAGAATTCACACTTTGCATCAAGTAAATTGTGGAAAGGAAATCTAGACTAGTTGCAGAAATCAAAATTCAAGAAGCAAACAATATAAGAGCTAAATGGTGACCTAACAAGCCTCAGCTCAACCAAAGTGGCCTCAGAGAATTAATAGGCTATAAATATAATTCTACCATGAATAGCATATTGCTACAGGATTGTTGTTTCTCGAGTTAACTTGCCAAATGCCAAAACAAATCAAATGCAAATGAGATGTTGTAAATTTTATTATTAAGTAGGGTGTGGCAAATTTGTTATTAACTAGGATTTCCTAGGACAAAATCCAAGTGGAATAAACTCAAAAGAGCCTCGTTAACGTGTGCTAAAAAATAACAAAAAAATTCTACTCTGTTAGGGTCCTATAATAATAGGGTTCATAAATTTTGAATTGACTTTGATAGTCTTGTAAATATGTACATACCTTGCTTTCTGCAAGATGTTTTCCCATATTTTGAAAAAATGAAAATAATAAAAAACCAAAAAGAGGGTAAAAAGTCCTAAAAGAAATATCAAAGGACTTAGAAAAATATAGACCCCAAAAGAAAAAAGAGATAAAAAATGACATGAAAGTGAGCAAGTCCAAATGCCACCACTTTTACATTTACTGCAAGAATAATGATTATGTGGAGAATGTCAATAAATACCATAATCCATGATCAGTTAAACATTTTAATCTTAACTTTTCATGCTTTCAATTTCATGTTTTAAATAGAGAATAAAGATATGCCAAACAGTTTAAACTTGACAAATTAGTAGATAGGTAGAAAATAATAAGGAGCTCAACAGTTTAATCTGAGCCCTCGGATGAAATAAGGTAGACTTAGATAGATTTTAGCTTTGAAAGAAAAATGTTTTAGGGTTGCAAGCCTAAATGTACCCATGATAATGAAGTAAAAATGTTATAAATAATGATGGGTAGGTAGAAAGCAGGTGAGCAATCATGTAATAAAGCATCATTGGGAAAAATTACTAATTTTCCCTCCCCTCCAAACATTCAGTATTCTAAACTACTAGTAAAAAAGGCTCAGAGTATTTATCTGAATTTTGTTGGGACCGAACCCAAGGCTCACTGACTGATTAGTTAAAAATATTGAATTCCCACACTAGACCCATATTCATCAACATTTACTCTTCATTTATAAATCATGATCCTTTTTCCTAAGTAAAAACCTATTTTTACTTAGTAAAAGCTAAATCCTAAATAATTAACTTCATTCCCTTTCAAAAAATCATTCATAAACCCTAAAAATTGTTGGAAATATTGTCATTGATGGCAAAGGAATTGGCAAAGGTCAGCAGAGAAGAACAGAAGGAGCAGCGACAGAATGGGAGAAAATAATACAAAGGCGCAGAAGAGTTTTGGTGAACAACAACACGTATTCAAGAAGGATGGGAAAAATGTAAGGATGAATGAATTGTCATTATGGTGATGGGCAGCGCTGTTTTACAGTGGAATGAAGACATTCGTAGTTCCAGACTACGAAGGAGCAGATTTTATTTAAAAACAGTCATTTCGGGCGTTTAAGCCCTCAACAACCAAGTATGAAGGAAATTGATTAAAACAACGGAGGTCCTTTATGTTTCTGAAAAGGAAATATCAAGTGGTCCCCACCACCTTAGCGCAAATCGCAAGATCACAAGTTTTGAAGTTTAAATGTCTTGTTGATGTGGATGTTTGCGATGTGCGATCGTCGCGTCGTCGCACCATCGCAACATTGCAATGTCGCAAAATCACCCTTCGCCCAAGCCAGAGTTTGTTGATTGTTGCGATATGCGATTATCGCAATATCACACATTTGTTATTTCCGCCATCGCAAGTTCCGTTGTTTGCGACGTGCGATCATCGTGCCATCGCACGATCGCAATATCGCACATTCAAGTGTTCTGACTACGATGTGGGCTCGGGGTCAAAGAATGAAATCCCGTTTGTTTGAAGATTGAAGTCTGGGTTAAAATTTCATTGAAATTTGATTAAAAGTAATGTTACAGAGGCAGTGTAAAGTTTTAAAATAACCAAAAGGTTATATGAATATATTTTATTGCTGAGTCAGCGGCACTAAGCGAAGGAAAGGAATCACGTGCGGGTTTTATGAAGCCGGTTTGCCCATTTCGCACCGCCTTTTGGGGATAAGCGGTAATTTCCGGTTGGGTGGCGATTCCATTGATCGGGTAACACGCGTCCCTGTATGACTCTACAAAACCGCCTATCACTACGCGCCATCGCGCGTTATTGTTCGACCACGGATGTCCAGCGAAATTAATGAGCACCGTTGATCTGGGAAGGGGTCATCAGACGGTGTTTGCTTGATGAAGATGCACGAAGGATTATCCAGCGTATGGAGAGGGAATTTGATTGGCTTGTTAACCATATAGGTGGGGGGCCGGAGCTAATTTTTTAAAGATTATGACCACGCCAATCCATTGTAAATGATTTATTAATCATAAATTTATATGGCAGAGATAAAGTTCCTTTTTGGGTCGTTTCGTGTTGTAAAATCAATTTCATATGTTTTGGGGAGGTCATGACTATAGTAGATTTTTGGACCCGATTATCTATTGTGACCCTATCTAGGAATACCATTAGCGGTTCGTGGTTTTGACTCATGGTTTTACTAAAGGTGACATCTATATAAAGTTATGAGAATTATGAAGAAGCGGTGTGTGAAAAAAAAAAAGGGTTGATAAGAAAATGAATCTCCTTTGGAGATATCTGTACCAATAAACCCTTGATATATCTGAATCGATGGTGCACCTGTAAATATGATGATCAGATCGACTAACGCAATTATGAAGAACATGTGCATGCATAAGGGTGATGAATGAATGAAGCTCTTCAAGGAATGTCTGGATGGGAAAACTCTGTTCTTAACAGAAAAATCTGAATGAACCTCTGGTCTTGAACGACGGACGAAGAAACGATGAAGAGCTAGCGCATGACTGTTGAAGAAAACATATGAATCCGGTGAGTCTGAGGGTTGAAGCCTTCATTTTGGAAGTAGAAGTTTTCTGCCAGTAGAAACTGGTGTTATGTTCAGGGGGTTGAAGTTCCCTTCCAGGAAAGGTTGGTAAACGAGAGAAGGTTGTAGCCTTCTGCAGGTGGGTGCCTGCGTGCTGGTATGAGTCTGCACCAGCATATATTGTACAAGGTTTTCTCTATAATAAAATATTGAAGACTGAGATTACAGCAGCGGTGGTTTTCTCCCGAATTGGGTTTCCACCTTAAATCCTAGTGTCCATATGTGTTGTTCATTGTTAATGGTTTGTTCTATTATTTCTGTTCATGCTTAATTCTTATCTGATGCAATTATCTAAGTAAAGACATAATAAGATATCTGGACATACATGTTGAATGTAGTACTGTAACATATGGTTTTTTAAGAGAAAGGAAAGAAAAATTGTTCAGCCTTAAATACTGATTCACCCCCCCCCCCCCCCTCTCAGTATTTTTCCCAACAATTGGTATCAGAGCGGGTCCTTCTGAAAAGGCTTAGTCACTAGAAGGAAGATCAAGCAAGATGAGCAATCAAGATGGAATAGCATCTATCAGGCCTCCGCTCTTTAATGGAAACAATTTAATTTTCTGGAAAACAAGGATGAGATCCTATCTTTAGTCTCTGGGAGCAAAGGTATGGGCGATTGTTGAACAAGGATATCAATATCCAGCTGCAGTACCAACAGATCCAACAGAAAGAAAGAATTATGAAACAAATTCAAAGGCAGTCAATGCTCTATTAGGAAGTCTAACTAAATCAGAATTTGTCAAAGTCATGCAGTTGAATACAGCAAAGGCAATATGGGACAAAATCATTCTAAGCTATGAAGGTGATGCAAAGGTAAAAAGTGCTAAACTTCAAATTCTCAGAATCCAATATGAGAATCTTAAAATGCTTAATGAAGAAAGCATTGCAAATTTCTTTCTACGTCTTGATGATATTTTAAATCGCATGAGAAATCTGGGAGAAAAAATTACCGAATCCACTTTGGTTGAGAAAATTTTAAGATCTCTAACAACAAAATTTGAGTCAAAAGTTTCAGCTCTTGAAGAAAAGTAGGATCTTCAAAATCTTACTGTGGTACAACTTCATGGCATACTAACTGCATATGAAATGAGAAGAGGAGGACCATATGAAGTCAAAGAAGCAGTCTTTAGAACTTCTACAAGAGGAAAGGAAGTACAAATAATAGAAGGATCAGGATATATCTCAGAAGAAGATGAGATAAACTTCGTAAAGAAACTTCAACTTGGCACAGGACGATTCAGAGGTAAGCTTCCTTTCAAATGTTTTGATTGTGGAAGAGTTGGTCATTATGTTGCTAAGTGTCCTTATAAAGAAACACATAAAAAGGGGAAGGAAGTAGCAAGAAGGAATAAGAATCATTTTAACTCTAAAAGGAGTTACTATACTCATGAAGATAGTGATGGGTTATCTGATAGTGAGGAAGAATGTGAACAAGATCTGAGACTTCTCATGGCATTTGAAAAGGAATCTAGAGAAGAAGAGGATACTTTTGTGGATGCTCTAGAAGACAGTGATTTTCTTAATGAAAACAATAAACTCAAAATTTGCTTAGAAGAGAGCAAAATAATCATAGAAACTCTGAAAAATCAGCTTGAAGATAAAGAGAAACACAATGAGAAATTAGAATGTGAAGTAGTAGATCTAAGAAAAGAACTTGGGAAGGTAAAGACTTTGAATCTTAGATTTTCTAAAGGGTCTGGAACCTTAGATGAGATTATCAAGGTACAACGTTCTCCTCTTATAAAGACAGACCTTGGATATATTGGAGAGTCTTCTCAGGCATCGGCACCAAATTATCTAAAAGCAGTTACAGTTGGTTTACAACATGCTGCCACTCAGCAAGGGAATAAAAAATATTTACAGGTAAAGCATGATCATTTTAATTCAAGAAACACTAACAGAAATGTCTTTCAAAGAAACACCAATCAACAGATAAATTCATTTAGAAGATCTTATGATCGCATAAATTTCTTCTTCAATGGACAATGTTTCTCATGTCACAATTTTGGTCATAAAGCTATTCAATGTGTAGCATATAAAACTATTATGACAAGAGAAGCAAGAAAGAAAAGGACTGATATTGAAGCAAATAAGAATACTTATAACAACTTTTCTCCTCTTCAAAATGAAGTTGAATGCACTTATTGCAATAACTTTGGCCATGAAGAATCTGAATGTAGGAGAAAAGTTCAGCCAAAAGAAAATGTTCCTTCAAGATCCAAAGTATGGAAAAAGAAGGAGTTACAGGTTGAAGATTGTGGCATAGCGTTATTTGCAGAAGATGAAGAGAACCAATGGTACATTGATAGTGGATGCTCAAGACACATGACAGGTGATAAAGACAAACTTCTTGCATATAGTGCTCTAGAAAAGGAGAAGAATGTTACATTTGGAAATGATACTCCTGCGGTAATTAAAGGAAAAGGGTCTGTTTTCCTAAAAGATAAGGTGAAAGCTAATGAATTCATGTATGTGGATGGATTAAAGCACAACTTGTTAAGTGTAAGTCAAATGTGTGATCAAGGAACTGAAGTTGTCTTTAGTTCAAAAGAATGTGTGGTACGTGATCTTGATACAGGTAAAGCAATTATAAAAGGAAAAAGAACTCCAAACAACCTGTATATATTGAAGAACCCCAAAGAACAATGTTATTTGAGTGAATCTTCATAAAATTGGCTATGGCATAGAAGGTTGGGGCATCTGAGCTTCTCTCAAATCAACAAATCAAGTAGACTTAAAGTTGTTCGTGATCTTCCCAATATTACTCTACCTGAAAATATCATATGCAAATCTTGCCAATTTGGTAAGCAAACCAGGGTACAATTTAATGCCAAGGAAGGATCATCAAGTAAGCCTCTTGAACTCATTCATACTGACATATGTGGACCTATGAGGAAAAAGTCACCCCATGGTGAAGAATACTATATCTTATTCATTGATTATTTCTCTAGAATGTGTTGGATTGGGCTGCTTAAACACAAAGATGAAGCATTTGAGAAATTTCATATTTTCAAAGCACTAGTGGAGAATGAATTAGAATTAAAAATCAAGTGTCTTAGATCTGATCGAGGAGGAGAATATACATCCAAAGAATTTCTTGAATTCTGTGAACAACACGGCATAAAAAGACAGTTCTCTGTAGCTGGCACTCCACAACAGAATGGTGTTGCAGAGAGAATGAACAAAACAATTCAACAAATGGCTAGAGCTATGCTTGATGATTCCAGAACACCTGACACATTTTGGGGAGAAGCAGCACATACAGCAACAAACATTCTCAACAAAGCACATGTTCGTGTAAATAGTGATAAAACTCCATATGAACTCTGGTATGGTAATCCTCCCACTATAAAGCATTTTAGAATTTTTGGGAGAAAATGCTTTATCAAAAATAATGATGAAAAACTTAGCAAGTTTGAACCCAGAGCTGATGAGGGAATATTTCTTGGTTACTCCTCTAGGAGTAAGGCATATAAATGTTACAATAAAAGACTTCGAAAGATTGTTGAATGTATTGATTTTGTTATTGATGAGTCTACTGCAGCCCCAAAAGAAGAAAAGCAAACAACAGATGAAGATGATGAGGACACATATCCTCCTACATCAAACAGTAATGATACAAACAGTACACCCAGTGAAGAACCTAAAGAAGAGCTGTCTGAAAAGGCTCCATCTAGATATTTTCAAAAGAATCATCCAGAATCTCAAATTTTGGGAGAAAAGGAATCAGGTGTGCAAACAAGAAGGACTCTTGTGGGATCTTCTAGCAACCTGGCATTTCTGTCCACGGTTGAACCTCACAGTGTCAGTCAAGCTAGCAAAGAAGAATGTTGGATTCAAGCCATGAATGAAGAGCTTGATCAAATTGAAAAGAATCACACTTGGGAGTTAGTACCAAGGCCTCATGACAAAAATGTCGTTGGAACTAAATGGATATTCAAAAACAAGTTAAATGAGAATGGGGATGTTATAAGAAATAAAGCTAGACTTGTGTGCAAAGGGTATGCTCAACAAGAAGGTATAGACTTTGAAGAAACCTTTGCTCCTGTAGCCAGACTTGAAGCCATAAGAATGTTTCTTGTGTTTTCAAGCTTCCAACAAATCAAATTTTATCAAATGGATGTTAAATCTGCTTTTCTCAATGGTGATCTAGAAGAAGAAGTTTATATAGAACAACCAGAAGGATTCATTTTGGAAAATGATGAAAAACTTGTTTGTAGACTTAAAAAGGCTCTATATGGTCTCAAACAAGCTCCAAGGGCATGGTACTATCGTCTTGACAAATATCTTCATCAACAAGGATTTTCAAAAGGGTCTGCTGCTAGCAACTGGTACACAAAAACTGAAAATGAAAAACTGGTTATTGTGGTTGTATATGTTGATTATATCATTTTTGGAAGTAATAAAGAGTCTTAAGGAGTCGAAATTTGCTTCGATATGCAAGAATTTGAAATGTCTTTGTATCAGGGAATTAACATTTTTCTTGCCTGCAAGTGCAACAAGCAACAGATGGTATATTCTTATCACAAGAAAAGTATCTCAAGCAACTCGACTAAGATGGCATGAAAATTGCAAACTCTAAGTACACACCAATGATAACCGGATGCAAATCTCAATTCTAATGATGATTCCCCCACCGTAAATCAACCAGAACACATCTATGATAGGAAGTCTACTTTATCTCACTAGGACAAGACCAGACATCATGCATGCAACATTGTTGGACGATTTCAAGCCAATCCAAAAGAGTCTCATCTTCAGTCAGGAAAATAATATTCAAATATCCTCCACAGTGGAACTCAAGACTTTTGGACTATGGTATCCAAAGAATGTTTATCTACTTCTTCATGCATACACTTATGCGTATCAATGGGAAGTGTTGATGATCGAAAGCACTAGTGGTGGTGCATTCTTTATGGGGCCCCTAAGTATATCTGTTCAAGAAGAAGCAAAGCTCCATTGCCTTATCTACACAGATGAATATGTGGCTTGAAAGATCATGTTGCACTCAACTTCTTCGATGATGCTGTAAAACCCCACAAGATTTTCAAATCAAATGTTCACCTCCTATCCATTATGTGATAACATGTATGCCACTTTCAAGATTCCAAAGAATCACAGGCATTCCAAGACCAAGACACATTCCCATCAAATATCACTTCTATGAGAACAAGTGCTTGAGAAAAAGGTGAAATTAGAATATGTTTCCTCCAAAGAACAAGTTGTTTATATATTTACCAAACCTTCACCCAGGGAAGCATTCGAAAATTCCGCATAAACCTGGAGTAGTCTCCGCTGCGCAGGATCATGTCTATTTAATTACGTAAGACTCAATTGGTTGTGAGGTGTTGTCCGAATGCATGTGCTCGTGGGGAGCATTGGTCATGTGAAAAGGATGAACTGTTATCACATATAAGCTCAAGATGCAAGATGATCCTCAGTGGGGAGCATGGGACCGTCGGTTCAACGTTCTTGATCAAACTCTTTGGCCATTGATGTCAAAGGGGGAGGAAATGCAACAAAGGGTGTCTATCGTGTCATCAAAGTAGTTATAAGCTCATCACGCCAAAGCGGAGATTGTTGGAAATATTGTCATTGATGCAGCAAGGAATTGGCAAAGGTCAACAGAGAAGAACGAAGGAGCAAAGACCGAATGGGAGAAAAGAATACAAAGAAGCAGCAGAGTTTTGGGTGAACAAAAAACACTATTCAAGAAGGATGGAAAAAATGTAAGGATGAATGAATTGTCATTATGGTGATGGCAAAGGCTGCTTTACAAAGTGGAATGAAGAGAATCAGAACGGCATCACGAGATGCAGTAGTTTATTTAAAAATAGTCATTTCTGGCGTTTTAAGCTCAACAACCAAGTATGAAGAAAATTGATTAAAACAAATGGAGAGGTCCTTTATGCTTCGAAAAAGGAAAGATCAAGTGGTCCCCACCACCTTAGCGCAAATCACAAGATCGCAAGTTTTAAAGTTTAAATGTTCAGTTGATGATATTTGCGATGAAGATCGTCACGCCGCGCTGATCATCGCAAGATCGCAATGTCACAAATCACCTTCACCTAAGCGTAGTTTCGCATTATGCTGCGATATGCGATTATCGCAATATCGTACATTTGTTATTTCCGCGACTTGTTCCGTTTTCATGCGGACGTGCTATCATCGCGCCATCGCACGTATCTACAATATCGCACACTAAGTGTTCGAATTCGATGTGGGCTCTGGCCAAAGAATGAAACTCGTTTGTTTGAAGATCAAGTCCGTTAAAAGTTAATGAAATTTGATTAAAGTAATGTTACTGGAGGCAGCAGTAAAGTTTTAAAATAAATCCAAAAAGGTTATAAGTGGAATATATTTTATTGTCGAGTCAACGTAGACCAAGCGAAGGAAAGGAATCTACGTTGGGTTTATGAAGCCGGTTGTCAGTCATTTCGTACATCGCTTTTGGGGATAAGTTGTGACTTCTCGGTTGGGTGGAGTATTCCCATTAGATCTGGGTAATAATGCGTCCCCGTATGACTCTACAAACCGTCATTACCACGCGCCATCTGCCATTTGCTTTGTGACCATGGATGTCCAACGAAATTAATGAGCACCTTGATTTTGGGAAGGGGTCACTGATTTGAGTTCGCTGATGAAGATGCACGAAGGATTATCCGGGTCAGACGAGAGGGAATTCTGATTGGCTTGTTAACCATATAGGTAAATATGCTTAAGTTTTTAAATATTATGACCACGCCAATCCATTGTAAATGATTTATTAATCATAAATTTATATGAAGGAGATAAAGTTCCTTTTTGGGTCACGTGTTGTAAAAGCAATTTCCCATATGTTTTGGGGAGGTCATGACTATAGTAGATTGTTGGACCCGGGACATCTATTGTGACCTGTTTTAGGAATACCATTAGCTGTCCATATTTTGACTCATGGTTTTTGCATTTAAAGGCGACATCTATATAAAGTGATGAGAATTATGAAGAAGTGTAGTGGGAAAAAAAAAGGGTCGATAAGAAATGAATCTCCTTTGGAGATATCTGAGAATGAAACTCCTGATATCCCAATCGATGCACTCCGTAAATATGATGACTCTATCGACTAACGAATTATAAGAACATGCATGCATAAGGGTGATGAATGAATGAAGCCTTCAAGGAATGTCCTGGATGGGAAAACCTGCTCTTAACTAAAAATCTAAATGAACCCTCTGTCTTGAACGATGGACGAAGAAACGATGAAGAGCTAGGTGCATGACCGCTAAGGAAAACATATGAATCCGGGAGTCCGAGGTTGAAGCCTTCATTTTGGAAGTAGAAGTTTTCCTTCGCCGTAGAAACCGGCAGTGTTCACGTTCCCTTCCAGAAAGGTTGCAACCAGAGAAGGTCAGAGTCACAGTGGAGCCCAGGCCGGGTATGAGTCTCAAGACTGTAAAGATATATTGTACAAGGTTTTCTCTATAACAAAATATTGGAAGACCCGAGATCACAGCTAATGTTTTTCTCCGAATTGGGTTTCCACCTTAAATCCTAGTGTCCATATGTGTGTTGTTCATTGTTAATGGTTTGTTCTATTATTTCTGCTCATGCTAATGTTTATCCGATGCAATTTTCTAAGTAAAGACATAATAAGATATCCGGACATACATGTTGGAATGCAAAGATCAGAATATATGGTTTTTTAAGAGAAAGGAAAGAAAAATTGTTCAAATTTTTAACACTGAGCCTCTCTACCCCCCCTCTCAGTATTTTTCCCAACAAAAAATACATTTTTCCCAAGTTAAAGTGAAGTAATATAACAAAGATAAGCAATGCTTTATTTTTGGCACTTTACTTAGAGTTAACATGTATTTTGTGTCCATTACACTATCACTTTTTTCATATTAACACCTAACTTATTTAATTAAATCCCTAACTATTCCCACCTGTATATTATTAAAACCCTTTATTTTTAATAAACCCACAAACCCTCTATTTTAAAGTTTAGACCAATGTTTAAAATTCCATGTGTGCAATATAAAACCCTGCCCTACTATCCCATTGGTCTAAAATCTATCATTAAAACAAATAAATCCCACCCCCTATGGTTTTTAAACAAATGTCAAAAGTGTTCGAAAACTATATAAATATTAAACCGTGCCTGCTCATATATATGGTTGAAACATTTCATAAATGTTTTTAAAAGGTTGACACATACATTATAATATTCCCGCCTGACCATATAAATCAGTTTTAGACTTTGATTAAACGCTTATTTATTAAATTCTAATGTTTAACCCCGCCACATATAAACAAACCTGGCTCCACTCCATTCCGACGCAATTTCCCAGCCAATCTGGGTCGTTCGCATTCGAACCCCAGATCTGATGGATAGAAACTAATATAGCATAGAAAACATGCGCGGGAACTCCCAACTCATTTTTGCTCGAAATGGGCGGTTTTATGATTTTATCTCTCCTCCACGTGGTCGATTCCTGTTGGATTGTGTGGGTTAGCACTGAAACCATTTACTAGCTAAATGTTGTGTGATAACCACTCCTGTTTTGATCTATTGAACCCCAAAACCACCATTCCCACTTGACTTGACCTGTATTAAATGCTGGCACTGTTAAGCCCTAAATATGCATAATAAACCTTGATAATGCAATTCATTTCCTTTCTCTCCTGTGTGTAAACCATGCAAAAGCCTCCTCGACTGTAAACAGAGAGTTTTTCCGCCATTTTATGCCCAAAAAACCTGCAAAATTTGCCTTGTGACCATTGAAGACCACCAGGAAGTCTTTTGCATTTCTCTACAAAAGTTGTTGTTGTTAGGTAAACTTGACTCGGGATAGAGTCAATGTTGACTAGGGTAAATAGTAGTGGTTTTTGGGCACATGGCATTGTGCACCCATGGTTTTTCAGCCCATGGTATTGCATGTAATGGAGCCTATAAAAGGTTGGGAAGACTTCATTGTAATGTAGGCCTGGAGGTGAGCGGTGAAGGCTCACTTGGTCGGATTGGCCAGGGTTTTGGCCAATGCTTAATGAAATTTCATTGGTTGGGTTTTGCCCTGGATTTGGGGGTTTTCCCAGATAAACATCTTTGTTTATGTTTATGATTTGTTGCTGGCTATTTTATGGTTTTTTTTCCTCTTGGTAAATTTATTATTTCTCCAGTAAATTTCTAACAAATGGTATTGGAGCCAAGTTTGAGAGACGATTTTGTAGCCAAGGGTTTTATTGGCCTATAAATGGAGATATTATTTTTTGATGGCTAATGTTTATTCCTCTCCGTAAATTATTTATTATTTATGCAGTAAATTGTAGAGCTGGTGTAATAATCTTATTGTTTCATTAATGCGGTGTAAAGTTCGATGGTGGACAAATCTTCCTAAACAAAAATATATATATGTGTGAAGAAGTGGGATCATATATATTAAGTTTTATTGGACAGATCTGCACAGAAATAATTTAGATCTGTTGTGTAGAAGACATATTTACATGTCAAGAAAATCTATCTATAACCTAATGATTCGAGGGTTTGGCGATTGATTTATATGGTTGTGATCCCGTTCAAAGTTTTTTTTACAGTGCCAGAAACTAGATTTGGTGTGGATCTAGAATCCATGCAACTCATGCATAAATGAGGAATATTTATTAGTCGGTATCTTGTTTGATTGAAAACTCGGTGAATGGAAAATCAGATCTAGGAAGCAGTCAACATGGCTGAGGAGATCTGAACTCGGTGAATGGAAGATCATATCTAGGAAGCAATCGACATGGCTGAGGAGATCTGCTATGGCAGTGAAAGAGTTGCGGGGTTTGCAGTGGTGCAAGCAGTGTGTCAGAGGTGTTGATCTATTGGTGGTTTGTAAACATTGAAGGGAATCTATGGACATGACAAGCTTAGTAGAAATTGTCCAGGTTTCGAGACGCGTTTAATAACACTGGTTACGATGGTCACTTGGAATACAACAATGGATATAATGTAGAGGGATAAGGAATTCAACATAATCCTCCACGACGTGGCTATCACATATCTCTCGCAGGGTGCCAATTTTTGGAAGGCCGAAGAGCTAGAGGAGGTGCGATTGTGGATGGCTACACAATCAATATTCAGAAGGCTGAAATGGTGTTCCACGCCTGCGAGTTGATGGGGGTTGATATATTGGTAAACTACTCCATGCGACATGTGAGCAAATGAGTTGAAAAAAATTGCATCTATCAATGGGAGGTGGTTTATATAATTCCACTAGTGATATCGATAGAACCCAGATGTAAATTTCAATGCTATTGTCTTGTAAGCACATGTGCAAAGAAAATACTGCGGAAAATATGAGCGATGACAGTGGTCGTATGGGGTTCATTTCCTTTTAAAATTTCTAGAGGAAGTATGGTCGATGACCTTGATGATAGGTGTAGCTCTGCATCTCAGAAATCATTGTGTAGGAATTCATGCTATGTCAAGAAGGAATTTTGGCACTACTCACACACATTGGAGTATGTGAAGATGGAGATCTATCTCCACAAACCCTAGAGATTTAATTGTTGTGGCAGAAAATGGTTGGACATCATCGTCAATGAAAATGACTATGATGCTTTGTCAAGAGTCTTACATTATTTTATAGTTGGATCCAAGGAAGCATATGCCAATAGTAATCTGACAGAGATGAAGTCACCACATTTTGATAAGGGAAGCCATCGAATTTTGCTGCGCTAGGAGAGAAAAGTCTATCAAAATGAGAGGGAATATGTGTACGTGGGTTAATTAATTGATGAACCATGTATCTGAAGAGAACTCCTAGAGGACTAGAAGTTACAGCGGCGGATGACCCATGTAATCCGGTATATGGGTTTTTTTTATATGGACATTGGTTTCATATGTACAAAGACAGTAACAACAAAACACAAATATATATATATATATATATTATATATATAATAGAGTTAATTTATTACATGTAAATGGGCATACTACTGTAAGACCTAGTATGGCATGCATACCCCTAGGTAATCACTGGTAAAGTCTGGGTTAGATCTAGGTGATAGGGGGGATGCCAAGTTAACAACTACCCTAGGTAAATATATATATATATATATATATATAATTGAGGGGGGAAGAGATAGAGTGAGTGGGGTTGTCTCACTTAGCAATTTTGGCTGGATTTAGTCAAGAAACCCCAAGTCAAGTTTAAGGGGGGAATTGTTAGGTGAACTTGACTCGGGATAGAGTCAATGTTGACTAGGGTAAATAGTAGTGGTTTTGGGGAACATGGTATTGTGCACCCATGGTTTTTCAGCCCATGGTATTGCATGTAATGGAGCTTATAAAAGGTTGGGAAGACTTCATTGTAATGTAGGCCTGGAGGTGAGCGGTGAAGGCTCACTTGGCCGGATTGGCCACGGTTTTGGCCAATGCTTAATGAAATTTCATTGGTTGGGTTTTGCCCCGGATTTGGCGGTTTTCTTGGATAAACATCTTTGTTTATGTTTATGATTTGTTGCTGGCTATTTTATGGTTTTTATTCCTCTCGAAAAATTTATTATTTCTCCAGTAAATTTCTAACAATTGTTTCATTCAAAAACCTCAGAAATTGTTCCGAAGCCCGATACCTGCGTATAACAGGTATTTCTTTGAAATTCGAGCCTGCAATCAAATTTTAAAGGCCAAAAGAAAAAAAACACATTCAGAGCTTAAAACCAATTAAAGAAACTGTCAAAAGCCCAAAAAACAAGCCAAACCCTGTCAATTTTTTTCCAGAAACCCTCTTTTACTGCTGCGCACAATTTTAGAGGAAAATTGTGAGTTTTTATAGTTTGATGAACTATTTTAAACTCTGAATTAAGCCAGAAAACCTTTGAAGGTATCATAAGCCTCTTTTCCTAAATTCAATAGACTTTTTTAGCCCTATTTCTCATTAAAAGACTAAGGAAACCCTTGTTTCTTGTTTTAAGCTAGTTAAAAAGCCTATAAATCCTCTTTGACAGACCTAATTGGAAAGAAAACCAAAAGAAGAGACCATACCTTGCCTGTTTTATCCAATAAAGCCTCTGCAAAAAGTAAAAATACTTCTGCAAACTGTCTAAACTTACAGAAGTAGCCCAAAATGCCTAAAAAGCAGAGCTCCAGTAAACCTGAAGCTTCCAAAGTGCCTAAACCAACCCCTGCCATGACTTCTAAGACTGCTATTGTTGTCAATCCTTTACAACCCCCAGTCATGGACATTGAACACATTCCATTGGCTGATGTTGATTATAAGATAACAAATCCCATTGTTGAATTTAATCTGCTAGATATTCATAATTGATGTTATGAGAAGTCCTTAGATAATGAAGAAGAAGTCCATATTTTGGAATCCCATTTGCCTAAGTATGTGGTTCCATTAACTCATCCATGGCAAGAAGTCATTAGGTTATGTCAACAGTATTATGTGCCTAAACAAAGAACCATAGTAAATTCCAAAAAAGAAGTTCTTCTTACCATTACTGATGAATCAATTAACCAGATGCTACAACTTCAGCCTGACCCTCAAGCAGTCCCTTTATCCATAGAGGCCCTTACCAAGCTGTATATTGGCCTAGATTTTCCCTAGAGATTCATGATTTTCCAAACATTCATGCCCTCACATGTAGAAATTCCTAAACTAAATCCCCGATATTCTACTACCAAATTCCTAAAAGGTTCAAGACATGTGATTTCCATGCTTTCCTTCATCCTTGGATATTTTACTGATGAACGCACATATGAGTCCATCTTGGGGTTCTTATCCACTTTCTCCCCAGGGAAACCCCCATCAGTAATCTTTGACTATGCTGGTTTCATTGTAGATAGTATTCATTATCAATTGATCAATTTTCCAATTGAAGGAGTATTCAGATATACTTCCTTCATTTTCCATATGTTTTTATACTTTCAATTAGATAATTTTCCAGTTACTCTCCAAAATCTTGACGTAGAGGAAAATTCTCTTTCTGTCATTTTCTGGACATCTTTGCTCAGGAAAAAATGTACATATTTCACTTATGCAGAATTTTCAGAGTTATTCCTACATCCAGTGATCACAATGTTAACAAAAACAGAGCAGCCAAGGATAAATGAAGAAATGAAAAATATATTGCAGTTGTCAGAGCAGAATAAGGTTGGTGACTGGTATTTATATGAAAATCATACTGAGATCAAAGTCTTTGGGTCAAATTTGTTACCTGACAAATTACCCAAGTATGTTTCAATGAGGATCTTTTCCTTGGAGTATATCAGGCAGATCCTAAACTATGATTCTATAAATTTCATGGCAGCAAAGAAGAAAACTCAATTCAAACTAAAGAATCAGATAGGGCCATTCATCTGCAATCACAGGGATGCAGAGAAAGAAGCAGCAAAGCAGTTATTGGAATTCAAATTTGAAGAAATTTTTCCTTGGAATTATGATCCACAAGGGATCCTGAGTAAACTAAGGTTAAATACAAGTTAACCCCTTTCATTCATGAAGCAAAACCAGAGATAGAAAAATTTTCAAATCAGATTGAGTGGACTGAAAAACCTTAACAGATGCAGTAAACAAAAGTGATACTAGTCACACTTTGGAGACTGCAGAACAGCCAGAGAAATCCACCAAAAGAGTAAGGGAAGAAGGAGTCTATGTTGCAGAAACTACAACTGAAACCAAGTTCAAATTAATATATAAAAAAAGGCCTAATTTAGGTTCAGTTGATAAAGGAAAAGTAACAATTGATGTGGAAGAAACAGAGCTTGTAGATACCAACACTAATTTTCCAGAAATAGATGTTGCCACTGTGATCATCAATGAGCCAACTACTAAGAATCAGAATGAAGAACAAGCCAACAATGCAGATGCATAGTTGATGGAAAGACAGAAAAGCATGGAAGCCTCTTCATCACAGGCAGCTGAGGAGAAAGACCTGGACATCAAAGAAAAATACAAACAAATCAAGCAGAAGAATGAAGAGATAAAAAACAATATTTATTCTCAATATCTCAAACAGACACCAAGTGTGCAAAACAAACTTCTGTTTGCATTTTATTATTCAAATCAAAAGCTAATTATGTCAGTGTTGCAGCCTACAGTCAAATCCCCAAAGACAGTGGCAGATTATAAGAAGGTTGATTTGGAAGTCCAGATAGATAAGATTCATGCTCTTGATCAAATTGAGTTCCATAGACAGACCTCAGAATGCTATACCCTACTGTCACAACTAAAGCCATGAGTGCTCAAAAGCTTCAGAACACCATTTCCAACATGCAGGATCAGATGAATATGGACAAAGCCTCATTGTATGCCAAGGATCTCAGGATAAAATCCTTAGAATAATTAGTTTTGTAGGTGGGATATGATCCTGCTAATATCAAAGCAGTAGAGTTATTGGTGAAGAAGAAAAATGAAGATATAGCATCTTTGAGGAAACAGCTCAAACTTACTCAAAGTGAACATCCTTAAACAAAAGAAATAATAGAAGGACAAAAATAAAAAGATGACATGATGAATTTGATTTTTCAGTTGACAACCCAAATTAAGGAAATAGAAATACAGATGGACAAGCTTGTCCAGGAGAAAGAAACACCAAAAATACCAGAGATTCCTACAATTATTCCTGTAATCACTACAGCAGTGCCTTCAACTTTAGCTGAAAAGTTGGCACCCAAAGAACCACTAGCTACTATAGTTCCAGTAACTTCATCCACAGCCTCAGCTACTAAATCATCTACAACAATAGTTCAACATACAGATGAAGCCAAAAAATTGGTGAAAGCTATGGAGGAAATGTCTCTTAAGACAAATGAAATCAGCAGATTGAAACAGGTGGTAGAAAATCTTGAGAAATCAAACAAATTGGCTCTAATAAATGCAAAAACACGTGAGAAAAATTCCATCAGACTGAATGAAGAGTTGAAGAAATTGCATAAGGAATTGACATTGAAATAACAAACATCATATATCAAAAACTATCTTTGGAACAATATCATTGAAGCCATCCATGATGTATGGCTTTCAATTCAGGTAATCTTTGAACAGAGAGAGTTATTACTAACAGCCCAAGTAGAAATTCAAAAGACTCAAAGTGAACTGGCTAACAAACCAGAGCAAGCTTTAAAGTTGATCACATTCCTTTACAATGAAAATAGACAAGAGTTAGAAGAACTCAAGATCATTGACAGGACTGAAACTATCCTATAAATTAGGAAATTTACTACATCGGAAGAATCCAATGAGGCAACTGGAAGAAAAGTGTGAGAATATGAATACTACCATAACCAGGTTTATGATCAAGTTTACACATTTAAGGCAAAAAGGACTGCCTGACATTATGGTCATTAATGATAAACTGTTGCCTCAGAATGACTATGATAAAAATATTAGAGAATTTGCAAAGGAACAGGTAAATAAACCACTAGTACAAGGCATCCCAACAGGAAAAGTCTTACTCAAAAGTTTTGAAGACTTATTCTATTTACAACATGAGATAAGACACTTATTTATCATTAAGCACACTTTTGTCAGATACACTGAAGCTGATGAAAAATTCAAGAAATTAAATAAGATACAAATTCCTAAAGATGAGGATTGGCAGTCACTCACATATTTATTATGAAGGATAAAAGATAGACAGATGAAAGGAGGAAAAATTGTTTGCTGATTTACAGTCAAAACAGGTTTTACAGTAGTAAACAATTTTTAATATGGTTAAAGAGTATCAGAGTTTAGAGAGTATCAGTGAATAAAGAGAACCAGAGAAAGAGTATTAGACAAGGCAGATCAGATTCCAAAAAACAAGTTTAAATATCTCAAGCCAGCAAGGAGGACACCAAGGCAGCCAGCTACATCTTATCCTCAAAGCAGTTCCTATTTCTTTTGGATAAATAGGACAGCTTGCTGATTCGTTAAGCATCTGTCTCTATTATTGTTGTAAAGATATTTTATTTCCTTTAGATAATTCCTAGAAGCATTCTAGGATATTTTGTAAAAAAATATGTATATATACTTCATCTTTAGAAGTGTTTGGGGTGGAATAAAATTGCTGGAGATTGTTATAGTCATTTTTGTTGGACTTGAAAGCTTTTGTGTGTCAAAATTCGAGTAGCAGGCTGGATCAAACCAATTGGCATCATACTTCAGGATTCCTGTGATGAGGTATTTGGAGTGAAGTATTTCCTTAATTGTCATTATTATATTTCCTTGTTACATGCATCCATCTATGTTTGTTCTAAATTTGAATGAATAACTAGGAGCATTACTACAGGATTTTGTTAAGAGCACCCTGTTTTTAACTAGTTATCATTTCTATGTTTTCCTCTGATTTCCAGTGTAGGGAACCCTTAATTTCCCCCTCTCTCGTTTTACTTCTTCCTACTGCTTCCTTTTTCCGGATCAAAGGATTCTTAATTTCCCTTTATCCCGATCATACCACCTCATAAAAACAACTTTCCAAGATCTTCAAGGTTTATCTATCTTGCCCTGAAAACATTTGACCTTTTGGCCTTGATCCTAGTTCTGTTTGCTTGATTTTGACTCCTTAGCCCAATGGAAAAATATATTTCCCACTATCCATATTTTTAGAGTGATTTTTCCCACCAAATCTACCAAAACCAAACCAAAGCTACACATTCATTTACTAGCCTAATATTTTACAAATCAAACAAAGTTAAATTTTAAAGAGAGAGCCCTCTCTGAACCCTAGGAAGGCTAGATCCTAGTGTTTTAAGTTGGTTTGTGGTTACCTCTACTATTCTTTGACTAAAAACCAAAAAATATCACAACTTTAGAATTACTAGAGTGATAACATACTCTAAAAACACGAAATTCTATAACTAGTGAGCTAGTTAACCTACCAAATTCCTAGGCTTGATCAAGCGAAAATGCTACAGGGTAAATTTTTTATTAAGTAGAATTTTTTTAGGGCTCAATCCAAGTGGAATAAACTCAAAAGAACCCTATTATTATGTGCTAAAAAGTAGAAGAAAATTACTATTGTTTTGCTATATGATTTTTGGGAAAGACTGTCTATCTACTTAATTAGCCAAAGCAAAGTTCCTACTAGGGATTTGAATCCATTTTATTCATATTTATGGTCTTATGACCATTATAGAGTGCCTAGGGGTGGTCAAGAGTTTTTTGGGGCAAATAATAATGCATTTAAAGACTTTTTTCATAGTGCTACAGGATTAGGATAAAATTTTACAAGATTGCCTTGTTTTGCTACAATATTGAATCCGTGAGCATTCTAAGGGTGGAAAAGGACATATGAAGGCAGGGAAAGGTAGTGGAGGGTAAATTAAGGTTGTATGAGACATTTTCCAAGTCTAGTACCATTCAGGGCCATGTTGCACAAAAACAAATGCACACAGTGGCCTTTAATAACCCATAGATGTGCTCTTGGTGAACAGTTCATTGAGGGAGTTTTTGAAGTTGAATAATGGAATATAGTAGTAGGATGAGTGTGAATTAAGATTCCAATAATGAAAGTAAACAATAGTAGTTTCAAACCACAACAACTTACTCTATTTTTCCAAACAATTAAAGATGTTAACAATGTAAATTGCAGAAAATTGAAATGGTAGAAAAAGGATGCATTGAATTTTATTGGAAATTTAATTATTGCATTGAAAGAAAACCTATATAGCAATCCACACAAGGCCTACAACCACTAGAGGTTATATTTCTTGTGCTCACATAAAACTACTAAACCAATCACTAGTTTGCAGAAAACAGAGATGCAAGAAAAATGACTAATCTGAGGTCTAACTACTACAAAGGAAAGTGACTGTATATTTTTTTCTTGCAAATACAACATCTCCAACCACACTTCCTACAAGAGAGGTAATTAACAAACCTACACAAGAAATTTTCTCATAAAATTTTTTTGCTAAAAAGAGGAAACATTGTTAGGAAAGGAAATGCATGAGTAAAATACACAAAAGAGAGAGACTAGAACCTCTGGGTTGGACCCTAACCCAAGAGGACTCAACCCTCTAAAAATGTATTAGATTGAAAATAAGATGGCTTTGATTCACTATCAAAATAGTTCATACGTATAAAAATACTGGGCAAAGAAGCCTGCTACTCCTCAAAGTATATTCTCCACTAATTCGAACTTCCCTATTGGGATACTAGGCTCCTTTATTTATACAAAAATACTTGAGGGGAAACCTCCTTGAAGAGGGGGATTGTTTCCCTCCAATTCCCTTAAATCATGGATCTAGTTCCCTGGTTGATTTTTAATGCTAGGAGGATAGATCCTTTGTAAGCCAACCAAGCTCAAGATCCTCTTTTGGTGGGGAACACATCCCTACATTTTCTCAATCAATGGAGCTCCAAAACATGATCAATAACTTCATAAAATTCCATTCATTTATTGGCAGGTAACAAGTCCCTAGATTCTCTATTCTCCAAATTTTCATAATCTGCCCAATATTCTCACAATATTCTACAAAAATAAATAATATTAGACACATAATATGAAATTATATCTACGCTTTCCTAAGAACTTATTAAAGCAAAGAAACCATTATTAAGTGTAGAAGGAGAGATTTAATGTATCCTTTATGTGTCTCAAAGGTTAGATGAGCCTTAATTTGTATCTAATTTGGAGTCACATCATACACCCTCTACTAAAACTGTTGCTTATCCTCTTAGCAACCTACTCACCTTCCTTGCTCTGTTGTTCTTCATGTATGCCTCTAATAACTTTTATAACACCCTATACTGATGTGGATGTAGTTTCCCTTTTGGGGCGGTGGGTCCACCATTTTATATTTATTTTTATATATTTTTTAAATATTATTTTTTTTAATATATATATATATAGGTGGGACCAACTCACTTAACTCAAAATTTTGCATGCAATGTTAATATATATATATAATTTTTTTCCTTAACGATATTACATGCAAACTAAACTTGGAGTTCGAGTTAACTGAGCTAACTCCCACCTAGTCCTTCGCTCTCCTTGTCCTCTATCATTTTTTTTTCACTTTTGTCTTGTTCCTCTCGCACACATGTGGGTGTCTTGGTGAGAAAATTAAGTTAACTACTAGATAAGGCCGAGGCTTCCCGACATTAAGTTTGGCTATAAAAAAACCTTTCCTTCTCACACTTTTAATATTTTCTCAAGCTAGAATAGGTTTGAAGGGTGAGGTTAAAGAGTTGCATACTTGTGCCTTACCATGAGTGTTTCTTATGCAAGATGTTATTATAGATGTGGAGGTTGACTTTGATGATCCTGAAGTTTCATGTGATAATCTATTGTAGATCCTAATGTTGATAGCCTTGTTTCTAGTGGTCTTCTACATTTTATGTTGTTGATGTTTCTTTGCTACTGAGATGCTCCCGATGTGAGTGTTGTAGTTGATCATTTAGTGATTACATGTCATTTTTGAACAAAAGTAAGGTTTATTTGCATGTCTTCTGCAATTTCTCGAGAAAGATATGAATTTTTTATGTTATCTCGTTGACTGATGCTCGATGATGCAGGTCCTTCATTCATGCAATTGCCCTTTGGATCAAATGTTGTTGCTTGTTGGGTGATCAAGAATCTTGTAGTAGCTAATAGAGGGTCCTGTAGCTGCTCTAGATAAAAGTAAGTAGCTGATAGAGGGTCCTGTAGCTGCTCCAGATCAAAGTAGGGACCCTTCAAAACCTTCATGTTGGTTTCCCTTTCAATTTGGTGCTCCAATTGTGGTTCTGTAGGGTTTGTGCAAGTTGCTACAGGATTGGATTATTTCATGTAGAAGTAGAAAAAAACCCTCCAAGATCACAAAAATATTCATAAAATACATTTAGAAGCTCTAATAATTCATGCTAAATTCATTAAATAGGGACTAGAAATTCTGGTGGTAGTGAAAATTGTGGAAGAAGGGGTGAAAATGGGTTCTTTTCATGGACAAATATGAATTTTTGGATGGATAATAGAATAAAGGGAGTGGAGGATATATGATGGAGGTGTGGTAGAGTTATTTTTTCATTCCCACAAATAAAACATAAGATTTTACCCCTCTCTCTATGTCGATCATAATCCTGTAGCAAATCTAGATCAATTGTGTAACAATTTTAGAACAATCATGTAACGGATTTATTTAAGCCATATATTTAAAATGGTATATCATATTCACTTGAAATTTTTTGAGCATTTTTCCATCATTCTTATTCATCACCCTATAAAAGATCTTGACCAATGGATGCACGAATCTTGATAAAAATGAAAAATGGTTGTAGGTGATGGTGAGCAATTTCTCGAAAATTATGCACTGAAATTTGTTGAAATTTCTTGAGCATGTTACCATCATCCTTACGCATCTCCTCATGAAACAACTTAGCAAAAATATGCATGGTTTTTGAGATATAGTCAAAACAATTTCTGCCCTATGTATTTTTTTCAATCCGTAGAAACACAGAACTTTCCTATAGCACTTAAGGACAACGAGGAAAATGAATGGAAAAGGCTTGGGAAATATGGGTGGATGTTGTAAATGGATGAGGGTGATGTATTGACATGACCTTGGTACTGTTGGAGCATCTTGGCAAAGGAGATGGAAGCTTAAGTTTGAATTCCCTTGACTAGATTTTTAATGAAATTTTTCTTATGGTGATAACTTGTTGTTGTTGCTTGCAGAGATCGGAGAGCATATGCGTTCATCAGAGAGATATACCTAGAGAAAATAATTATTTCTCCTTTTCAATTTTTCATTTTTTTTCTTAGGCCTACTAGCTGCCTCAATGAGGTTTTCAACCACTAGGTCTGCCTAGGAGCCTCAAACGAGTTTTTTGCCTAGGATCTTATTTCCTTCTTTTTTCTTTTTTCTCGTTTCCAACCCATTGATCACCTCATGGAGGTTTTCAATCAGTGAGCCAATCTCAAGTGCCTCAAAGGAGTTTTTCACCTGAGATTTTATTCTTTTCTTTTTTCTTTTTTCCTTTTTTTATTGTTTTTTCTATCTTATTCTACTTGAAAAAAAAATTTCAATTATATGAATACTTCCAATGGAGCCATGTGCCAAACAAGATGACAAATAAAATCATGTGTAGGCTCAAACCATATGCTTTGATATGTACCTGAATATGAGAGATCGATTGCTTTTAATTTGATGATGCCAAAAATTGTTGAAGAGAATGGTGCTCCTACTTAGTGATTGTGAGGAATGAAAATTCAATATACTTGTGATGCCCTTGGTTCACTTGCTCATCTAGATCATTTTGTTTCTTCTTCATCCATGCCATTCAAATCTTCTACTATTTCCGATTAGCCCTTTGAACACATAAAACATCTAATGATAAGCATTGTAGAAATTCTTCAATCTCAGGCTCCAATGACGACTCTCCATCAAATGTGGTCCTCCTTCTTTTGGATGTTGTTCTTCAATAGGAGCAAGAGAATATCTTCTTTGTAATACTCTTCCCAATCCAAGAGGAATATCACTTGGATCAAGAGGATTTGTTTGGATATTTTGTATCTCAACATTGTAAGTGGGCTACATTACTTTATTGTTTGGGTTTGGAAATGGTTGTGCAGGTAGTTGAGTGGTTGTGAGTCTTTGAAATGGTTGTGGTTGAGGATGTGGTTGTGGTGGAGATGGATGGGCTGGATAACATTGAGTTTGGTATCTGTTATCACTCAGTAATTTCTCGAGGTTCAAGAGAGAACTCACCGAGGTAACCACAGACCAACTTTTAAACTCTAAGATCTATCCTTCCTATGGTTCAGAGAGGGCTCTCTCTATAAGATTTAACTTTGTTTTTTTTATAAAATTTTAGGCTAGTTATGATTATGCAATTGGTTTTGGTTTTGAATGGTTTG
The DNA here is from genome assembly GCA_034641835.2 of Pinus albicaulis. Classification (NCBI taxonomy): domain Eukaryota; kingdom Viridiplantae; phylum Streptophyta; class Pinopsida; order Pinales; family Pinaceae; genus Pinus; species Pinus albicaulis. The sequence goes on along the minus strand of CM076581.1, from coordinate 14,411,873 downwards.
GTGGGAAAAAATCACTAGAAGGGATGGATAGTGGGAGATCTGTTTTTCCATTGGGCTAAGGAGTCAAAATCAAGCAAACAGAACTGGGATCAAGGCCAAAAAGTCAAATGTTTTCGGGGAAAGATAGATAACCCTTGAAGATCTTGGAAAGTTGTTTTTTGTGAGATGGTATGATTGGGATAAAGGGCAATTAATAATCCTTTGATCCAGAAAAAGGAAGTAGTAGGAAGAGGTCAAACGAGAGAGGGAGCAATTAAGGGTTCCCTACACTGGAAATTAGAGGAAAACATAGAAATGATAACTAGTTAAAAACAGGGAGCTCTTAACAAATCCTATAGTAATACTCCTAGTTATTCATTCAAATTTAGAAAAAACATAGATGGATGCATGCAACAAATAAAGATAACAATGACAAGTAAGGAAATACTTCACTCCAAATAGCTCATCACAGGAATCCTGAAGTATGATGCCAATTGGTTTGATCTAGTCTGCTACTCAAAATTTGAAATACAAAAGCCTTCAAGTCCAACAAAAATGACTATAACAATCTCCAACAATTTATTCCACAATAATACTTCAAAGAGTGAAGTATTTATACAAATTCTAAACTAAATTATGTTGAAACAATATCAATATTGGTTTACAAATATCTCAAATTGTTTTAGATAAATAGAGCTTAATAAAAGGACACTCAAAACTAATGAATCTATTTGGCACTATACTTATGGATTGATGGTGAAAAAGAAGAGAATTCGAATTTGATCTCAACTCTTAGTTGATGATGAGGCATCCAAGTCACTAACTGTCTCCTTTCTTTGTGCTTTTTGTTCCAGAAATTCTGCAAACTTGTGCTCCAATGATACCTTTTTATATTTAAATCTGAAATAGATATGTATAAAGTGAAAGATTTTTTGTAGAGAAATATGTTACTAAGATAAACCTCTCTCAGTTTCCCAAAATTCAATTCCATCTGTTCACAATAGGCTCTGCAAGACGATGTGTAAAACAGAATTTTGCACAATCTGAAAATTAGCTTGTGAAGATGTGCATGTATCACTCATTTTGTAATAACTTTGCATAAAGTGAGATAGTTTTTTTAGGCTATCATCTTAGGCACATAAGCCTCTTTCATTTTTCCAAAATTCATATTTTATTGTCCACAATATTCTCTGCAAAACTATGACATAAACAGGAAATTTCTGCAAAAACGTCCCTTCTTACTCTATTTTCATCTTTTAACCTTTTTGTTCTTTTAACTATTTTGACTTTTAATTTGGATAAAATTCATTGTTGTTGGTAAAAAAAAATTCATCTCTGTTTAACCATTACTGCCTCTGTATTTACTTTTACTGTTTTACCTTGACTGCTCTGTTACCTTTTCACTTTTACCTTTTACAGTAAGAGTGAGTAAAATATGTCCTGGAGAATTACTGATGGAAATGTTTTCATCCTCTTTTTTGACCACTTATGTAAATTTAATCATTATGTTATGCTACTGTACGAAATTTTCTTGTTTATAGGAAAACAATTCGAAATCATTTCCTTGTGAATTCTTGGAGTAAACAAGTCTTAACTAGTATTAGACTGTTTACTCAAGTTTTGTTCGATCACCTGCAAAAAAAAAAAAAAAAAACAATAATTAATGAAAACCAGGTCTGCAGGGATGAAAATGGGATCCAGGGAAATAGAAATCTTTGGGTTGAGTCCTGGCTGCGAAGGTTCAATTCTGTTGGCAACGGAGTTTTACTTTTGCATCTCAAACAGTAGAGGCTTAATGCCTTGCATGAAAATGCCTTGCATGAAAATGCATAACAATTTAGCACTGCATAGGGTTTATAACAGTGGCTCGGGGTTTTTTCGGGCATTTGGAGGGATTTTGGAAGCAGGATGGACGCTTCCAGTGGTCTTGACAATAAATGTGTGGCCTTTTGTTGGTTCTGGGCTTAAATCAAAACACAGGCTTTGTTTTCTTTAGTCGGGAGGACAAATACAGTTGATGAGTGCATAAAAAGGGATAAAATGGTGCGATTTCAGGGTTTATTAGGAAAATTAGGGTTAAATTGGCCTGCAATAAATGGCGGTCAAGTCAAGCAATGGGTGGATTTCGGTCTTCAAAGGGTATAAACTGCGAGTGGTTTATCGCACATGTTTGAGGTGGTAATCAGTTTGGGATGGATCGAATGCGATCGAGTAGGAACCTGCCGCATGGAGGAGAGAGATGATTCTAAAACCACCCATTTTGCATGGACATGGAAGTGTTATCATCGCGCAACTAAAAAATGCGATATGAGATTTTAATCGTTGGATCTGGGAGGGACTATGCGAACAGTTGAGATTTGATCTGGAAGATGCTCGAGATTTGGAGTGGGTCTGGGGTTTTGATATTCAGCGGGATGATTTGTTTAAACCGTATAAATATAAATTTTTTTTTTAATTAAAACATTTAAAAAATGTTTCAATCAATAATGTTGGCGCGGGTATTAATATTATATGGTATATAAACCTTTGACAAGTGTTTTAATACCATAAGGGGGTGGGGATTAGTTCTAGTGATACGTTTAAACCAAGGGGAATAAAGGGCGGGTTTTATTTCTTTACGTGGGGTATTTAAACATCGGTTTAAACTTTAAATAGTTGGTTTTGGGGTTATTTAAAATATAAAATATTTAATAATATACAAGAGGGTATAGTTTAGGGAATTAATATCTAGGTTAGAAATTAATATGGAAAAAAGGTGTAATGTAGGTAAATGAATAAAATTACATAATTTAATCACTAAGTAAAGTGCAAAATATAGACAAATAAATCATAGTTGTCCTATTATTGTTTTTCACACTTTAACTTAGGATAAAAATGAATTTTATGGGTTTTGAGTGATTTAAAATGAAAATGAAATTAATTATTTAGGGTTTTTACTTTTACTATGTAAAAAAGGATTTTTACTTAGGAAAAGGGATTATGATTATGAATGAAGGGTAAATGTTGATGAAAATTGGGTTTTGTGTAGGAATTCAATATTTTTAATCAATCAATTATCAAGCCTTGGGTCCGGTCCCAACAGAAGTTAGAGAAATGATCTGAGCCTCTTTAACTAAAGATTTATAATACTGAATCATTGTGGGGGAAGGGAAATTAGTAATTTATTACCCGATGATGCTTTATTACATGCCTTGCACAACTGCTTTCTACCTACCCATCATTATTTCTAGCATTTTTTACTTCATTTGCATGGGTGCATTTGAGCTTGCAACCCTAAATCAATTTTCTTTAAAAACACAAAAACTATCTAATTCTGACCTTATTTCATTCGAGGGCTCAGATTAAACTGTTTAGCTCCTCATTTATTCTCTATATTATCTACTGGTTTGTCAAGTTTAAACTGTTTGGCAGAACTTTATTCTCTATCTAACAACATGAGATTTAAAACATGAGAGGTCAAGTTTAAGCTGTTTGACCCTCATGGATTGTGGCATTTAGGACAAGATGCACACAATATTATTTGCAAAAGTAAACTAAATTAGTGGCATTTAAACTTGTGATCCAGGAGGATCTTGTTCAAATACAGTTAAGCAGAAAGGTCTAGTCAACTTCAGCAGTTCGATGTCCAGATCAGTCTTCATATACACAGTTCTGTCAGTATCTTCCATGGTCCAGTATTAGGTTCATGGCATGGTCGTCATGTGTATGATGAGAAGGTGAAAAAAATGGGTTAAATACTTGGTGAAATACCTTACAGTGTAAATCTAGACATATGTTAAAACCTAGTGCTAAAATCTAATTCAAGCACTATGTAACTAAAGTCTAAACCCTAAATCCTAACTCTCAAACCTAAGTCTAAATCCTAGCGCAAAGTTCCTATGGTCTAAAACCTTATAACATTCCAAAACAACCCACTCTCAGACTTTGGAATAAAATAAAGGTTTAAAACATAACAGCTAAACCACGTGGTCATTAAAACAGTGTCGGAGTTATAGACTGTTGGCATATGAACAGGTTATATAACCAGCGGTGGAGAATAAGTTATGGATGTGGTTGAAAACTCTTTGACCGCCAGATGTTAGAACCCGCGACAGAGAAGCATGTGACATTTTTTGCCGGAACCGTCGGGGTGACCGCCGGAGGAGAACGTAACAGTAGGAGTTAAATCTCGCCCGTCCGCGCTGATCACATGCCGAAGATCACTTCTTCCGCTTGGTTAGCAATTCACCTAGCTAATGTTATATCCTATGGTTTATAATTGGGTTTTTAAAATAAATTTAGCACTAAGGTCAACACTTTATCTTAGGAATTGAATAAGGAGATAGGGTTCGAGATTTTTATCACGAATTTTGTTCAACCAATTCCTAAATGAGGAAAATGAAGGTTCGATGCAGCTTATAAAACCATGACAAATACATTCAAAGGGACATTGTGTGTTTTTGGAGATCAGTTTCAGAAGGTTGGAGGCAGTTTTGTTTGCAACATTCCTCGACCGTCAGGAGTCAGAATTGAGCACGGAGACAGGCGTCGGAAATTCGAGGAAGAGTAATTTCTGTTTACAGGGTTCAGAAGTGACTGCAAGCAAAGTAATTCTGCTCCATTTCAGTTTAAATATTCTTCAAGATCAATCCTAATAAAAACGAATGCCCACTTGAAAGCGGACCTGAAGATGTAGTCCACCAGGGACGAACTCCGTCATCAACTATTTGCATCTTCTTATCTCTGTTTATTGTTGTTATTTATTCATTTATTGCTTCTGGTATATATCATCTTCCATTAAAGATTACTTCAGTTAACAATAAATCTAAATCACAAACTAATTAGACTGCTTCAACACATTAATTCGATCACATTCGGATCATTTTGGTATCAGAGCAGGTTGTGCTTGTAGTTTTTTTGTCAGTGGATGTTAACCAGGTTGGGATTGCAACGTGGAAAAGGCGAGCTTGAGGAATTTTATCCAGAGATCGGAAGGCAGAAAGTCGATCATTAATCAATGATGATAGGGACTAAGACCGTTGAGACTCCTGAAGCTACTGAAAATAAACCCATGGATGAGAATCAAATCCAGCAGATGTTTCTAAACATGCAGCAAATGTTGGCAGAATTATATGAAGACAAGAAGACAAGAGATGCAGCCTCATCATCGAAGGCATAAAAGAAGGACAAGGGTAAAAGGCAAGGCAGATAAAGCTCCTTCTCCTTCATCATCTCCATCATATTCTTCTTCCTCTTCTAATTCTAGTTCTGAATCAGAAAAATAAAAGAAACCTAAGATTCCATTATTGAAACTTGATGTTAAGTTCGAATTACCTGTGTATGATCGAGAAATAAACCCTGAGAAACTAGATAATTGTGTAAAACAATTAGAAGTCTATTTTCGTATTCAAGATATTACTGATGATAAGACAAAGATCCAATTAGATACTCTTAGAATGGGGGGTACTGCTTTGATCTAGTGGGAAAGTAAGACACAGATAGATTTAAAGCGTAAGGGAAAAGTTATCACCTCATGGAATAAGTTTATTAAAGCTCTAAAGAAACAATTCTATTCATTGGGTCACACACAGCATGTTGTAATAGATTGGCAGCGCTTGCAACAAGGTAAGGGACAAAATGTTCAAGATTTCACACAGGAATTCAGAAAGAAATCATTAGCACTCGGTATTTCTTTGGACACAAAAGAAAATTTGTTGAAGTATATTGGCAGTTTGCATTCGTATTTGCAGCATACATTATTAATGTTCAATCCTAATGATTTTGATGAAGTTTGTGTCCAAGCTATTCATGTCGAATCAGGTGGTAGACCATTCAAGTTTACACCAAAGGCATCTAAGCAATGGGAAACCAAAGATAGCATGAAGAAGGGAAAATCAAAGGGAAAGAAGATTGTCGTCGCTCAGAAGGAAGATGAAAGACCTACCTGTACACATTTCCAAAGGATCGGTCCTACTGAAGCTAAGTGTTGGAAACTCCATCCGGAACTTAAGACAAAAAAGTTCCAAAAGAAGAAGGGTGATAAGAAGGCTTCGACCACAGTTGAGCAGGACTTGGGATCCGATTTAGTGATGAAGGAAAAATCACTGCTATGGTTACAATAGGTAAAATATTTGAAGCCAGTACTTCTGCCTCTTCAAATATCACACAGTTGAATGAAGGAAAAATAATCGAGTTCTTTCATATAAGGGTAACTTCAAATCATACTAATATAGATACATTGTTCGATACGGGATCACAGAAAAATTTGATTTCTGAGTCATTGGTTAAACAATTGGGATTTAAAACACATAATCATCCAAAACCATATCCTCTAGGCTGGTTAAAGGATCAAACTCAGATTCATGTTACCAAATAGTGTCGGTTAAAATTTGCAATCACAGCTAACTATGTCGATGAAGTGGATCTACATGTGATACTGTTAGACATTTGTGGAATTGTCTTAGGAAGCCCTTATCTCTATGACCGTGATGCAGTATTCTATAGGAAGGAACAAAAGTATCATCTTAAGAAAGATGGAATTGAATATATCGTAAGGGCACATAAAACTAAAAATCACTTGGACTTAATCAATGCTAATCATATGAAGCGCTTAATTAGTTCAAGTAAAAGATACATTCTCATGGTTGTTAGGGAAGAGCATAAATATTTTCAAGATGAATTTACAGGTTGTGATGTTTAGTTTAAAGATAGTTTGGTTAAAGTGGTAGAATCATTTTAGAATATATTCAAAGAACCTAAACATCTTCCTCCAAAAAGAGAAATACAACATGAGATTCAGTTAATGTCTGATGCCCCTCTTCCTAATGTTGGTATGTATTGAATGTCAATAATAGAGAATGAAGAAATTAAAAGGCAAATCTAGGAATTGGTAGAAAAAGTTTTAATTCGACTAAGTTCATCTCCATGTGGTTCACCTATCATTCTAGTTCCTAAGAAAGATGGAACATGGAGAATGTGTGTTGATTTTAGAGCCTTAAATAAAATCACAATAAAAAACAGGTACCCTCTTCCTAGGATTGTTGATTTGCTCGATCAATTGAAGAATGCTATTTGCTTTAATAAGTTGGACTTACGTAGTGGATATCATAAAATAAGGATAGCAGAAAATGATATATGGAAAACAACATTTAAAACTATGCAAGGACTATTTGAGTGGTTAGTAATGCCTTTTGGTTTATGCAATGCGCCAGCAACTTTTATGAGAGTCATGAATGATTTTTTTCAACCATATATCGACAATTTTGTCATTATTTATTTAGATGATATCTTAATCTTCAGTTCAAGTAAGGAGGAACATGTTAAGCATGTTAAGAAGGTTTTTGAAATATTGCACAAAGAAAAACTATACATTAAACTGTCGAAATGTGAATTTGGGAAAACTTCATTAGTTTATTTGGGATACATAGTTGGAGGTGGTCATTTAAAGATAGATTTAGATAAGATAGATGTAATCCTTAAGTGGCCAAGACCACAAAATGTGACTGAAGTCAGAATTTTTCTAGGGGCAGTGCAGTATTGGAGAAAATTTATTGCTCAGTTTTCTTTGATTGCATCACCATTACATGCTCTAATAGGATCTAATGTCATTTTTCAATGGGGACGTAAACAACAAAAAGAATTTCATACACTTAAGAAGAAATTAGTTACAGCACTAGTCTTAGCATTACCTGATCTTCAACAACCATTTGAAATAGAAACATATGCAAGTGGATATGCAATGGGAGCAGTCCTACTCCAAAATGGAAAGCCAATTTGTTTTCATTCTGAAACTTTTTCTAAGGTAGTAATTAATTATTCAACATATGATAAGGAACTATTTGCTTTAGTAGAAAGTGTAATTAAATGGAAACATTAGATTATGGGTAAGGAAACAGTGATTCATACAGATCATCAGCCACTTCAATACCTTCAATCACAAAATAAGCTGCAACAATCTCGCCACTACAGATGGATGGGATTTCTTCAGCAGTTTCACTTAGTAATCAAATATAAGAAAGGAACAGTCAACAAATTAGTTGATATGATGTCTAGACCATCTTTGAATGTTTTAGTAATACTGCAAAATAGCTCATTGAAACATGAAACTTATGTAGAATAGTATAGTATTGATGAAGATTTCAAAGAAATATATGAATCACTAACTCATGGTACTCAAATAGAAGAAATCAATTATCATATTCATGACAGGTTATTATATCATCTGGGTAAGTTATGTGTTCCACAGACAGAAAGGGCGCAAGTCATTCAGGAAGCTCATTCTTCTCGGATAGCAGGGCATTTTGGCGTAAGTAAAACTATGGCACAAATTCAAAGGTATTGTTATTAGCCTTGTATGTATGAAACAGTATAAAAGTACATTAAAGGATGTGTAATGTGTTAGACAATCAAGCCAAGTAATCAAAAGATTGGTTTGTACATGACACTTCCAGTTCCTTTGCGACCATGGGAAAGCATTTCCATGGATTTTGTTAGAGGACTGCCTATGCCCAGAAAAGGACATGATTATATGTATGTCGTGTTTGATAGATTCAGCAAAATGTGCATTCTTGTTCCATGCAAAAAGCAAGTAACTGCAGAAAAAACAGCACAAATGTTCTTCCAATAGGTATGGATTCACTTTGGGTTACCTACTTCTATTATTTCTGACAGAGATACGCGCTTTGTAGGAGAATTTTTGTCTACTTTAAGGGGACTCATGGATACCAAGCTAAAAAAGAGCACAGCCTTTCATCCACATACCGACAGGAAAACTGAAGTGGTGAACAGGACTGTAATACATATTCTTCGGGGTTATTGCAGTAAACATCCTAAGTTGTGGGATGAATCACTACCTTATGTGCAGCATGCTTACAACCAAGCTCTACATTCTTCAACTCAAAGATCACCTTTCGAAACATGTTTGGGGTATCTACCAAAGTCACCGATGGACTTTGTTTTCAGTGAAGAAGATAAAGTGGTTGGACGAGATGATTCAAGCAAGGCAGTTAAGTTCATTCAGCGGATACAATAGATACATGAGGCAGTATGGGATTAGTTGGAGAAGAGTCAGGCCAAATACAAATTGTTCCATGACAAGCACCGAGTTGATCATCATTTTCAGGTTGGCAATCAGGTATGGTTGTATATCAACAAAGACAAGTTAAAAGGGGAAGGTAGGAAATTGAAGTCTATTAGATATGATCCCTTTAAAATTATTGAGAAGATTGGAAATAATGCATTCTGATTAGATTTACCGCCTTAAATGCATATTTACTATGTTGTGAATGTTGAAAATCTAAAATTGTATGAACCTCTGAAGATTGTTGATCCCGAGGATGATACATAGATTCCTTTGATTAATGATTTATCACCTGAGTACATGACAGAGTTGCAGGAAGATACCATCTTGGATAGAAGAGTTCGTACTTCCAGGCGAGGAGATGTGGAATATATTTGAGTGGGACTCAAGGGCATTAATCCGAGTAAGGAAAAATGGATGGAGATCGGAAAAGTGAGGGAGCTATATCCTCACTTAATGTCTGCTTAAAATCAAGTCCAAAAGCTTTCAAGTGGAGAGTATTGATCCAGGAGGATCTTGTTCAAATACAGTTAAGAAAAAAGGTCTAGTCAACTTCAGCAATTCGATGTCTAGATCAATCTTCATATATGCAGTTCCGTCAGTATCATCCATGGTCTAGTATCAGGGTCATGGCATGGTCGTCATGTGTATGATGAGAAGGTGAAAAAAAATGGGTTAAATACTTGGTGAAATACCTTAAAATGTAAATCTAGACTTACGTTAAAACCTAGTGCTAAAATCTAATTCAAGCACTATGCAACTAAAGTATAAACCCTAAATCCTAACTCTCAAACCTAAGTCTAAATCCTAGCGCAAAGTTCCTATGGTCTAAAACCTTATAACATTCCAAAAAAACCCACTCTCGGACTTTGGAATAAAATAAAGGTTTAAAACATAACAGCTAAACCGCGCGATCATTAAAACAGTGTCGGAGTTATAGGCTGCTGGCATGTGAATAGGTTATATAACCAGTGGCGGAGAATAAGTTATGGATGTGGTTGACAGCTGTTTGACCGCTAGATGTTAGAACCCGCGACAGAGTAGCATGTGACATCTGTTACCAGAACCGTCGGGGTGACCGCCAGAGGAAACCGTAACCGTCAGAGTTAAATCTCGCCCGCCCGTGCTAATCACATACCGGAGATCACTTCTTCCGCCCGGTTATAAATCCACCCGGCTAATGTTATATCCTATGGTTTATAATTGGGTTTTTAAAATAAATTTAGCGCTAAGGTCAACACTTTATCTTAGGAATTGAATAAGGAGATAGGGTTCGAGATTCTTATCACAAATTTTTTTCAACCAATTCCTAAATGAGGAAAATTAAGGTTCGATGCAGCTTATAAAACCATGACAAATACATTCAAAGGGACATTATGTGTTTTTGGAGACCAGTTTCAGCAGGTTAGAGGCAGTTTTGTTTGCAGCATTGCTTGACCGTCGGGAGTCGGAATTGAGCACGGAGACAGGCGTCGGAAAGGAGAGGAAGAGTAATTTCTATTTACAGGGTTCAGAATTTCCTACAAGAACATTCATTATGTTCCATTTCAGTGTAAATATTCTTCAAGATCAATTCTAATAAAAACGGACGCCCACTTGAAAGTGGACCCGGAGATGTAGTCCACCAGGGACGAACTTTGTCATCAACTATTTGCATATTCTTATCTCTGTTTATTGTTGTTATTTATTCATTTATTGCTGCTGGTATATATCATCTTCCATTAAAGATTACTTCAGTTAACAATCAATCTAAATCACAAACTAATCAGATTGCTTAAGCACATTAATTTGATCACATTCGGATCAACTTGCAACACTTTCATGATCTATTTTTGATGGGGTTCATATTTAATATTCTTTTCATATCTGTTTCTTTTTGTCCTTTGATTGTTCTTTTAGGACATACCCTCTTTTCATTTTTTTTTTAAATATGGGAATACATTTGTAGAAAGCAAAGGTATGTACAATATTTCAAGAATTTTAACAGAGTCAAATCAAAATTATGAATCCTATATTTATAGGACCCTAACAACGGTTTCACATGGGGATGGCATATCCTTGTGAGATTTCAAGAACACCGTCGACTAGTAGCCTGATCCATTGGGCCAATACAAAACATGCATATGTTGTGACTAAAACCCCTTGAACTAAATTTACACCTTTTTCTGCAAACTAAAATCTGATCTGAGACTAAAAGGTGCTACAACCTTCAAACCAAACTACTAAATCATCAATATCTTGGGGCATTTTCCTTGGCTTCAGATCTTAATGAATTATTTCAAACTAGCTGAAAACTGAAAACTGAAATAAACTGAAATCTTACCTATTTACTCTAATCAGTTGTCCAACTGCTGGTTAGGTAAAATGAAATAGCCAATGCAACCATTCAATCATTATATAAATTGAGGTATTTTTTTGCATGTGCTTGTTGATTGTCAAAACTATAATTCTGCAACCTATTAAAAACTTTTCAACAAATGAGATGATAAGGGAATACTTGATTTCCTTTGTTGACTCTAGAAACTTTTCAAAAGGATCTTCCAAGATATATACACTAATGTTTAACTAATATAAACAATTGTACATCTGTTCTAGATGGCTTCTATGCCATGAAACTGAAATGTTATTTTCATCTTTATCTCCCTGCAAACTTTCAGATAAGTTTTGTGATGGTATTCCTACTGATTGTAATGTTTGACTGCTGAAACCGTTATCATCTTGATTCTGAAACTCATAGCTAGTTAATGGAGAAGGCTTTGAATGCATTCATTATTCAACATATTTGCTATTGGATCATGAAAAACTTGTGAGGATGGTTGCAATCTATTAGATATAGAATACCATGGGACTTCATAAACTTCAACAAGTTTTTCACCCTTTTCTTTAATGATGTTATACCACATTTCCTTTAAAATATGAAATTATTCAAAACATAGTGGTATGGAACTTTCTTGAGTCATTTGATCATGTATTTCAATTGGAACTGATAACTGCAATTGTGAAATTGAAATATCCTGATCAAGAGTTTGATTATCTTCTTTGTTGTTAATCATAATTCTTAAAGACTGTTAATTACTGATGGCATGAAAGTTGTCTTTAATGAACTGAAATGAAGCAAAACAAAGAGGTAAATAACCTTCACTTATTTCCAAATTTTGTGCTTTTTCTTCCTCACTTTCATGGCTGATTTGTATTGGCTGATCATTGTATTCTGGCTGCTGAAACTGAGTTTCTTCATCCCAAAAACTAGCTTTTGATTGCTCTGTAAAGTTAGCTTGAGTTTGGAGAACATAACTATCATCATAATGATCACACTTAGGCAAATCATCAAAAGAAGGAATTTCATCCAACATACACATTAAATTGGTAGATTCCTCTTCCACAAATTGATCTATAAATCCATTTTCTGATCTATGATAATTGGTATTAGCAGGAATTTTTTCATGGCTATCAACCTCTTCTATTTCTTCATGGTGATTTTAAATAAAAAATTCATCTTCCATAGTGATCTTCTGTATGATTTCATCTAGTTTTTTTACTAAAAGGCTGAGTTTTAACTTTACAATGTTTTTCTTCTCTTCTTCTTCTGCTTTCAACTTTTCCTTCCTGATTTGCAGATTAACTTCTACATCAACTGCAATGTTTTGCATTTGTACAAGTATTTTTGGATCTCTTTCTCTTAACTGAAATTATATTTCTGGATCAAAGGCACTTGGGTAATGCAAGAGAGTTGAATCATGAGGAGATCTTATATTTTCTAGCATTGAATAATAAAACTGATTAAATTTGTCAGAAAATTATTGTATTGTTTCATTTGGATGTCTTTTTAACTGATTATATTCTTCTATGATCACTAAAAGATTGAATTTAATTATCCATCTGTCAAGAAAAATTTCGACAAACTGTTAGAAATTTGAGATGCTTGCATTAGGCAGATTATTAAACCAACTCTTTATTCTATTTTGCAAAGAAAGAGAAAAATTTCTGATTTTTACATCCTCTTCATCAATCTCAAACAAATCCAGCTAATTTTCAAAACCTTGAGTATGTTTTTGGGTAATGATGTTATTATTTTCTCCGTCAAACCTTGGAAGAAATTTGTAATAGTTTTTGGGGAAATCATGGAGTATAGGAAGTAAAATGAGTGGCTTATATCTATCAGGAACTTTATATGGTATAGGAAAATGTACAGGGATTGTAAGATTAGTCTTGATTATTTGAGGCTTCTTAATTGGAAAATGATCATCATTAGATTCAGAGGAAAGATGCTCAAAGATATTAGGAGAATTAGTATTTACAATTTTTGAAGGAAAATAATCAAAAACTGATCTAAGATATTCTCTAAAATACAATATATATTGAAAAAATTTCTTAATGAGAAAGAACATAATGTCTTGGATTAAGATCCAAGTTAAAAGCCTGATCTTTCCATATTGCTCTTTCAGGTTCATTCCTCCAGTGGAGTCTTGACTGTGAAATTGATTTGGAGTCACCAGGTGGATGATTTTAACCTTTGTCTGTCTAATCACTATCCAGCATCATAGATCAGATCTGAACCTGTAAAATATTTCTGAAGAAAATGTTAGTTTTCCCCAGCGGAGTCGCCATTATGTTATCACTCAGTAATCTCTCTAGGTTCAAGAGATAACTCACCGAGGTAACCACAAACCAACTTTTAAACTCTAATATCTAGCCTTTCTAGGGCTCAGAGAAGGCTCTCTCTATAAGATTTAAATTTGTTTGTTTTATAAAATTTTAGGCTAGTTATGATTGTGCAATTGGTTTTGGTTTTGAATGGTTTGGTGGAAAAAATCACTAAAAGGGATGGATAGTGGGAGATCTATTTTTCCAATGGGCTAAGGAGTCAAAATTAAGCAAACATAACTGGGATCAAGGCCAAAAAATCAAATGTTTTTAGGACAAGATAGATAACCCTTGAAGATCTTGGAAAGTTTTTTTTGTGAGGTGGTATGATCAGGATAAAGGGAAATTAAGAATCCTTTGATCTGGAAAAAGGAAGTAGTAGGCAGAGGTCAAACGGGAGAGGGAGTAATTAAGGGTTCCCTACACTAGAAATCAGAGGAAGACATAGAAATGACAACTAGTTAAAAACAGGGTGCTCTTAACAAATCTTGTAGTAATACTATTAGTTATTCATTCAAATTTAGAACAAACATAGATGGGTGCATGTAACAAAGAAATATAACAATGACAATTAAGGAAATACTTCACTCCAAATAGCTCATCAGAGGAATCTTGAAGTATGATGCCAATTGGTTTGATCCAGTCTGCTACTCGAAATTTGAAATACAAAAGCCTTCAAGTCTAACAAAAATGATTATAACAATCTCCAACAATTTATTCCACAATAATACTTCAAAGAGTGAAGTATTTATACAAATTCTAAACTAAAATATCTTGAAACAATATCAAGCTTGGTTTACAAATATACATAAATAGAACTTAATAAAAGGACACTCAAAACTAATGAATCTATTTGGCACTATAATTATGGATTGATGGTGACAAAGAAGAGAATTCGAATTTGATCTCAACTCTTAGTTGATGATGAGGCATCCAAGTCACTAACTGTCTCCTTTCTTTGTGCTTTTTGTTCCATAAATTCTACAATCTTGGGGTCCAATGATACCTTTTTATATTTCAATCCAAAATATATATGTACAAAGTGAAAGAGGTTTTTGTAGATAAATATGTTACTAAGATAAACCTCTCTAATTTTCCCAAAATTCAATTACAACTGTTCATAATGGGCTCTGCAAAAATATGTGTAAAACAGAATTTTCCACATCTAAAAATTAGCTTGTGAATATGTGCATGTATCTCTCATTCTGTAAAAATTGTGCATAAAGTGAGATAGGTTTTTGTAGTTTAGCATCTTAGGAACATAAAAATCTTCCAGGTTTCCAAAATTCATCTTGGATTGTCCACAATCTTCTCTGCACAACTATGACTTAAAAATGAAATTTCTGCAAAAATGTCCCTTCTTGCTATGTTTTCATCTTTTAACCTTTTTGTTCTTTTAACTATTTTGAATTTACTTTGGATAAACTTAATTTTTGTTGGTAAAAGTGTTTTCATATATGTTTAACCATTACTGCCTCTATATTTAATTTTACTGTCTTACCTTGACTGCTCTATAACCTTTTCACTTTTACCTTTTACAGGAAGAGTGAGTAAAATATGTCCTGGAGAATTACTGATGAAAATGTTTTCATCCTCTGTTCTGACCACTTATGTAAATTTCTTCATTCTGCTCTACTACTGTATGAAATTTTCTTTTTTTTAGGAAAACAATTCGAAATCATTTCCATGTGAATTCTTGGAGTAAACAAGTCTTAACTAATATTAGACTGTTTATTCAAGTTTTGTTCGATCACCTGCAAAAAAAAAAAAAAAACAATAATTAATGAAAACCAGGTCTGCAGGGATGCAAATGGGATCTGGGAAATATAAATCTTTGGGTTGAGTCTTGGTTGTGAAGGTTTAACTTTGTTGGCAACGGAGTTTTAATTTTGCATCTAAAACAGTGGAGGCTTAATGCATTGCGCGAAAAGGTATAACAATTTAGCACTGCACAGGGTTTATAACAGTGGCTCGAGGTTTTTCGAGCGTTTGGAGGAATTTTGGAAGAAGGATGGATGCTTCTAGTGGTCTTGACAGTAAATTTGTAGCTTTTTGCTGGTTCTGGGCTTAAATCAAAACACAGGCTTCGTTTTCTTCATTCGGGAGGACAAATACAATTGATGAGTGCAGAAAAAGGGATAAAATGGTGCGATTTCAGGATTTATTAGGAAAATTAGGGTTAAATTGGCCTGCAATAAATGGGGGACAAGTCAAGCAATGGGCAGTTTTCAGGCTTCAAAGGCTATAAACTGCGATTGGTTTATCGTGCGCATTTGAGGTGGTAAGCAGTTTGGGATGGATCGAATGCGATCCAGTAGGAACCTGCCGCATGGAGGAGAGAGATGATTCTAAAACCACCCATTTCGTGTGGAAAGGGAAGTGTTATCATCACGCAACTAAAAAATGCGATATGATATGTCAATCGTTGGATCTGGGAGGGACTATGCGAACGGTTGAGATTTGATCTTGAAGATGCTCGAGCTTTGGAGTGGGTCCAGGGTTTTGATATTCGGCGAGATGATTTGTTTAAACCTTATAAATATAAATTTATAAAGTTAAAACATTGGGTTATATGTTATGCGAAGGATTAAAGTCACATATGTGTTTTTTAATTAAAACATTTAAAAATTGTTTCAATCAATAACGTTGGCGCGGGTATTAATATTATATGGTATATAAACCTTTGACAAGTGTTTTAATACCATAAGGGGGCGGGGATTAGTTCTAGTGATGCGTTTAAACCAAGGGGAATAAAGGGAAGGTTTTATTTCTTTACGTGGGGTATATAAACATTGGTTAAAACTTTAAATAGTGGGTTTTGGAGTTATTTAAAATATAAAATATTTAATAATATAAGGGAGGGTATAGTTTAGGGAATTAATATCTAGGTTAGAAATTAATATGGAAAAAATGTGTAATGTAGGTAAATGAATAAAAATGCATACTTTAATCACTAAGTAAAGTGAAAAATATAAACAAATAAAGCATAGTTGTCCCAATATTGTTTTTCACACTTTAACTTAGGATAAAAATGCATTTTATGGGTTTTGAGTGATTTAAAATGAAAATGAAATTAATTGTTTAGGGTTTTTACTTTTACTAAGTAAAAATGGGTTTTTACTTAGGAAAAGGGATTATGATTATGAATGAAGGGTAAATGTTGATGAAAATTGGGTTTTGCGTAGGAATTCAATATTTTTAATCAATCAGTTATCAAGCCTTGGGTCCGGTCCCAACAGAAATCAGAGAAATGCTCTGAGCCTCTTTAATTGAAGATCTAGAATATTGAATCATTGTGGGGGAGGGGAAATTAGTAATTTATTTCCCGATGATGCTTTATTACATGCCTTGCACAAATGCATTCTACCTACCCATCATTATTTCTAGCATTTTTTACTTCATTTGCATGGGTGCATTTGAGCTTGCAACCCTAAATCAATTTTCCTTCAAAACATAAAAACTATCTAATTCTAATCTTATTTCATCTGAGGGCTCATATTAAACTGTTGAGCTCCTCATTTATTCCCTACCTTATCTACTGATTTTTCAGGTTTAAACTGTTTGACAAATCTTTATTCTCTATCTAACAACATGATATTTAAAACATGAGAGGTCAAGTTTAAGTTGTTTGACCCTCATGGATTGTGGCATTTAGGACAAGATGCACACAATCTTATTTGCAAAAGTAAACTAAAGTAGTGGCTTTTAAACTTGCAACAGTTTCATGATCTATTTTTGATGGGGTTCATATTTAATATTCTTTTGATCTTTGTTTCTTTTTGTCCTTTGATTGTTCTTTTAGGACATACCCTCTTTTCATTTTTTTTTAAAATATGGGAATACATTTGTAGAAATCAAAGGTATGTACAATATTTCAAGAATTTTAACAGAGTCAAATCAAAATTATGAATACTATATTTATAGTCCACCCTAACATTGACTTCACATGGGGATGGCATCTCCTTGTGAAATGTCAAGAACACCGTCGACTAGTAGCCTGATCCATTGGGCTAATCCCAAACATGTATATGCTGTGACTGAAAACTCTTGAACTGAATTTACACATTTTTCTGCAAACTGAAATTTGATTTGAGACTAAAAGGTGATGCAACCTTCAAACCAAACTACTAAATCATCAATATCATAGGGCCTTTTCCTTGGCTTTAAATCTTAATGAATTATTTCAAACTAGCTGAAAACTGAAAACTGAAATAAACTGAAATCCTACCTATTTACTCTAATGAGCTATCCAACTACTTGTTAGTTAAAATGAAATAGTCAATGCAACCATTCAAGCATTATATACATTGAGGTATTTTGTTGCATGTGCTTGTTGATTATCAAAATTGTAATTCTGCAACTTATTAAAAACTTGTCAACAAATGAGATGATAAAGAAATACTTGATTTCCTTTGTTGACTCTAGAAACTTTTCAAAAGGATCTTCCAAGATATATACACTAATGTTCAACTTATCTAAACAACTGCACATCTATTCTGGATGGCCTCCGTGCCATGAAACTGAAATGTTATTTTCTTCTTTATCTCCCTGCAAACTTTTAGATAAGTTTTGTGATGATATTCCTATTGGTTGTAATGTTTGACTGCTGAAACCGTTATCATCTTGATTATGAAACTCATAGTTAGTTAATGGAGAAAGGCTTTGAATGCATTCATTATCCAACATATCTGCTATTGGATCACGAAAAACTTGTGAGGATGGGCTGCAATCTATTGGATATGGAATTCCATGGGACTTCATAAAATTCAACAAGTTGCTCATCCTTTTCTTTAATGATGTTATACCACATTTCCTTTAAAATCTGAAATGATTCAAAACATAGTGGTATGGAACTTTATTTTGTCATTTTATCATGTATTTCAATTGGAACTGATAACTGCAATTGTGAAACTGAAATATCCTGATCAAGAGTTTGATTATCTTCTTTGTTGTCAATAATAATTCCTAAAGACTGTTGATTATTAATGGCATCAAAGTTGTCTCTAATGAACTGAAATGAAGCAAAACAAAGAGGTAAAGAACCTTCACTTATTTCCAAATTTTGTACTTTTTCTTCCTCACTTTCATGGTTGATTCGTATTGGCTGATCATTGTATTCTGGCTGCTGAAACTGAGTTTCTTCATCTCACAAACTAGCTTCTGACTGCTCTGTAAATTTAGCTTGAGTTTGGAGAACATAACTATCATCATAATGATCATACATAGGCAAATCATCAATAGAATGAATTTCATCCAACATACACATTAAATCGGTCGATTCCTCTTCCACATATTGATCTATAAATCCATTTTTTGATCTATGATAATTGGTATTAGCAGGAATTTGTTCATGGCTATCAACCTCTTCTATTTCTTCATGGTGATTTTGAATACAAGATTCATCTTTCATAGTGATCTTCTGTATGATTTCATCTAGTTTTTTTACCAAAAGGCTGAGTTTTACCTTTACAATGTTTTTCTTCTCTTCTTCTTCTGCTTTCAACTTTTCCTTTCTGATTTGCAGGTTAACTTCTACAATGTTCTGCATTTGTACAAGTGCTTCTGGATCCCTTTCTCTTAACGGAAATTCTATTTCTAGATCAAAGACACTTAGGTAATGCAAGAGAGCTGAATCATGAGGAGGTATTATATTTTCTGGCATTGAATAATAAACTTGATTAAATATGTTAGAAAATTGTTGTATTGTTTCATTTGGATGTCTTTTTAACTAATTATATTCTTCTATGATCACAAAAATATTGACTTTAATTATCCATCTGTCAAGAAATATTTGGACAAACTGCTGGAAATTTGAATTGCTTGCATTAGGCAGATTCTTAAACCAATTCTTTATTCTATTTTGCAAAGAAAGAGCAAAAATTCTGATTTTTACATCCTCTTCATCAATCTCAAATAAATCTAGATAATTTTGAAAACCTTGAATATGTTTTTGGGCAGTGATGTTATTATTTTCTCCATCAAACCTTGGAAGAAATTTGTAATAGTTTTTAGGGAAATCATGGAATATAGGAAGTAAAATGAGGAGCTTATATATATCAAAAACTTTATATGGTATAGGAAAATGTACATGGATTGTAAGATCAGTCTTGATTATTTGAGGCTTCTTAATTGGAAAATGATCATCATTAGATTCAGAAGAAAGTTTCTCAAAGAGATTAAGAGAATTAGTATTTACAATTTTTGAAGGAAAATAATAAAAAACTAATCTAAGATCTTCTCTAAAATACAATATACATTGAAAAACTTTCTTAATGAGAAATAACATAATGTCTTGGATTAAGATCCAAGCGAAAAGCCTGATCTTTCCATATTGTTCTTTTAGGTTCATTCCTCCATTGGATTCTTGACTGTGAAATTGATTTGGAGTCGCCAGGTGGATGATTTTAACCTTTGTCTGTCTGATCATTGTCCACCATCATAGATCAAATTTGAACCTGTAAAATATTTCTAAAGAAAATGTTAGTTTTCCCCAGTGGAGTTGCCATTATTTTATCACTCAGTAATTTCTCCATGTTTAAGAGAGAACTCACCGAGGTAACCACAGACCAACTTTTAAACTCTAAGATCTAGCCTTCCTAGGGTTCAGAGAGGGTTGTCTCTATAAGATTTAATTTTGTTTATTTTATAAAATTTTAGGCTATTTATGATTGTGCAATTGGTTTTGGTTTTGAATGGTTTGGTGGGAAAAAATCACTAGAAGGGATGGATAGTGGGAGATCTATTTGTCCATTAGGCTAAGGAGTCAAAATTAAGCAATCAGAATTGGGATCAAGGCCAAAAAGTCAAATGTTTTCAGGGAAAGATAGATAACCCTTGAAGATCTTGGAAAGTTTTTTTTTGTGAGGTGATATGATCGGGATAAAGGGCAATTAAGAATCCTTTGATTTGAAAAAATGAAGTAGTAGGCAGAGGTCAAACGAGAGAGGGAGAAATTAAGGGTTCCCTACAGTAGAAATTAGAGGAAAACATAGAAATGATAATTAGTTAAAAACAGGGTGCTCTTAACAAATCCTATAGTAATACTCCTATTTATTCATTCAAATTTAGAACAAACATAGATGGATACATGTAACAAAGAAATATAACAATGACAAGTAAGGAAATACTTCACTCCAAATAGCTCATCACAGGAATGTTGAAGTATGATGCCAATTGGTTTGATCCAGTTTGCAACTAAAAATTTGAAATACAAAAGCATTCAAGTCCAACAAAAATGACTATAAAAATATCCAGCAATTTATTCCACAATAATGCTTCAAAGAGTGAAGTATTTATACAAATTCTAAACTAAAATATCTTGAAACAATATCAAGATTGGTTTACAAATATCTCAAACTATTTTACATAAATAGAACTTAATAAAAGGTCACTCAAAACTAATGAATCTATTTGGCACTATACTTATGGATTGATGGTGAAAAATAAGAGAATTTGAATTTGATCTCAACTCTTAGTTGATGATGAGGCATACAAGTCACTAATTGTCTCCTTTCTTTGTGTTTTTTGTTCCAGAAATTCTGCAAACTTGGGGTCCAATGATACCTTTGTATATTTCTATAAGAAATAAATATGTAAACATTGAAATAGGATTTTGTAGATAAATATGTCACTAAGATAAACCTCTCTCAGTTTTCCAAAATTCAATTCTCGTTGTTCACAATAGGCTTTTCAAAAAGATGTGTAAAACAGAATTTTACACATTTTGAAAATTAGCCTATGAATATGTGCATGTATCTCTCATTCTGTAATAATTGTGCATAATGTAAGATAGGTTTTTGTAGGCTAGCATCTTTGGAACATAAACCTCTTCCCTTTTTCCAAAATTCATCTTGGATTTTCCACAATCTTCTCTGTAAATCGATGACTTAAACATGAAATTTCTGCAAAAATGTCCCTTCTTGCTCTGTTTTCACCTTCTAACCTTTTTGTTCTTTTAACTGTTTTGAATTTTACTTTGGATAAAATTCATTGTTGTTGGTAAAAGTGTTTTCTTCTCTATTTAACCATTACTGTCTCTGTATTTACTTTTATTGTTTTACCTTGACTGCTCTGTTACCTTTTCACTTTTACCTTTTACAGTAAGAGTGAGTAAAATATGTCCTGGAGAATTACTGATGGAAATGTTTTCATCCTCTGTTCTGACCACTTATGTAAATTTCTTCATTCTTCTCTGCTACTATATGAAAATTTCTTGTTTTTAGGAAAACAATTCGAAATCATTTCCTTGTGAATTCTTGGAGTAAACAAGTCTTAACTAGTATTAGACTGTTTATTCAAGTTTTGTTCGATCACTTGCAAACAAAAATAAAAACAATAATTACTGAAAACCAGGTCTGCAGGGATGCAAATGAGATCTAGGGAAATAGAAATCTTTGGGTTGAGTCCTGGCTGCGAAGGTTCAACTTTGTTGGCAACAGAGTTTTACTTTTGCATCTCAAATAGTGGAGGCTTAATGCATTGCACGAAAAGGTATAACAATTTAGCACTACACAGGGTTTATAATAGTGGCTCGAGGTTTTTCGAGCGTTTGGAGGGATTTTGGAAGCAGGATGGAAGATTCTAATGGTCTTGAAAGTAAATGTGTGGTTTTTTGCTAGTTCTGGGCTTAAATCAAAACACAGGCTTCGTTTTCTTCAGTCGGGAGGACAAATACAGTTGACGAGTGCAAAAAAAGGGATAAAATGGTGCGATTTCAGGGTTTATTAGGCAAATTAGGGTTAAATTGGCCTACAATAAATGGTGGTCAAGTCAAGAAATGGGCGGTTTTCGGGCTTCAAAGGGTATAAACCGTGAGTGGTTTATCGCGTGTGTTTGAGGTGGTAAGCAGTTTGGGATGGATTGAATGCGATCCAGAAGGAACCTACTGTGTGGAGGAGAGAGATGATTCTAAAACCACCCATTTCGCGTGGAAATGGAAGTGTTATCATTTTGCGACTAAAAAATGCGATATGAGATTTCAATCGTTGGATCTGGGAGGGACTATGCGAACGGTTGAGATTTAATCTGGAAGATGCTCGGGATTAGGAGTGGGTTCGGGGTTTTGATATTCGTCGGGATGATTCGTTTAAACCTTATAAATATAAATTTATAAAGTTAAAACCTTGGGTTATATGTTATGTGGAGGGGTAAAGTCACATAAGTGTTTTTTAATTAAAACATTTTAAAAATGTTTCAATCAATAACGTTGGTGCGGGTATTAATATTATATGGTATATAAACCTATGACAAGTGTTTTAATACCATAAGGGGGCGAGGATTAGTACTAGTGATACGTTTAAACCAAGGGGAATAAAGGGCGGATTTTATTTCTTTACGTGGGGTATTTAAAATAGTGGATTTTGGGGTTATTTAAAATAGAAAATATTTAATAATATATGGGAGGGTATAGTTTAGGGAATTAATATCTAGGTTAGAATTAATATGGAAAAAAAGGTGTAATGTAGGTAAATGAATAAAAATACATAATTTAATCACTAAGCAAAGTGAAAAATATAGACAAAAAAAGCATATTTGTCCCATTATTGTTTTTCACACTTTAACTTAGGATAAAAATGAATTTTATGGGTTTTTGAGTGATTTAAAATGAAAATGAAATTAATTATTTAGGGTTTTTACTTTTACTAAGTAAAAATGGGTTTTTACTTAGGAAAAGGGATTATGATTCTGAATGAAGGGTAAATGTTGATGAAAATTGGGCTTTGTGTAGGAATTCAATATTTTTAATCAATCAGTTATCAAGCCTTGGGTCTGGTCCCAACAGAAGCCAGAGAAATGCTCTGAGCCTCTTTAACTGAATATTTAGAATACTGAATCATTTGTGGGGAGGAAATTAGTAATTTATTGCCCGATGATGCTTTATTACATGCCTTTCACAACTACTTTCTACCTACCCATCATTATTACTAGAATTTTTTACTTCATTTGCATGGGTGCATTTGAGCTTGCAACCCTAAATCAATTTTCTTTCAAAACTTAAAAACTATCTAATTCTAACCTTGATTCATCCGAGGGCTCAGATTAAACTGTTGAGCTCCTCATTTATTCTCTATATTATCTACTGATCTGTCAAGTTTAAACTGTTTGACAAATATTTATTCTCTATCTAACAACATGAGATTTAAAGCATGAGAGGTCAAGTTTAAGCTGTTTGACCCTTATGGATTGTGGTATTTAGGACAAGCTGCACACAATATTATTTGTAGAAGTAAACTAAAGTAGTGGCATTTAAACTTGCAACACTTTCATGATATATTTTTGATGGGGTTCATATTTAATATTCTTTTGATCTTTGTTTATTTTTGTCCTTTGATTGTTCTTTTAGGACATACCCTCTTTTCATTTTTTTTTTTTAATATGGGAATACATTTGTAGAAACCAAATGTATGTATAATATTTTAAGAATTTTAACAGATTCAAATAAAAATTGTGAATCCTACATTTATAGGACCCTAACAACGGCTTCACATGGGGATGGCATCTCCTTGTGAGATGTCAAGAACGTCGTTGACTAGTAGCCTGATCGATTAGGCCAATCCCAAACATGCATATGCTATGACTGAAAACTCTTGAATTGAATTTAAACCTTTTTCTGCAAACTGAAATCTGATCTAAGATTAAAAAGTGCGACAACCTTCAAACCAAACTACTAAATCATCAATACCTTAGGGCCTTTTCCTTTGCTTCAAATCTTAATGAATTATTTCAAACTAGCTGAAAACTGAAAACTGAAATAAACTGAAATCCTACCTATTTACTCTAATCAGTTGTCCAACTGTTGGTTAGGTAAAATGAAATAGCCAATGCAACCATTCAAGCATTATATACATTGAGGTATTCTGTTGCATGTTCTTGTTGATTGTCAAAACTGTAATTCTGCAACCTATTAAAAATTTGTCAAAAAATGAGATGATAAGGAAATACTTGATTTCCTTTGTTGACTCTAGAAACTTTTCAAAAGGATCTTCCAAGATATATACACTAATATTTAACTGATCTAAACAGATGTACATATGTTCTGTATGGCCTCCATGCCATGAAACTGAAATGTTATTTTCATCTTTATCTCCCTGCAAACTTTCAGATAATTTTTGTGATGATATTCCTACTGATTGTAATGTTTGACTGCTGAAACCATTATCATCTTGATTCTGAAATTCATAGTTAGTTAATGGAGAAAGGCTTTGAATGCATTCATTATCCAACATATCTGCTATTGGATCATGAAAAACTTGTGAGGATGGCTGCAATCTATTGGATATGGAATTCCATGGGACTTCATAAACTTCAACAAGTTGTTCATCCTTTTCTTTAATGATGTTATACCACATTTCCTTTAAAATATGAAATGATTCAAAACATAGTGGTATGGAACTTTCTTGTGTCATTTGATCATGTATTTCAATTAGGACTGATAACTGCAATTTTGAAACTGAAATATCCTGATCAAGAGTTTGATTATCTTCTTTGTTGTCAATCATAATTCCTAAACACTGCTAATTATTGATGGCATGAAATTTGTCTCTAATGAACTGAAACGAAGCAAAACAAAGAGGTAAAGAACCTTCACTTATTTCCAAATTTTGTTATTTTTCTTCCTCACTTTCATGGCTTATCAGTATTGGTTGATCACTGTATTCTGGTTGCTAAAACTGAGTTTCTTCATCCCACAAACTAGCTTCTGATTGCTCTGTAAAGCTAGCTTGAGTTTGGAGAACACAACTATCATCATAATGATCATACTTAGGCAAATCATCAAAAGAGGAATGTCATCCAACATACACATTAAATCGGTAAATTCCTCTTCCACATATTGATCTATAAAACCATTTTCTAATCTATGATAATTGGTATTAACAGGAATTTGTTCATGGCTATCAACCTCTTCTATTTCTTCATGGTGATTTTGAATAAAAAATCATCTTTCATAGTGATCTTCTATATGATTTCATCTAGTTTTTTTACCAGAAGGCTGAGTTTTACCTTTACAATGTTTTTCTTCTCTTCTTCTTCTGCTTTCAAATTTTTCTTTCTGATTTACAAATTAACTTCTACATCAACTGCAATGTTCTACATTTGTACAAGTGTTTTTGGATCTCTTTCTCTTAACTGAAATTCTATTTCTGGATCAAAGGCACTTGGGTAATGCAAGAGAGCTGAATCATGAGGAGGTCTTACATTTTCTGGCATTGAATAATAAACTTGATTAAATTTGTCAGAAAATTTTTGTATTGTTTCATTTGGATGTCTTTGTAACTGATTATATTCTTCTATGATCACAAAAAGATTGACTTTAATTATCCATCTGTCAAGAAAAATTTCGACAAACTGTTGGAAATTTGAGATGCTTGCATTAGGCAGATTCTTAAACCAACTCTTTATTCTATTTTGCAAAGAAAGAGCAAAAAGTTTGATTTTTACATCCTCTTCATCAATCTCAAATAAATCCAGATAATTTTGAAAACCTTGAATATGGTTTTGGGCAGTGATGTTATTATTTTCCCCATCAAACATTGCAACAAATTTGTAATAGTTTTTAGGGAAATCATGGAGTCTAGGAAGTAAAATGAGGGACTTATATCTATCAGGAACTTTATATGGTACAAAATGTGCAGGGATTTTAAGATCAGTATTGATTATTTGAGGCTTCTTAATTGGAATATGATGATCATTAGATTCAGAAGAAAGTTTCTCAAAGAGATTAGGAGAATTAGTATTTACAATTTTTGAAGGAAAATAATTAAAAACTAATCTAATATCTTCTCTAAAATACAATATACATTGGAAAACTTTCTTAATGAGAAACAACATAATGTCTTGGATTAAGATCCAAGTTAAAAGCCTGATCTTTCCATATTGTTCTTTCAGGTTCATTCCTCCAGTGTGTTGGGAATCACGATTTTCGTTAGACCAAAACCCGCAGGTGTTAGTAAACGATCGCATCGCCAGAGATAAGGATCCATGAGAGGCGGTTAGTCCATGTCACAAAACACACGGGGAGCGTTGGTTTATCCAATGTCCAAAAATACCTGCCCAACGCAAGCTGGGTGTGTATCAAACTCATGACCTACGCTCTGATACCACTTGTTTGGAATCACGATTGTCGTTAGACCAAAGCCCGCAGGTGTTAGTAAACGATTGCATCGCCAGAGATAAGGATCCACGAGAGGTGGTTAGTCCATGTCGCGAAACACACGGAGGGCGTTGGTTTATCCAATTTCCAAAACAGTGGACTCTTGATTGTGAAATTGATTAGTAGTCGCCAGGTGGACGATTTTAACCTTTGTTTGTTTGATCACTGTCCACCATCATATATCGGATATGAACTTGTAAAATATTTCTGAAGAAAATGTTAGTTTTCCCCAGCGGAGTTTCCATTATGTTATCACTCAGTAATTTCTACAAGTTCAAGAGAGAACTCACCGAGGTAACCACAGACCAACTTTTAAACTCTAAAATCTAGCCTTCCTAGGGTTCAGAGAGGGCTCTCTCTATAATATTTAACTTTGTTTGTTTTATAAAATTTTAGGCTAGTTATGATTGTGCAATTGGTTTTGGTTTTGAATGGTTTGGTGGGAAAAAATCACTAGAAGGGATGGATAGTGGGATATCTATTTTTCCATTGGGCTAAGGAGTCAAAATCAAGCAAACAGAACTAGGATCAAGGCCAAAAAGTCAAATGTTTTCAAGGCAAGATAGATAACTCTTGAAGATCTTGGAAAGTTGTTTTTTGTGAGGTGGTATGATCGGGATAAAGGGAAATTAAGAATCCTTTGATCCAGTTAAAGGAAGTAGAAGGCAGAGTTCAAATGAGAGAGGGAGAAATTAAGGGTTCCCTACACTGGAAATCAGAGGAAAACATAGAAATGATAACCAGTTAAAAACATGGTGCTCTTAACAAATCTTGTAGTAATACTCCTAGTTATTCATTCAAATTTAGAACAAACATAGATGGATGCATGTAACAAAGAAAGATAACAATGACAAGTAAGGAAATACTTCACTCCAAATAGCTCATCACATGAATCCTGAAGTATGATGCCAATTGGTTTGATCCAGTCTGCTACTCGAAATTTGAAATACAAAAGCCTTCAAGCCCAACAAAAATGACTATAACAATCTCCAGCAATTTATTCCACAATAATACTTCAAAGAGTGAAGTATTTATACAAATTCTAAACTAAAATATCTTGAAACAGTATAAAGATTGGTTTGCAAATATCTCAAATTGTTTTACATAAATAGAACTTAATAAAAGGACACTCAAAACTAATGAATCTATTTGGCACTATACTTATGGATTGATGGTGACAAAGAAGAGAATTCGAATTTGATCTCAACTCTTAGTTTATGATGAGGCATCCAAGTCACTAATTGTCTCCTTTCTTTCTGCTTTTGTTCCAGAAGTTATGCAAACTTGGGGTCCAATGATACCTTTGTATATTTCAATCTGAAATTGTTACACAGCAATTTGTCACCGTCCCTGCAATTCCCCATCCCGCACATTGGAGGGCTCATTCCGTGACCTGTGAGCAGTGACATAACCTGAAAACACTTTCATGGCATTCCCTTAGACATGGACTTTCATTTCCCTGAAGACATCTCCTTGTGAAAAACCCTAAAAATAGCCTTTCCATCCTTGGTACGACTAGCCTGTGTTATACCCGCGCCAATGGGGGGAATTCTTCAAAGAGGGCGCGCCAATTGGCGCTCTGTCTCAAAGTTGCACTCGCGCCAGGCTTAGTAAAGGGTGTTTTTTAAAAATAAATGGTGGAAGATTGACTTTAACTAACTCCTGAACTGGTCTCTAAATTGAGTTGGGACATTTGGCTCCGTATTTCCATGTAGAGGAAGTAGTTTGCCACCTCCCATGGAAGCTTCCTTGAGGATAGGGCCAATCCCATGATTGTAGGGATCCCAAATCCCCTTCCACCATCTATATAAGCTTTCCATTTCCCTTTGAAAGCTAATCTCCAAGAGCCTTCATAGCCTAAAGAATGCTGCAAGAGCTTTGATAGTCCTCATAGTGCCAAATCCATAGCAAGGAGATTGACGATCGAAGAGAGAGGCTTGTCCCTATTCCCGACAAGCTTTACTGAGACGTATTCTGCTGATGACCTGCCGAAGGAGGATTTCAGCGTCAGAGCCAGGTTGTATCATCCTTTGTTTAATTAATATAAGTGACTACAATTATAGTTCCACTCGTATTGTTCATGCTTGTTTATGAGTTGTGTCCTCTCTGACTGACGCATAATTTCAATTATATGGTTTTACGCTCGTATGTTTGTCGTGTTTCTTTTACGTGCAGGTGTTCGATCGCGTCAAGTGGTGGAATTGTGACCTGTCGGAGCAAGGGATCGAGAGCACTATCCTCTCCACAACGACAACCGCGTTGAACCTGAGGTAGGCCTTCTATCGCGCTTTGATTTTTGCAATTAGGAGCTTGTGTTGTAGTGTGTTTGATTGTTGCTAGAACCGATCTGGGCTAGTAGGGATCACCTCTGTCCGTAGAGGGGATTTACCTCTACAACAAATTGGCGACTCCGCTGGGGAGTTAGCTTGTTTTTTGCTTTATAAACTACAGACGGAGCCTGAAGTTGGCCAGATAGCCTTCGAAACGCTCTTGCTCTGCATTAGCGAAGTAGATCAATGCTACTTCAGTCAATCTCCGGTTTAGTTTATGAACTGAACACTTGGAGTATTGTCTTGTCTTTCGGTCGATTCTTGACTTTGCTTGCTTGATTAGCTCTTTTGGCTGGCTCTTTTCGTGAGTTTGGCTTTTGATTTAAGCTCCACCATCACTGATCTGCTTCTTGGATTGCTTATTTTTTATTTTTCCTTAGTAAACTCAGCTGGCGCGCTTTTCAGTGTGACAGTCATGCCCACTGGCACATGTTGTCAGTGTATTACTTGCGACAATTCCATTCTGGCGCTAGTTTCAGCCTTACAGTCGCGCCAATCCTATAAGGTGCTAGGGTTTACTGGGTTTTGAGCCTTCTAAGACTGATCTGGGTGTTTGGTCTTGTTTTTTCGACTGCTTGAGTGTTTTGGGGCCTTGTTTAACTGACTGTGACCTTCTTCCTTTGGTTTTTTGCCCATTTCTATCAATTTTACATTTTAGCCCTAGGGCATCTAGGTGCTATTGTGCGTCAAGCCTCCCTTGGGAGTTTTTGGTTTCTGTCTGTTCAGTCAACTTTGTGATTGCTTCTCTGCACTCGTTTGGTGCTTGTCTATCATTTTATTGCGTTATTTGAGTGATCGTCTTCTTCTTCATTCGAATTCCGCTTTGTCTCATTTTGAGCCTAGATTACATGGTTCATTTGAGTCTTTGGGTGTCTTTTGATTTGAGGGACTTTTTATCGATTTGAGATTTGATTGTAGGCTTGCATTGAGTGAAATTTGATTGTTTTTCTCTTTTGATTTTGCTTCTCAATCGCTTGTCTCATTAGTTTTCATCTTGTTTAGTGCTCTTGCTCTTAAACATTGGAAATACAAAAAAATCTCTTTTGCGTTGAATTAGTTGGTGTGAATTAGATCTTTTCGGTGTTATTAGTGATTATTAACTTTGAACGAAAAGCTTTTAGTTTCCATTAGCTGCATTAGAGATATCATTGGTTGTTGTCTAATCATTTTTTTGTTGTGTGAAAAGCTCTTAACTCTCCTGTAACTAGCTTTCATCGAATGAAATGATATACTGTGGCATTTAGTGTGCATTTAGGAGATTTTGAGACATTACATTCGCTAGGGCCTGAAAACTGAAACATAATTGAAGATAAACATTAAAATTTATTCAATTTATTCAATTTACACTAAGGCAGCATTGAAACACTAACGAAATATTTAGAGGTCTAGGCTAGAGACGTGTTCCAGCGTCTTTAAACCTAGTAGTTGTCGTTCGCCTCTTGGCTTTAGACAGCGCTAGTACGGACTGGTGCTCCCCGTACCGTCGCGTATATAAAGGGAGATCCCACTAGGTTTCTATCCTTTATCCATAGGAAGCTGATTCTGCCGCCCTATACCCGTGATACACCGAACACAACATTCGGGGAGATTGCCTGCACGTACGTCAAGTCCTTGGTTGATTTCTCTTTCATTTTGAAACCAAGGTGTATATTGTAGTTCACAGTTATTTGGTACACCCTTTGCCTAGTATTCCTGAGCAGTCATTTTGATCTTATCTGACTCTTTAAATTTTAAAAGATCACCAAGTGCTTGTCCTTTCATGCTTTCTTAAAAACTGAAAGAGATAGAGTCATCTTTCATCCGTTTCTCGACTCTTAAAACATGAAACGGTGAATTTTCTAAGTTTCAATGTCGTAAAATAAATCACCCGCGATCACACTCCCTGTTAGATTTTTCTTATTGGCCGTTTGATTGTGTGCCTTGGTTCTTTTTCAGTCCATGTGTGTGTTTGATCTTTCTCTCTTGTCATTACTACCACAGTGGAGGAACCCTCAGTTTCGTCTATTGGTAGTCCATATACGGGTGATTCACCAGAGGTTTCTCAATCCTCTGTTGAACCTCAGCAGCCCATCGTTTCTGAGTTTCCCGACGGGGGACCGGTTCTGTCTGAGCTTCCCTTTGGAGGACCAGTTGAGTTCAATTGGCCCTTTCCCGACCCTTGGTCTGGATTTTGAGTAGGGGAACATTTCCCTCCTCTTACATCGGGTTCGCCTTTTTTGGCTGCTGTTATTCCTCCTAGCCCTCGCCATCTGTTACGAGATCTAGCAGTAAGTTCAAATATGAGTGAATCCAGTCATTCTGCTAGCGAGGAAATCCCCACGTCTGGTGAAGATTACCAACTATTCCCACAAGTAACTCGGAAGTTATTCCCAGAAGACAACGCCGAATCATCTGTTATGTCTTCGCCTGGTCCCTCACTACCAGCAGGGTATAGATCCTTAGGTAAGATTATTGCCGCCACTGCCTCTATGGGGGTATCATCTCCTTCTACGAGGCCAGTTGTTCCTTCATTGGGGATGTCTCCACGGACACCTGTCACGTCATCCCCTCAGGTCACTTCTGTACCCGTCAGGCCCACTGTTTGTGTGGCTGCATCTACACCTGCTGTTACCACTCAGTCTGTAAGGACCACATCACTTCTCGAAGACGTCTATATAGCTTCTTCTATGCCGGAGAACATCTCTCCTAAGGAGTATCGATTGTCCTTACAACAATCAAACCCTGAGGTCGGACAACCCTCTCAAGATCCCAACCGCTCGTATTTTTTGCATTATGCACAGGATGGTACACCCATGTACGTTTTTCCATATTAGTATGATGAGCACGAGAACCCTTTACGTCTACCCGCTCTTGAGGCTCAACTTCATGCTCAGGGTTTATCGTATAACCAGGATGGGCAGCCTTATAACCTACAAGGACAACCTTTTCAAGGCCAACCTTCGAGCCAGCCTGGCTATCCTTACGACCCGCAAGGTTACCCTACGGGCCAGCAAGAGCCGCTATACGGTCCACAAGGACAATATTACAACCCTTCAGGTCAACTCGTGCAGCCTCTTCCTAGATTCCAACCGGGGCAACCTCAAGGACTCACAGGTCAACCGGGGTACCAACCTGGGCCAGTATACAATCCTGGGGGGCAAGTCCAACCGTCGCAACCCATGCAACCTCAGTATCCTGTTGCTCAAAATGTTGCACATCAGCTAGGACCATCCTATGGTCCCGTTGTAGGTCAAACCGGTTACCAGCCACCACCTGGCTCCATTCCTCCACCAGGCCAACCAGTTCATCCGGCACAACCCGGTGTTCCTCCACCAGGCCAACTGGCCCATCCAGTACAACATGGTGCTCCTCAACAGCCAGGTCAACCTGTACAACTGGCACAACTTGTTTATCCGGGTCAACCTGTTCAACCAGGGCAGCCCGTTCATCCAGGTCAGCCTGTCCAACCAGGCCAGCCTGCACACTCTATTAACCTTTCCCAACAGCCGATTTATTCGATGCCACAACCGAATCAACCGGTGCACCCTAATTATCAGGCTCATCAGGGTCCCACCTATCAACAACCCGCTCAACCTCAAGGCGGTTACTACCCTCACAGTCAATCTCGACCGGCTTATAATCCGCTCCAAGGTTCCCATTATTACACTCAACAACCCGGCTATGCCTATACTCAGCAGCCAAATCCACAGGCTACCCAAACGTGGCCGACGTACAATCAGGCTCCATACTCTAGTTATCAAGCCCCGTACACTGGTTACCAGCAACCGAATTAGACTGGTTATACACCCTATACCCCCTACGGTCAAAATCCTGCCGGACAGAACCCATGGGGGCAAGGATATTCTCAACCAGCGTGGATTACAGGTACCGGTCCTTATCAAGGACCTGGCATGCCGTTCAATCCGCAATTGTCGTTCTTGGCTACCTTGGAATTACTGGACGTTTCTAAATTAACCAATGATCCAATTCTTCACAATCCTTATTGGCCTCCAGTCCCAACCAAGGTACCCGGCGACTGCCCCAAGTTTGAAGGTAAAGCTGGTGAATACCCCCAAGCTCATGTAATGACTTACCATTTGTGGTGTTCGTCTAATTCTTGGGTCGATGATTCAATTCGTCTACGTCTCTTCCAGTGCACTCTTACCGGTGTTGCCACTAAGTGGTATATTGAATTACCCCGTGACATCTTTCAATATTTCAATACTTTAGCAATGGCTTTTCTGACTCACTTTCAGTTACCGATTCGCTACGAAGCCGGGACGCATCTCCTGACTTCGTTGAAGCAGGATAAATACACCCACATATCTGATCATATTCATGAGTGGCTACGTCGTCGTAGGCTGATCAAGTTTGATATACCTGATCAACTACTAACTCATTGGTTCACCACATCCTTCGTTAATAAAATCGTGCAAGATATTGCTATGGGGGCATGTGTGACTGAAGAACAGGCTATTGCACGTGCCCAGTATCTTGATCTGGTATACTCTCAGTCTGGCACGCTGTATGATATTTTGACTGATGCTCCACGCCCAGGAACCTCTAAAGCCCCACCTACCCCAGCGGTGAATGGTGTTATTGGTTCCGTGTCTCAAAATTATTTAAAATATTCGAATGGGAAGCAGAAGTCCAATTCGTCCAATAATTCTTCTCTTCTCGCCCCTCCAGATTCTGGAAAAACTGCGGAGGTTAACGCCGTTCAGGCTAATCCTATGGAAAAAGCCTCCAAAGGGAAAAAGAAGGGCAAAGTAAAATCCAAACCCGACGCCCCAAAGTCAGAGTCTTCTAAACCTCGTACTGATGACAGTGCTCAACGTAAAATGAAGTACCCCTGCCTTATTTGTGAAGAAGATCATTATACCAAGGATTTTCCACGAAGATCTGAAATCAGTCAACTTCTCAAAGGCTCCAAAGGGACTCCGGCAATTCTTAAAGAATCGTTCTCGTCTCAGCAGACCCAGATGGTTGAGCATCCTTCACCATCTGCACCATTTGGGTCCCAGGTCTTTATAATGAATGGTACTGCACCTGTCTCCATTGCTACACGTTCGAAAGATTATGTTGGATCGCATCAGCCAGCTAGGAAGGAGATTGTGGATGGTCCACCTCCTCCTCCTGTCTCCGGTTCTTTGGAGATTGAGAAGCCTACTGCTGAACCTGTTGTGAGGCCACCTTCTAAAGGTGTTCTTTGAAGGTCTTCCTACAATCCAAATGCCCTTGCCGCTCAACATTACAGTATTGTTGAGGATTTGGCACAGGTGCCTTCTACTATGTCCACATTGGAAGTCCTTCAAAGTTTCCCTTCGTAACGGAAAGCTTTGTTATCTGCAATCGGTGGAATTGATCCCACTAATTCTAATCTTATCACCTTCGACTTAGAAAATTTTACCCCCCGACTTCCACATCAAATCGCTCTTGTTATTCAAGTCGGGATCAACGGTCTTAATATCCATCGGGTCGTTGTGGATGAAGGTGCTTCTACCTGTGTCATGTCGTCTGCCTGTTGGAAGGCCATTGGCTCTCTGGCCCTGTCATCATCTCCCAATGACTTAGAGGCATTCGATGGTCGGGAATCCAAACCCCTGGGTGTTCTTGAGAGTTTTCCGATTACGTTACAAGGGAAGACAGTCAACGTAGAAGTGGAAGTGGTTGATGCCAAACTTAACTACAACCTGCTTCTCAGTCGCAGTTGGACTCACGCTATGCTATGCGTGACATCCACCCTCTTTCGACTTCTTAAGTTCCCTCATGAGGGAAATTTTTTTACTGTGGATCAGTTGTCTTTCTTCACCTCCACCTTTGAGAACAACGTTCCTTACGTGGATAAGATCCCTAATCCCCTTGACAGTGTAGGACCCGGTCTCTTCAAGGACCCTGTCCTCATGGGTATTTTTCCCGCACCGCCACCGCACATCATTCAAGTTAATATGATCTCTATGTCTGACGACCCATGGATTATCCCTTCGCCTTAACAGGTGATTGATTTTGGAGAATCGATGCCCTTAACTCCAGTAGAGATTAATTACTGCGAAATCGTTGCCGCATCCAATCCCCCCCTTCCTCAACATGCTCCCTCGAGCATGGCTTTAGATATCTATTCTCAATCCCCCTGGCTCGGTGAGGCCGACTCGCCTAATCCTCTTAAAGAGACTTTTCCTTCTGACGAAGCCATTGTTGAAGCAATGTCTCTTGAGGAGCTGCCTTGGAGCGATGGACATCATCGTTCCTCCTTCATGCCTGGCCTGGGGGAAATGTCAGAATGTCTAGATCGTTTTTCATCTCAAGCTCCTACTCCCCCTCTTCAGATGCCCATTTTGACACATGAGGTCCTTTCGGAGGGAAACCTGAGCAACATTACTCAAACCACTCCGATCGACATCTCCGTTAAACCGGGGATAGTTGAAAACATACATGTGGGAGTAACTTGTTCTCCTGATGAGATACGAGTTTATACTGTTCTTTTCCGAGAATTCAGAGACGTGTTCACCTGGTCCTATGAGGAAATGACTGGGATTGATCCCAGCATAGTAGTGCACGAGATTCCTACCTATCCCGGTGCGAAACCCGTGCGCCAACGCTTACGCCCAGTGCATCCTCGCAAAGCCGCTACCATTAAAGCAGAAGTTGAAAAACTTCTGAACGCGGGCTTCATTTACCCGATTCCCCTCACAAAATGGGTCTCAAATATTGTCCCTGTAGATAAAAAAACAGGGTACTATAAGGGTCTGCGTTGATTACCGTGATATTAATCGCGCCTGTCCTAAGGAAAACTATCCTACTCCCTTCATAGATCAAATCATTGATGAATGTGCTGAGAGTGAGATTTATTCCCTGATGGACGGATTTTCTAGGTATAATCAGATAAATATTTTACTTGCCGATCAACACAAGACTGAATTCATCTATCCGTGGGGTACCTTTGCTTATAAAAAGCTCCCGTTCGGCTTGAAGAACGCTGGAGCTACTTTCCACCGTGCTATGTCTTACGCATTCCACGACATACGCCATATCGTTTAGCCTTATCTGGACGATCTGCCAGCTCACTCACCTCGGTGGGAGGACCACCCAGAACACCTCCGCCATATTTTCCTTCGCTGTCGACGCTATAATATCTGGCTTAACCCTCATAAATGTGTCTTTTGCATGGATTCTGGCCGTCTTTTGGGGTTCATAGTCTCCAAAGACGGAATTCGCCTTGACCCTCTAAAAGTCGAGGCTATTGTCAATCTCCCATCACCCTCCTCGTTATATCAATTACAGAGTCTGTAGGGAAAAGCTAATTTCCTTCGATGCTACATCCCGAACTACGCGGAAGTTGCCAAAGGTTTCACGCGTCTTTTAAAGAAAAACATTCCCTTTCGTTGGGACGAGATTGCTCAACAATCTTTTGAGAAGCTTAAGACATTACTTGTTAATGCTCCGTTGCTTCGTCCTCCAAAATATCACCGTGATTTCACTTTATATTTGGCCGCCGCATTTAGCACCATAGCTATGGTCCTGGTGCAGGATGACAATGATGGCAATGAACATGTTGTCTATTATCTATCACAGAACCTTCTTGACATAGAGACACGTTACGCTCATGTCGAGAAGCTGGCATTAGCCGCAGTGCAAGCTGTGCAGCGTTTTCGCCACTACATCATGCTGTGTACAACAACCGTGGTTTCGGATTGCAACCCCATGACATATATTCTATCTCGAAAATTACTGGGGGGAAAATACTCCAAATGGATCGTTATCCTTCAGGAGTTCGACTTAGAGTTTACCACTGCTAAGTCAACCAAATCACTGGTTTTTGCGAATCTCATTTTCTCCCTCCCGACAGGCTCCATCCCATCTCATTCCGAGGATCATATCCCGGACAAAACACTCTTCCTTATTAGCACTCGCGACCCATGGTACGGCGGCATTATTGTCTATCTTCAAACATCAACGTTTCGGTCTAAGTTGACCAAAGATGCCCGACATCGGATTCGGCATCAGTCTCAACCCTACCGCATTGTAGGAGATACGTTATACCAGGTTGGGGTACATTCGGTGCTCCGCCGGTGCTTGACCCTGGAAGAGGCTGAAAGAGTCTTGAATGACTGTCACAGTGGCGCCTGTGGTGGTCACATGTCCGGATATGCCACTGCCTAGAAGATTCTGCATGCAAGCTACTTCTGGTCGTCGATATTCAAAGACTGTATTGTTGTAGTCCGAAAATGTCATGCGTGCCAGGTTTTTCAGCGCAAGATGCGCGCGCCATCTCTCCCTCTGCATCTGGTCATTACTTTCGGCCCTTTTGCAAAATGGGGCATAGATTTTATGACGTGTAACCCTCATTCGGCAGGGGGGAATGCATATATAATCGTCGTTGTCGACTACTTTACTAAGTGGGCCGAAGCGATGCCTACACTAGCCGCCGACGGTAAGACAGCTGCCCAGTTTATTTTCAACCACATTATCGCATGTTTCGGGGTCCCTCGGGCCACTGCAACCGATCATGGCACTCACTTTCGAGATTACATGATGGCTGAGTTGACATCAATATTGGGCTTACGACACGATAGCTCAACGCCATATTACCCCCAGGCAAATGGCCAGGTTGAGGCTGTGAACAAAGTTCTAGTCACAATGCTTCAACGAATAGTTTGGATTCATAAGTCCAATTGGCACCTCCAATTGTTCTCGGCTCTATGGGCCTACCAGACGTCAGCAAAGAATGCGACTGGATTCACACCATTCCAATTGGTGTATGGTCTGGAAGCAACTCTTCCGGATGAGTGTGAAATTCCTTCCTTAAAGTTGGCTGTGGAACTTTTGCCCGATACTTCTCCTGAAGAAGAGCATCTCTTGTATTTGGAACGGTTGGATGAAACTCGCCGCTTGGCTGCTTTAGTCATTGAGGCACAAAAGAAGTGGGTCAAAGCTCACTTTGATCAATCATTCTCTCCACATTCCTTTGTCGAAGGGGATCTTGTCCTCCTATACGACCAAGCGCACGACAAGCTTGGAGCAGGAAAGTTCCAACCCATGTGGCATGGGCCCTACATAGTAAAATGAGTATTGAAAAATGGGGCTTATGAGCTCATTGATTATGAAGGAGTTCCATTGGCGTAGCCTAGAAATGGACTGTACCTTAAAAAATACTACGCTTGAAGTTTTCTTTTGGTGTGGTATGTGTACATAGGTGTGTGTATTAATTTGTGTGCATGTGTGATGTGGTGTGCGATGTAAGCATCTTTCTGCTGATCAGGTCTTCTTGATTGTGCAGATGTCTATTACTCCGTTTGTGGGTTTCGCGGATGGTGCCTCCCGCAGTACCAGGAATCTGTCCTCGGCAGCCTCGGTAATCTATGATCCTGCTGGTGAGTTGGTTGACCTGCAAGGTGTGTGTCTGGGTCCTGCTACAAATAATATCGCGGAATATAGTGTCGTGTTGGAATTATTAACCGAGGCTGTGGACCTTGGCATTCGTGAATTACTTGTGTATCTAGACTCGCAACTTGTAGTATTACAGCTTAATGGTCACTATTCAGTTAGAAACCCATCCATTTTACGTCTGTATCTGCGTATTCGTCTACTGGAGAGAAATTTTGACTATATCACATATCAACATATACCCAGGCACATGAATACATTAACATATGCAGTAGATAATTTGGTTTTAGATAGACATTTGCGCAATTTATAAAACAAAAACATCATCACATGTAAAGAGATCCATCCAGAAATATATATGTGTGTGTGTGTGTGTGTGTCGAAATGTTTACATAGTGTGCATCACATAAGATCAAAAAATATACATAGTTGTCTTAATACAGCCGGAGATGACATGTCTCTCGAAAATATGCAGGAAAAGCCCTAATGTCTAATCTGCATGGTGCTCATGGTAACAAGTCACCGCGCGCACTAAGCGTCTCAGAAGTCGGTGGAGGCGACTGGGCACCCCCACAGTGTGTCGCTGGTATGCTAGCAGAACATCTGCTAGCCGTGCATAGTCCGGGATGCCCCGGGCAATGCCCTTTAGATTTTGAATCAGTTCACCTCCCGTGCCACCCTCAGCCTGAGGGTCATGTTCGACATGGGTTCTCCGCGCAATGGGCGACATGCCCAAGGGCCTCTCTGGGTCGACGTCTGCATACACATAAAATTGTTATTAGAATGAACATTTATTACCAAAAAAATCATAAATACATAAAAATAAAAAAGAATATCATACCCAACTCCTCATCCCAATCCTCCCCCTCCGGGAGCGGAAGGTCGAGATCTCCGGTGAAATCGGTCCTAGCATAGGGCCAATCTTTGACCACGATCAGCTATCGCCGCAACCACCCAAAAAACTCAGGCCTCCAAGACATCTGTTGGCCTCCTCCTAACCTAGGCATAAGTGCTGCCCAACGAGCCATCCTCGGCTCCCTTGGTACTGGCTCAGCAACTATGGCCCCTTGGCCCTGGAAAATGGGTAGTCGTTCTAGGATGAACGACACCAAAATGGAACCGTAGCCAAACTGCTTTAGTTTGACTTGCTTGCATCTTGTCAGCTGCCTCTTGATATTGACCGTCACTGCAGTAGCCCAATCGAACAATGTGGGGTTCATACACTTGGAGGCTAGTATGAGTTGGGCTTTGGTCGCTTCATGCGGTGCCTGTGATCCTGCAGCCCGCGTAATGGTGTGTAGCACTACTCTGAGTGCTAGATCACGGACAGTGTGGATATCCACCTTCCCACTTCCTGATCCGGTTCGTGCCCCTGGGCACACCCTCGCCATTACTTGTTCCATTTTTTCTCTGGAAGGTCTGCTGCCCATCAGAATGGGTACTGGGCCTCTCCGCTACAGCCCGGTGATGAAATATGCGTCGGAAACCTCAAGTTCCAACACTTGGTCCCGAAGTTTAAGTACTTCTTCATTTTCGTCCCATATGCTGACCAAGTATTGTAGCAGCTCGGGTTGAGCTCGCAAACATGGAGTAAGAAAGAATTTTTTGAGTCCACAGTTCTTTAGCGCATTCATACAGGCTTCATTCTCCATAGCCATTTCATCTTCCTCCCCATGTTCCCTCTCCTTCCACTCAATAACCATTATGCTTGGTTACCTACATCAACATGATCAAAAACCCTTGTTAGATATATAACATGATTAAAAATTCATATGGGTGGCTCACTGTTTAAAAACTTAAAGCAGAAAATTATGTCGCGCCAGTTGGCGCGACCCCTTTGTGAGAAAAATTCCATTGGCGCGGGTCCGTGCCCGATACCCGCGCCAATGGCGGAGCCATAAAATTTTAAAATGTCTCCTCCAGAGATCGACTGTGCAATGGAAACTCATGAAAAAATGGATTAAAATGGAGCTTAAGGGAACGTCTTTTACCTGGAAAAAACGAGGAGGTGAATGAAGTCCTGGATCAGTCGCAATCACTGCCGCGAGTTTGCACACAAACAAACCACTGTTGCTCTCCAAGTAAGATAAAAAGTAAAAGTAAATTTGTTTTACCATTTGAAGCCTATTTATAACCTTTTAAGTCAAAAATTAGGTTTTAAGTGTCATTTTTCCCAATATTTTAATATATTTTGTCGAAAATGGATTTTACACTTGCTTCTGTGTGCAGCGATAGGTTTTTTGCGCGACTTGGGCAGTGATACGAGTTGTATTTTATACTTTTTCGGACTCGGTAAAAACACGAAAAAGTCATTTTGGAGTCATCTTTCCGCTCTTTTCTGACTCTCTAAACATGAAAATATTGCCAAGTCCCTTGTCATTTTCAATCTCATTAAAGTGGACACGAAACGACATCTACCCAGTATACGTTTACCCCTTTTTTCGGGCTGGGATAGATTACTTACGAAAAAGGAATACCCTAGCCTATTGCGGCTAGGAGGTTTTCTCAGATATTGTTTTCTACCTTTTCGGGTCTGAGGAACTATTTACGAAAAGGGACCGTTGGAGTTTACTTTTCCGCTATCTTTTCAAACACTCTAAACATGAAAAGACGCCGAGTTCTTCCTTTGTCATACTCGTTAAACCCTGATTACATTGGATTCAGTCGAAATGACGATATTCGAGTTCCTCCTTCCTAGGGCTCATTAAATGTACTAGGATGGACTTATATAGCAAGCATATGGTATCCTCTTCAAGCTTGTGTAAAAATAAAGAGGTACTCGCCAGAAATGGTGGGGAAAATGGAACCAGCATCATTGTCGTGTCGGCAGTATGTCGCTCTTGAACATGGAACTTGTCTGCATTCGTGTCGGGTTGGGCACATCTTACCTCGTTTTTTCCACTTACCTCGTTTTTTCCACTTGCCTCCGTGGGTTTGGGTGATCCCTTTTGACCTCTCATCTGCTCCTTGTCCCGTCATCATGACCTCTGATCTGTTGATGTCAAATACTGCGAAGCTCACTGTTGTGCCACCATATGTTCAAGAGAAGTTGACCTCTGCAAATTTCAACCTTCCTTTGTTTCTCATCTAATCTTGATTCAAAAAGACATTATGTTCCTCTGCCTCGTGTTGATGATGTGGGAAACACTATGGCCCACCTTCGATCAAGGTCACTTCCTGTCAACTTCAGCTCATTATCTAGGAAGTTGATATGGAGACTCCCTTTTGGTACCTTGGAGCCTGCATGCCTTAATGGCAGGTTCTTCACATTCGACGTGAGGTTTTCACCATTGGCCTCCGATCAAGTGATTCTACGGGTGTTCGATGCCAGCTCATTGATTCACATGCCATAGATTGTACCTGTAGTACCTTGAGGGCCATTGTCATTATTGGTGGTACCTCTCGCGTCTGTTAACGACTTTCATCATTGGCTGGTAATCAGGCGATGTTCTCGCATGTTCGACTTCAACTCACATATTCGCATGCTTGAAATTGTACTTTGTTCGGGTCGAGATGGAGCGCAAGACCCTGGATTTTGTCTGTTGGAATCCAGGCTGCGATTTTGTGGATTATTATGATTAGTTACATGACTCATTCATTGGATGGCTGCGACCATACCTGAGTCTATTTATCGCCCTCACTGGA
This sequence comes from Pinus albicaulis, assembly GCA_034641835.2. Lineage (NCBI taxonomy): Eukaryota > Viridiplantae > Streptophyta > Pinopsida > Pinales > Pinaceae > Pinus > Pinus albicaulis. Next base: position 14,369,704 of record CM076581.1, on the reverse strand, counting down.
TGGCTGCGTCCATACCTTGGATCTGGATTATTGTATACTTTGTTATGGATGGATGCACCCATACCACATATATATCATATATTTGAGATATCAGTTGTACTTCTCTACGCAGGTTTTCTGACGGCATTGTTTTCAGTTGTATACGTTCTCGTAAAGCATTTCACCCCTCTCTCTCTTTCGGGCCTCATGCTTTAGGGGGCATCTGTTACACAGCAATTTGTCACCGTCCCTGCAATTCCCCATCCCGCACATTGGAGGGCTCATTCCGTGACCTGTGAGCAGTGACATAACCTGAAAACACTTTCATGGCATTCCCCTAGACATGGACTTTCATTTCCCTGAAGACATCTCCTTGTGAAAAACCCTAAAAATAGCCTTTCCATCCTTGGTGCGACTAGCCTGTGTTATACCGCGCCAATGTGGGAAATTCTTCAAAGAGGGCACGCCAATTGGCGCTTTGTCTCAGAGTTGCACTCGCACCAGGCTTAATAAAGGGTGTTTTTTAAAAATAAATGGCGGAAGACTGACTTTAACCAACTCCTGAACTGGTCTCTAAATTGATTTGGGACGTTTGGCTCTGGATTTCCATGTAGGGGAAGTAGTTTGCCACCTCCCATGGAAGCTTCCTTGAGGATAGGGCCAATCCCATGATTGTATGGATCCCAACTCCCCTTCCACCATCTATATAAGCTTGCCATTTCCCTTTGCAAGCTAATCTCCAAGAGCCTTCATAGCCTAAAGAATGTTGCAAGAGCTTTGATAGTCCTCATAGTGCCAAATCCATAGCAAGGAGATTGACGATCGAAGAGAGAGGCTTGTCCCTATTCCCGACAAGCTTTACCAAGACGTATTCCGCTGACGACCCACCGAAGGAGGATTTCAGCGTCAGAGCCAGGTTGTATCATCCTTTGTTTCATTAATATAAGCGACTATGATTATAGTTCCACTTGTATTGTTCATGCTTGTTTATGAGTTGTGTCCTCTCTAACTGACGCATAATTGCAATTATATGGTTTTATGCTCGTATATTCGTCGTGTTTCTTGTACGTGCAGGTGTTCGATCGCGTCAAGTGGTGGAATTGTGACCTATCAGAGCAAGGGATCGAGAGCACTATCCTCTCCGCAACGACAACCGCGTTGGACCTGAGGTAGGCCTTCTATCACGCTTTGATTTTTGCAATTAGGAGTTTGCGTTGTAGCGTGTTTGATTGTTGCTAGACACGATCTAGGCTAGTGGGGATCGCCTCTGTCCGCAGAGGGGATTTACCTCTACAAAAGAAATATATTTGTAAAACGTGAAAGAGGTTTTTTTAGATAAATATGTTACTAAGATAAACCTCTCTCTGTTTCCCAAAATTCAATTCCAGTTGTTCACAATAGGCTCTGCAAAAAGATGTGTAAAACAGAATTTTGCACAATCTGAAACTTAGCCTGTGAAGATGTGCATGTTGTTAATCAAGGTTGTCATTGATGTTAATAACTGAGATGGAAAATATTCTTGTGATTTCAATGAACTTCATGCAATCCCTAAGTGCTAAGGATGCCATCAATTAAGAGGTCAACCCATGAAGAAGTCAAATAACTAATGAAGAAGTCCTAGGAAGTCCTTAAACTAGCTATAATGTTGCATGTGCCTTGATGATCTAGACCTTAACCCTTGATGACATATGGAGTCATACACTTGATGATGTCATACACTAAATGAATAAGCACAATTGATGATGGCACTTGATGAAGGTTGAAAGACTAGATGATAATGTGGAAGATATTGTTTGATGGTTGGAAGACTATTTGAAGTTCTCCTAATGATGTTGCACAATAACATATCACTGCACAATTATGTGATGACATGGATGATACACTAATTGTTGGACACTATCATGATGACATGGATGTCCTACATGTTCCTATGATGATGAAGAAGCCAAATAATGGAGAAGACAAACAATGGAGAAGCCAAACAAAGAAGTTGTATTGTCCTAATCATTTTCTGTACTAAATAATTTAAAGACAGTCATAAAGAAAAATATTTTTTCCAACCTTAGAGGCAATCTTTCAACATGGGACCTAGACCATCTTAAAGAGGATTTTTTCGTCTTCCCAATGAGCCCTTATTTTTCTCGAAACTCCTAGTAGTTTGTGAGATATTTAATATTTAAGTTAAACAATATTTTTTTGACAGTGAGCCGACCTGCACCTCTTCTTTCAAGTCGGCCTCCATACAGTGACGTGTCTCTTCATTTTGGCTTGCAAAAAATACTATATATAAGGGTTTTGGACCTCATTCTTAATCATCCACCTCGGATATTATAACATAAGTACCACAACAGCTCAGATAAAGGAAAATATAAGGCATAGGAATGATTTAAATGAGTTTTGGGTCTAAACTATTATTGCAGTAACTCAGATTATACCCTTAAACTTTGGACTGTGCAAACCTGAAGTTACATACCTCTGAACCAAACCTCGGATATGTTGAGTGATAGCTACAGGAATTTGGACCTATTTGGCAGCCTTGGACAAGAGATAGGTATATAACTTCAAACCTTTTATTTTTGCAGTTTCTTGAGTTAAGGGTTAGCACCGTTAGACTTGTTTTTTCCAGATTTCAGTCTCAAGACTTTTCTGTGGTGAATATCTACCATACCTCGGATTGTCCTCATAAACTAAAGCCCCGACAAGTTCAGACTTCAAACTCAATTATGTTGATTGAATCCTCTAGTGATAGTCACTTGTAGAGCAAGCATTTGACTATGGAGCTATGACATACAAAAAGTTTATGAAGTTCGGATTCCTACTTCCAAAGATGCTTGGACTTGGTATAGGTTACAGATCTCAACCCAACAAACAGTCCTGTGGAGAAAAATAATAAGGCTGGGATTTGTTGGCTTGAAAAGTGGAGACCTTTGGAGCCTATCTCTGGGTTTTTTAGCAGCAATTTTTGAAGATAGTTGAAAATATAAGAAGTTACAGAAGTCTTGAAGCAGATTCTTGGAAGTGTATTGAAGGCAGTTGTAAGAGACCTTTGTTGAGATTGTGTAGATATATTGAGGATAGTGTTTTCAGCTTTAGAGCAAGCTTGATAGCTGGAATTTTGGAAGAAGGGTGAAGGACAACAAAGTTTTTTGAAGAGCACCTTGAAAACTTATTATGGATATATTGTTGAGGATTCTTGAAGACATCTGAAGACTTGTAGAAGTTGATCTTGGAGACCTTGTTTGGAGACCATTGAGGCCATCATGAGATCTTGAAGAGCAGTTGGAGCTGATCTTTAGTTGACCTTGGAGAGTCATCTAGAATTCGATTGGAGACCATGATGTCATCATGATGTGACCTGAAGAATTTGATTGGGTACCATGAAGGACGGTGGAGACACCTTCATGAGAAGAGATCAAGGTTTTCATTGATGACGTGACGAGAAGACTAATTGAATGGATAGTTGAAATTCATTGACAAGGCTCGTTGAAGAAGACATTGGGAGCCTTGAAGAACCGTTGAATTCATATTGAAGATTTGAAGCAGTGGGTTGGAGCCCTAGAGGATTGGTGTCCTCAAGAAACTAGGTTGGAGCCTGAACCAGAGAAGGGTTGGTGCCCTTGGGGTTGTAGCCTCTAAATGCAAGGTTGGTTCCTTGGATAGATAGGGTCGAAGCCCTAGAGGTTGGAGCCTCACAAAAGTCCAAATTGGTGCTTGGTGACAGGTTGGAGCCGGAGAGATTGAAGATCGGTGTATTCATCTAGGGTTGGATCCCTACACTTATTGTATCTAATTTATTGTAACGAAGAATCTAATAAAATCATTTATTCTTATTTTTCATATTGTGTTCTAAATATAAGTGATCTAACTGGTAAAAATAACAATTGGAAAGAAATACTGATTCACCCCCCCAGTATTTCCAACACATGTATCTCTCATTATGTAATAACTGTGCATAAATTGAGATAGTTTTTTATAGGTTAGCATCTTAGGAACACAAACCTCTTCCATTTTTCCAAAATTAATCTTGGATTGTCCACAATATTCTCTTCAAAACTATGACTTAAACAGGAAATTTCTGCAAAAATGTCCCTTCTTGCTCTGTTTTCATCTTTTAACCTTTTTGTTCTTTTAACTGTTTTGACTTTTACTTTGGATAAACTTCATTATTGTTGGTAAAGTGTTTTCATATTTGTTTAACCATTACTGCCTCTGTATTTACTTTTACTATTTTACCTTGACTGCTCTGTTACCTTTTCACTTTTACCTTTTATAGTAAGAGTGAGTAAAATATGTCCTGGAGAATTACTGATGGAAATGTTTTCATCCTTTGTTTTGTCCACTTATGTAAATTTCTTCATTCTGCTCTGCTACTGTATGAAATTTTCTTGTTTTTATGAAAACAATTCGAAATCATTTCCTTGTGAATTCTTGGTGTAAACAAGTCTTAACTGGTATTAGACTGTTTATTCAATTTTTTTTCGATCACCTACAAAATAAAATAAAAACAATAATTACTGAAAACCAGGTCTACATGGATGCAAATGGGATCCAGGGAAATATAAATATTTGGGTTGAGTCCTAGCTGCGAAGGTTCAACTCTGTTGGCAACGAAGTTTTACTTTTGCATCTCAAACAGTGGAGGCTTAATGTATTGTGTGAAAAGGTATAACAATTTAGCACTGCATAGGGTTTATAACAGTGGCTCGGGGTTTTTCGGGCATTTGGAGGGCTTTTGGAAGCAGGATGGATGCTTCCAGTGGTCTTGACAGTAAATGTGTGGCTTTTTTCTGGTTCTGGGCATAAATCAAAACACAGGCTTCGTTTACTTTAGTTAGGAGGACAAATACAGTTGATGAGTGCAGAAAAAGGGATAAAATGGTGCGATTTCGGGGTTTATTAGGAAAATTAGGGTTAAATTGGCCTACAATAAATGGAGCTCAAGTCAAGCAATGGGCGGTTTTCGGGCTTCCAAGGGTATAAACCGCGAGTGGTTTATCGCGCGCGTTTGAGGTGGTAAGCAGTTTGGGATGGATTGAATGCGATCCAGTAGGAACCTGCCACGTGGAGGAGAGAGATGATTCTAAAAAAGCCCATTTCGCGTGGAAATGGAAGTGTTATCATCACACAACTAAAAAAAGCGATATGAGATTTCAATCGTTGGATCTGGGAGGGACTATGTGAACGGTTGAGATTTGATCTGGAAGATGCTCGGGATTTGGAGTGGTTCCGGGGTTTTGATATTCAGCGGGATGATTTGTTTAAACCTTATAAATATAAATTTATAAAGTTAAAACCTTGGGTTATATGTTATGCGGAGGGGTAAAGTCACATACGTGTTTTTTAATTAAAACATTTAAAAAATGTTTCAGTCAATAACGTTGGCGCGGGTATTAATATTATATAGTATATAAACCTTTGACATGTGTTTTAATACCATAAGGGGGCGGGGATTAGTTCTAGTGATACGTTTAAACCAAGGGGAATAAAGGGCGGGTTTTATTTTTTTACATGGGGTATTTAAACATTGGTTTAAACTTTAAATAGTGGGTTTTAGGGTTATTTAAAATATAAAATATTTAATAATATACAGGAGGGTATAGTTTAGGGAATTAATATCTAGGTTAGAAATTAATATGGAAAAAAGGTGTAATGTAGGTAAATGAATAAAAATGCATAATTTAATCACTAATTAAAGTGCAAAATATAGACAAATAAAGCATAGTTGTCCCATTATTGTTTTTCACACTTTAACTTAGGATAAAAATGAATTTTATGGGTTTTTGAGTGATTTAAAATGAAAATGAAATTAATTATTTAGGGTTTTTACTTTTACTAAGTAAAAATGGGTTTTTACTTAGGAAAAGGGATTATGATTATAAATGAAGGGTAAATGTTGATGAAAATTGGGTTTTGTATAGGAATTCAATATTTTTAATCAATCAGTTATTAAGCCTTGGATCCAGTCCCAACAGAAGTCAGAGAAATGCTCTGAGCCTCTTTAACTAAATATTTAGAATACTAAATCATTGTGGAGGAGGGGAAATTAGTAATTTATTGCCCGATGATGCTTTATTACATGCCTTGCACAACTGCTTTCTACCTACCCATCATTATTTCTAGCATTTTTTACTTCATTTGCATGGGTGCATTTGAGCTTGCAACCCTAAATCAATTTTCTTTCAAAACATAAAAACTATCTAATTCTAGCCTTAATTCATCCGAGGGCTCAGATTAAACTATTGAGCTCCTCATTTATTCTCTATCTTATCTACTGATTTGTCAAGTTTAAACTGTTTGATAGATCTTTATTCTCTGTCTAACAACATGAGATTTAAAGCATGAGAGGTCAAGTTTAAGTTGTTTGACCCTCATGGATTGTGGCATTTAGGACAAGCTACACACAATCTTATTTGCAAAAGTAAACTATAGTGGCATTTAAACTTGCAACACTTTCATGATCTATTTTTGATGGGGTTCATATTTAATATTATTTTGATCTTTGTTTCTTTTTGTCCTTTGATTGTTCTTTTAGGACGTAACCTCTTTTCATTTTTTTTTTAATATGGGAATAAATTTGTAGAAAGCAAAGGTATGTACAATATTTCAAGAATTTTAATAGATTCAAATCAAAATTATGAATCCTATATTTATAGGACCCTAACAGTATCAATGATATTGAGTATATTGAGGGAAATATGGATTGCCCCATTGAGGATACTAGTGTGAACATGAGAATTGAGGATATTGAAGGAAATATGGATCACTCAACTGAGGAGGTTGGTATGGATGTAAAGGAGGAATGTCAGGTTAGTGAGAATAATACCATGAATATTGAGAAAAATATGGATGACCCCAATGAGGAGGTTGGTGCTGATATGGATGAAAAGAGGGAATGACATAAGACCCCTGATATGGTTGAAATGATTGGGGAGGATAAGACCCTTGTTGACACGAGTTGAAATATAAGAGTTGCTCCATGCTTCCTTTTGAATTATTTGCCACGTCTTCTTTTTCTACTTTCAAAAGTGAATGGTGGGGGGTTTGTGGTATTGAAGAATTTTTTTTTTGTTTTTTGTTTTTATAAAAAAATTCAATGAGAATGCTAATGCAATGAGAGATGCCTAATGCAGTTTTTTGTTTTTGCAAAAAATATGAATGCAGAAAAGAAGGAAGGAATCATTCCAAGAATAAGAGAGTGTTTGTTTTGACACCCTCCTTGAAAACGACGCCAAAAAGTGACGAGTCCCAATATTGCAATAAGAATGTTGCAACTCTTGAGGCTATCGACTTAAATTATCAACCTTGGGTTCGTAAAAACTTAAGAGGGGTTGACACTGTATGTGCAGTAGACACCTTCCTATTCTAGTCTGAATCCCTTTGATGCAAGTGAAAGAATACAAAGTAACAACTTCAAATGAACAAAGATCTAGGTTAAGCTACCAATCCTAAGTTGGAAAAGGTAAATAAAAATAAACAAACCTATTTTACTTTTGCTGGAAAGTAAATGGCAGAAAGGAAATCTATTCTATTTGAAAAAAAGTAAAGCATAATGACAACTATGAAATTCTAATCCATATTTCTATAAAGGAAATCTATTCTATTTTGCAGGAAAGGAAATTCCTAGATTACTCTTGCAAGGAGGAAATCACACTTTGCATAAAATAAATTACGAAAAGGAAATCTACACTAATTGCAAAAATAAACATTCAAGATGTAAGAGCTAAATGATGACCTAACCAAGGCTTAGCTCAAACAAAGTGGCCTCAAACCATTCATAAGATATAAATCTACTTCTACCATGAATTTGGAGTGAATTTGGGCAAGGAAGATCGAAAAATAAAACTGTTACATGATTGTTACAAGATTGTTGTTTCTCGCGTTAACATGCCAAATTCCCAAAAAAATCAAATGGAAATGAGATGGGGTAAATTTTATTATTAAATAGGATGTCCCAGGACTCGATCCAAGTGGAATCAACTCAAAATATCCTCGTTAAAATGTGCTAAAAAATAGAAAAAAATTACTACTCTAAAAACCCAGAAATTATAGAACTAATGAGCTACTTAACCTACCAAATGTCTAACCTGATCAAGTGCAAATGATATGTGGTAAATTTTGTTATTAACTAGATTTTTTTTAAGACTCAATCCAAGTGGAATAAACTCAAAAGATTCTCGTTAAAATGTGCTAAAAAATAGCATGAAATTACTACTATTTTGCTATAGGATTGTTGGGAATGAATGTCTATCTACTTTATTAACCAAATCAAAGTTCCTACTAGGTCTTTGAATCCATTTTATTCATATTTATGGTCTTATGATCATTATGGAGTGCCTAGGGGTGGTTAGGAGTGTTGTGGGGTAAATTAGAATTCATTTGGAGGCTTTTTTCGTAGTGCTACAGGATAGGGACAAAGTGTTACATGATTACCCTGTTTTGCTACATGATTGAATCCGTGAGCATTATGATTGTGGGAAAGGATATATGAAGGTAGGGGCAGGTAGTGGAGGGAAAATTAAGGTTGTATGAGACCTTTTACAAGCCTATTACCCTTCAGGGGCCCATCTTGCACAAAAAACAATGCAGACAGTGGCCTTCAATAACCTAGAGACGTGCTCTCGGTGAACAGTTCTTCGAGGGAGTTATTGAGGTTGAAGAAAGGAAGATAGTGGTGGGATGAGAAGTGAGACTGAATTGAAGTGAAATATGCTAAACAGTTAAATATGCTAACAAAATTGCAAAAAATTGAAGTGACGGAAAAAATGATGAGTTGAATTTTATTGGAAATCTAACTATTGCATTGAAATACAACCTATCTGACAATCTGCATCAGCCCTACAACCACTATAGGTTATAATTCATGGGCTCACAAAAAACTACTAAACCAATCACTAGTTTGCAAAAAACGGAGATGCAAGAAAAATGACTAATCTGAGGTCTAATTACTGCAAAGGAAAGTGACTATACCTTTTTGTCTTGCAAACACAACATCTCCAATCACACTCCCCACAAGCGAGGTAATTGACAGACCTGCACAAACAATTTTATCATAAACAAGTTCTGCTAAAAAAGGAAATACTGCTAGGAAAGGAAATGCACAAGTAAAATGCACGAAAGAGAGAGACTAGAGCATCTAGGTTGGGCTAACCCAAGAGGATTTAGCCTTCTAAAAATGTATGAGACTGAAAATAAGATGATTTCATTCACTATCAAGATAGTTCATACATAACAAAATATTAGGCAAAGAAGTATGCTACTCCTCAAAGTCTATTCTCCATTAATTCGAACTTCCCTCTTAGGATACTAGGCCCCTTTACTTATACAAAAATAATTGAGGGGTAGCCTCCTTGAAGAGGGGGACTGTTTCCATCCAATTCCCTAAAATTGTGGATCTAGTTCCCTGATTGATTCTAAATTCCAAGGAGGATAGATCTTCTGTAAGCCAACCAAGCTCAAGATCTTCTTTTGGTGGGGAACACATCCCTACATTTTCTCAATCAATGGAGCTCCAATACATGTTCAATAACTTCATGATATTCCATTCATTTAATAGCAGGGAACAAGTCCCTAGATTCTATCATTCTCCAAATCTTCATAATCTACCCAATATTCTCACAATATTCTACAAAAATAAATAATATTAGGGACATAATATGAAACTATCTCTAAACCTTCCTAAGAACTTATTAAAACTAATAAAACATTATGAAGTGTAGAAGGAGAGATTTATTATAGCCTTTCATGTGTCTAAGAAAGGTTAGATGGCCCTTAATTTGTATCTAATTTGGAGGCCCATCACTTTGGAAGATCAAAGCATCATAAAGAGTGTCTTAT